>SJYV01004199.1:0-37023 GCA_006410875.1 Neotragus pygmaeus | reverse complement strand
GCTGGGAAAACTGGTCAACCACTTGTAAAAAAATGAAACTAGATCACTTTCTAACACCACACATAAAAGAAACATTTTAAATCCTGTGTACCTGGATAGGGCATGGCACCTCACTCCAGTATTCTTGTCTGGAGAGTCCCCATGGCAAAAGGAGCCTGGCATACTCCAGTCCATATGTTGAAAATTCAGACACAGCTGAGCAACTAGGTACACCTTTGAAAATAGAATAGTAGTAGCATCTCCATTACCGCTGCATTTATGCTTCATTCCAGAAACTGTAGGCTTGAAATAAAAGTCCTGCACTATTGTATTCCATACAGTTCTGTGCAGTAAAGTACACAAATGCACACCAACTTGTCTTGGATGTACCCATGACAATACGTATCAGATCTTTGAACTAACTGATGTGATTGCACATGGAAATGCACTTTTACATGTTTAAAAGTTTTCAACTTGAACGTTTGTATGTAACAAACTTGCTAAATAGGTTTTCAGTGAATGTATGTAGTGAGCGAACAAGAGAGGAGAGTAAGGAGCTGCCTGTTCTTTCCCTTTTTGCATGTATTATGACCACTCTGAATAGGAATTACTTTGGGTGTAATTGAGGCCAGGTGTATGGGAACATGGCTGCAGGTGACAGAGGACCAGGATCCCAGGAGGTAGGACAAGAGCTGTGGTTGGTTGAAAAGAGCCAAGAGTGTGAAATAGGAGNGCTATGGAATGGTCGGGACTCCATCACTGAAGAAGCAGGGAAAGGAAGCCTGATTTTGTGTGGAGCGGGGGGACATGGGGTACCTCTTGAAATGTGGGGGGACCCTCGATGTTTCTCTTGAGTGAAGACGTGTATGTCGGGCTATTCTGGAGTCACTGCAAGGGTGTGAAGGAACGCGTCGAGGTTCATGAGGGATGGGGTGACTTCTCGTGAGGTGCCGCAGAAGAAAATGGCTTCATCTCGCTTGGAGGGGAGATCCTTCTGGTTTTTCTCGAGTTGGGGCAGGTTCTTCTTGAGTTATGACATCGACCCCAGCGACCCGCCCCTGACCTCTGGAAAGGCCAGGCTCCAAGCGAGTTGTCAGGGGCCTCTGGGAATTCCTTGGCTGTCGGTTCTGGCTCCTAAGTCCTCGTCTGATACTTGAGGATTCCTCTCCACTGCAGATGTGGACCGTGGTGTTCCTCTGGAGTCTCTGCAGGGGAGTCAGGTCTCTTCTTGAGTGGAGACGTGCACCTCTGCTTTCCTCCCGAGCTGTAGCTGCAGTGTCATTCTTCTCGTCGAGGTGACACAAGGGTCTGTGGGCTTCCCCTCAAGGCTTTACCACGGGGTTGAAACACGTGCCACCATGGTGTGAGCCAATCTTCGGTGTGACTGTCGAGGCGGCTCAGGGCCACCATGTTCCGATGGAGTGGACAGAGACATCTGGGGATCTCATGGAAAGGTGGCGCATCTCCAGGAGTTCCTCTGGTCAATCTTGTGGTGAGCGCCTCCTCTTGATATGCCACAGGACTGGCGGGAATCCTTCCCTGACGAATCAGTGAAAGGAACCCTGGGCTCGAACGGAGCAGGGGGACTCNAGGTGGCGCATCTCCAGGAGTTCCTCTGGTCAATCTTGTGGTGAGCGCCTCCTCTTGATATGCCACAGGACTGGCGGGAATCCTTCCCTGACGAATCAGTGAAAGGAACCCTGGGCTCGAACAGAGCAGGGGGACTCGGCTACTCTTGATTTGTGGTGGGAACCTCAGTGTTCCTTTCGAGTGGAGACCAAAATGTAGGGATATTCTGGAGTTACTGCAAGGATGTGAAGGAACCCGTTGAGTTTCATGAGGGATGGGGTGAATTCCCATGAGGTACCGATTAGGACAAGGGCCTCATTTCACTTGGAGGGGAGATCCTCCTGGTTTTTGTCGATTTGCAGCAGGTTCTTCTCGACTTATGATGTGGACCCCAGGGACCCGCCGTTGAAGACTCCATAACAGCCAGGCTCCAAGCGAGTTGCCAGGCGCCTCTGGGGATTCCTTAGCAGTCGGTTCCGGCTACTAGTCCTCGTCTGACACCTGAGGATTCCTCTCCAATGCGGACGTGGACTGTGGGGTACCTCTGGAGGCTCCCTATAGGGGCCAGGTCTCGTCTTGAGTGGAGACGTGCACCTCTGCTTTCCTCCCGATATGTAGCTGCAGGGTGAGTCTTCCAATCGAGGTGACAGAGGGGTCTTCAGGCTTCCCCTCGAGGCTTTCCCACAGGGTTGAAACACGTGCCAACGTGGTGGTTCCAATCCTCGGGGTGAAAGTCGAGGCGGCGCAGGGTCACGAGGTTCTGATGCAGTGGACAGAGACATCTGGGAGTCTCGTGGAATAGGTGGCACGACTCCAGGAGTTCCTCTGGACACTCCTGTGGAAAGCACCTCCTCCTGAGATGCGATGGGATGGTCGAGAATCCATCCCTGAAGAAGCAGGGAAAGGAAGCCTGATTTCCTGTGGAGCAGGGGGACACAGGGTTCCTCTTGACTTGTGGGGGGACACTCGATGTTCCTCTTGAGTGGAGCCGTGTATGTCTGGCTATTTTTGAGTCACTCAAAGGTGTGAAGGAACCTGTCGAGGTTCATGAGGGATGGGTTGACTTCCCGTGAGGTGCCGCAGAGGACAGGGCCTCAACTCGCTTGGAGGGGAGATCCTCCTGGTTTTTCTCGAGTTGCAGCAGGTTCCTCTCGAGTTACGATGTGGACCCCAGGGACCCGTCCCTGAGGCCTCCGGAAAGGCCAGCCTCCAAGCGAGTTGCCAGGGGCTTCTGGGGATTCCTTGGCAGTGGGTTCTGGCTCCTAAGTCCTCGCCTGTCACCAGAGGATTCCTCTCCACTGAAGACGTGGATCGTGGTGTCCCTCTGGCGGCTCCCCAGGGTAGTCAGGTCTCTTCCTGATAGGAGACCTGCACCTCCACTTTCCTCCCGAGCTGTAGGTGCAAAGTCAGGCTTACCATCGAGGTGACACAGGGGTCTCGGGTTTTCCTCAAGGCTATTCCACAGGGTTGAAACACGTGCCACTGTGGTGGGAGACAAAATTTTGGGTGACAGTCGAGGCGGTGCAGGGCCACCAGATTCCTCTGGAATGGACAGAGACACCTAGGGGTATCGTGGATCACGTGGCTTGACTCCCGTTGTTCTTCTGGACACTCCTGTAGCAAGCACCTCCTCTTGACATGCCATGGGACCGTCCCGAACTCTTCCCCGACGAAGCCTGGAAAGGAAGCATGATCTCGAGCTGAGCAGGGGGACACGAGGATCCTCTTGAGTTGGCGGGATCCTTGGTGTTCCTCTCTCGTGGAGACCTGTTTGTCGGGATATTCTTGAGTCGCTGCAAGCGTGTGAAGGAACCCGTCGAGGTTCATGATGGATGGTGTGACTTCCCGGGAGGGGCTGTAGAGGAAAAAGGCCTCATCTCGCCTGGAGGGGAGATCCTCCTGGTTTTTCTCGAGATAAGGCAGGTTCCTCTCGACTTACAACGGGGACTCCTGGGACCCGATCCTGGGCCCTCCAGAAAGGCCAGGCTCCACGCGAGTTGTCAGGGGACTCTGGGGATAACTTGGCAGTCAGTTCCGGCTCCTAAGTCCTCGTCTGACACCTAAGGATTCCTCTTCATTGCAGACGTGTACCGTGAGTTTCCTCTGGAGGCCCCCCAGGGGAGTCAGGTCTCGTCAAATGGAGAAGTGCACCTCTGCTTTCCTCCCGAGCTGTAGCTGCAGGGTCAGGCTTCCCGGCGAGGTGACACAGGGGTCTGGGGCTTACCCTTGAGGCTTTTCCACAGGGTTGAAACACGTGCCAACGTGGTTGGAGCCAATCTTCGGCATGACAGTCAAGGGAGCTCAGGGCCACCAGGTTCCAATGGAGCGGACGGAGACATCTGCGGGTCTAGTGGAACAGGTGGCGCGACCCCAGGAGTTCCTCTGGACACGCCTGTGGAGAGCGCCTCCTATTGATATGCCACAGGATGGCCAGAAATCCTTCCCTGACAAATCAGTGAAAGGAACCCAGAGCAGGGGGACACGGGGCTCCTCTTGAGTTGTGGTGGGACACTCGGTGTTCCTCTCGAGGTGAGACCTGATTGTCGGGATATTCTGGAGTCATTGCAAGGGTGTGAAGGGACCCGTAGAGGTTCATGAGGGATAGGGTGACTTCCCGTGAGGTGCCGCAGAGGACAAGGGCCTCTTTTCGCCTGGAGGGGAGATCTTCCTGGTTATTCTCGAGTTTGGGCAGGTTTCTCTCCACTTAGGATGGGTACCCCAGGGACCCGCCCCTGTTCCCTCCCAAAAGGCCAGGTTCCACAGGAGTTGCCAGGGGCTTCTGGGGATTTCTTGGCAGTCGGGGCCTGTTCCTAAGTCCTCGTCTGGAGCCTGAGGATTCCCTCCACTGGTTAGTTGAACCGTGGGGTTTCCCTGGAGGCTCCCCAATGGAGTCAGGTCTTGTCTCCAGTGGAGACATGCACGTCTGCATTCCTGCCGAGCTGTAGCCGCAGGTTCCGGCTTCCCATCGAGGTGACACAGGGGTCTGGGGCCTCCCTTTGAGGCTTTCCCACAGGGTTGAAACACGTGCCATCGTGGTGGGAGCCAATCTTCGGGGTGACAGTCGAGGCAGTGCAGGGACACCAGGTTCCTCTGGGATGGACAGAGACATCTGGGGGTATCGTGGATGATGTGGCTCAACCCCCGGAGTTCCTCTGGACATGCCTGTGCCAAGCACCTCCTCTTGACATGCGACGGGACCATCGGGAACATTCCCCGAAGAGGCCAGGAAAGGGAGCCTGATCTCGAGCTGAGAAGGGGGACACTGGGGTCCTCTTGAGTTGTGGCGGGACACTTGATGTTCCTCTCGCGTGGAGACCTGTATGTTGGGATATTCTTGAGTCGCTGCAAGCGTGTGAAGGAACCCATCGAGGTTCATGACGGATGGATTGACTTCCCGTGAGGTGCTGCAGAGGAAAAAGGCCTCAATTCGCCTGGAGGGGAGATCCTCCGGTTTTCCTCGAGTTACTGCAGGTTCCTCTCTTCGGATGACGAGGATCCCAGGGACCCAGTTCTGGGCCCTCCGGAAAGTCCAGGCTACATGCAAGTTGCCAGGGCCTCTGGGGATCCCTTGGCAGTTGGTTCCGTCTCCTAAGTCCTCATCTGACACCTGAGGATTCCTCTCCACTGAAGACGTGGACCGGGGGTGTCTTCTCCAGGCTCCCCAGGGGAGTCATTCTCGTCTTGAATGGAGACGTGCACCTCCACTTTCCTCCTGAGCTGTAGCTGCAGGTTCAGATTTCCCGTCGAGGTGAAAAGGTGGTCTGGGGCTTCCCCTCAAGGCTGTCCCACAGGTTTGAAACACGTGCCAACGTGGTGGGAACCAATTCTCGGGGTGACATTGGAGGTGGCGCAGAGCGACCAGGGTCCGATGGAGTGGACAGATACATCTGGGGGTCTCGTGGAACAGGTGACACAACACCCGGAATTCCTCTGGACACTCCTGTGGAGTGCACCTGCTTTTTAGATGTGATGGGACAGTCCGGAATACATCCCTGAAGAAGCAAGGAAAGTAAGCCTGATTTCGTGTGGAGCAGGGGTCCACGGGGTTCCTCTTGAGTTGTGGGGGGACCCTCGATATTTCTCTTGAGTTTAGACGTGTATGTCGGGTTATTCTTTAGTCAGTGCAAGGGTGTGAAGGAACCCGTGGAGGTTCATGAGGGAAGGGGTGACTTCCCGTGAGTTGCCACAGAGGACAAGGGCCTCATCTCGCTTGGAGGGGAGATCCTCCTGGTTTTTCTCGAGTTGCGGCAGGTTCCTCTCGAGCTACGACAAGGACCCCAGGGACCCGCCCCGGAGGCCTCTGGAAAGGTCAGGCTCCAAGCGAATTCCCTTGGGCCTCTGGGGATTCCTTGGCCGTCGAATCCGGCTCCTATGTCCTCGTCTGGCACCTGAGGATTCCTCTCCACTGCATACGTGGACCGTGGGTTTCCTCTGGAGGCTCCCCGGGGGAGTCAGGTCTCGTCCTGATGGGAGACGTGCAACTCCACTTTCCTCCCAAGCTGAAGCTGCAGGGTCAGGCTTCCCGTCGAGGTAACACAGGGGTCTCTGGGCTTCCCCCGGTGGCATTCCCATATGTTTGAAACACGTGCCACCGTGGTGGGAGCCAATCTTCGGGTGACTGTCAGGCGGCTCAGGGCCACCAGGTTCAGATGGAGTGGACAGAGACAACTGGGGGTCCGCTGGAACAGGTGTCACCACCACTGGAGTTCTTTTGGACACTCCTGTGGAGAGCGTCTCCTCTTTATATGCTAAAGTACTGGCGGGAATCCTTCCCTAATGAATCAGTGAAAGGAACCCTGGTCTTGAAGGGAGCAGTGGGACACGGGGCTCCTCTTGAGTTGTGGTGGGAACCTCGGTGTTCCTCTCGAGTGGAGACCTGAATGTCGGGATATTCTTGAGTCACCGCAAGGGTGTGAAGGAACCCGTTGAGATTCATGAGGGATGGGGTGACTTACTGTGAGGTGTCACAGAGGACAAGGGCCTCTTTTCGCCTGGAGGGGAGATCTTCCTGGTTATTCTCAAGTTTGGGCAGGTTTCTCTCGACTTAGGACAGGGACCAGAGAGACCCGCCCCTGTTCCCTCCAGAAAGGCCAGGCTCCACGCGAGTTGCCATGGGCCTCTGGGGATTCCTTGGCAGTCGGGGCCTGCTCCTAAGTCCTCGTCTGTAGCCTGTGGATTCCCTCCACTGCTTTCTTCGACCGCGGGGTTTTTCTGGAGGCTCCCTAATGGAGTCAGGTCTAGTCTCCAGTGGAGACGTGCACATCGGCTTTCCACCTGAGCTGTAGCTGCAGGGACAGGCTTCCCGGCGAAGTGACACAGGGGTCTGGGGCTTCCCCTCGAGGCTTTCCCAAAGGGTTGAAACACCTGCCACCGTGGTGGGTGACAGTCGAGGCGGTGCAGGGCCACCAGGTTCCTCTGGAATGGACAGAGTCATCTGGGGGTATCGTGGATCATGTGGCTCGACACCCGGAGTTCCTCTGGACATTCCTGTGGCAAGTACCTCCTCTTGACATGTGACAGGACGATCGGGAAACCTTCCCTGAAGAGGCCAGGAAAGGAATCCTGATCTCGAGCTGAGCAGGGGGAAACAGGGGTCCTCTAAAGATGTGGCGGGACAGTCGGTGTTCCTCTCGAGTGGAGACGTGAATGTCAGGATATTCTTGAGTCGCTGCAAGCGTGTGAAGGAACCCGTTGAGGTTCATGAGGAATGAGGTGACTTTCCGCGAGGTGCTGCAGAAGAAAAAGGCCTCATCTCGCCGGGAGGGGAGATCCTCCTGGTTTTTCTCGAGTTGCGGCAGGTTTCTCTCGACTTACCACGGGTACACCAGGGACCAGCTCCTGGGCCCACCGGAAAGACCAGGATCCACACGAGTTGCCAGGGACCACAGGGGATTGCTTGGCAATCGGTTCCAGCTCCTAAGTCATCGTCTGACACCTGAGGATTCCTCTCCACTGCATACGTGGACCCTGGTTTTCCTCTGGAGGCTCCTCAGGGGAGTCAGTTCTCTTCTTGAGTGGAGACGTGCACCTCCGCTTTCCTCCCGAGCTGAAGCTGCAGGGTTAGGCTTCCCGTCAAGGTGACAATGGGGTCTGGGGCTTCCCCCTCCAGGCTTTCCCACAGGGTTGAAACAAGAGCCACCATTGTGGGAGCCAATCATCGGGGTGACTGTCGAATTGGCTCAGGGCCACCAGGTTCAGATGGAGTGGACAGAGACATCTGGGGGTCCCGTGGAACAGGTGGCGTGACACACGGAGTTCCTCTGGACACTCCTGTGGAGAGCGCCTCCTCGTGATATGCGAGTGGACTGGCGGAAATCCTATCCCAATGAATAAGTGAAAGGTACCCTGGTCTCGAACAGAGCAGGGAGACACGGGGCACCTCTTGAGTTGTGGTGGGAAACTCGGTGTTCCTCTCGAGTGGAGACGTGAATGTTGGGATATTCTTGAGTCGCTGAAAGGATGTGAATGAACCCGTCGAGGTTCATGAGGGATGAGGGGACTTTCCGTGAGTTGCCGCAGAGGACAAGGGCCTCATCTCGCCTGGAAGGGAGATCCTCCTGGTTTTTCTCGAATTGTGACATGTTCCTCTCGAGTTACGATGGGGACCCCAGGGACCCAGCCCTGTGACCTCCGCAAAGGCCAGGCTCCACGCGAGTTGCCAGGGGCCTCTGGGGATGCCTTGGCAGTTGGTGCTGTCTCCTTAGTCCTCGTCTGGAGCCTGAGGATTCCCTCCACTGCTTACTTGGACCGTGGGCTTTCTCTGGAGGCTCCCCAGGGGAGTCAGGTCTCGTCTTCGGTGAGGAGGTGCACATCCACTTTCCACCTGAGCTGTAGCTGCCGGGTCAGTCTACCCCTCCAGGTGACTCAGGGGTCTGGGGCTTCCCCTCGAGGCTTTCCCACAGGATTGAAACACGCGTGACTGTGATGGGTGCCAATCCTCCGGGTGACAGTCGAAGTCGTGAAGGGACACCAGGTTCCTCTGGAACGGACAGAGACATCTGAGGGTATTGTGGATGAGGTGGCTCGACCTCCGGAGTTCCTCTGGACACTCCTCTGGCAGTTGCCACCTCTTGACATGCGACGGGACCGTCGGGAATCCTTCCCCGACGAAGCTGGGAAAGGTTGCCTGATCTCGAGCTGAGCAGGGGGACACGGGGGTTCTCTTGAGTTGTGGCGGGACCCTGGGTGTTCCTCTCCCGTGGAGACCTGTATGTTGGGATATTCTTGAGTAGCTGCAAGCGTGTGAAAGGACCCTTCGAGGTTCATGAGGGATGTGGGGCCTTCTGGAGAGGTGCCGCAGAGGAAAAGGGCCTCATCTCGCCTGGAGGGGAGATCCTCCTGTCTTTTCTCGAGTTACGGCAGGTTCCTCTCGACTTACGAAGGGGACCCCAGGGAACCGCTCCTGTGCCCTCCGAAAAAGTCAGGATCCACGCGAGTTTCAAGGGGCCTCTGGGGATTCCTTAGCAGTCAGAGCCTTCTCGTAAGTCCTCGTCTGGAGCCTGAGGATTCCTTCCATTGCTTACTTGGACCTTCAGTTTCTTTGGCGCTCCCCGGTGGAGTCAGGTCTCGTCTTCAGTGGAAAAGTGCACGTCCACTTTCCACCCGAGCTGTAGCTGAAGGGTCAGGCTTCCTGTCCAGGTGACACAGGGGTCTGGGGCTTCCCATCGAGGCTTTCCCACAGGGTTGAAACACGCGCCACCATGGTGGAAGTCAATCCTCGGGGTCACAGTTGAGGCGGTGCAGGGCCACCAGGCTCCTCTGGAATGCACAGAGATAACTGGGGGTATTGTGGATCAGGTGACTCCACCACCGGAGTTCCTCTGGACACTCCTGTGGCAGGCACTGCCTCTTGACATGCAACGGGACCATCAGAATCCTTCCCCAACGAAGTCGGGAAAGAAGCCTGATCTCGAGCTGAGCAAGGGGACACGGGGTTCCTCTTGAGTTGTGGTGGGACCCTCGGTATTCCTCTCATGTGGAGACCTGTAGGTTGGGATATTCTTGAGTCGCTGCAAGCGTGTGAAGGAACCCTTCGAGGTTCATGAGTGATGTGGGGACTTCCCGTGAGGTGCCGAGAGGAAAACGGCCTCATCTGGCCTGGAGGGGAGATCCTCCTGGTTTTTCTCGAGTTACAGCAGGTCCCTCTCGGCTTAAGACAGGGACCCCAGGGACCCGCTCCTGTGCCCTCTGGAAAGGCCAGGCTCCACGCGAGTTGCCAGGGGCCTCTGGGGATTCCTTGGCTGTCGGTTCCAGCTCCTAAGTCCTCGTTGGCACCTGAGGATTCCTCTCAACTGCAGACGTTGACCGTGGGGTTCCTCTGGAGGCTCCCCAGGGGAGTGAAGTCTCTTCTTGAGTGGAGACGTGCATCTCCGCTTTCCTCCCGAGCTGTGGCTGCAGGGTCAGGCTTCCCGTCAAGGTGACACAGGGGTCTGGGGCATCCCCTCCTGTTTTGCCCACAGGGTTGAGACACGTGCCACCGTGGTGAGAGCCAATCTTCGGGGTGACTCTCTAGGTGGCTCACGGACACCAGGTTCAAATGGAGTGGACAGAGACATCTGGGGGTCTCATGAAACAGGTGGCGTGACCCCCGGAGTTCCTCTGGACATTCCTGTGGAAGGGGCCTCCTTGTGATATGCGAGGGGACCAACGGGAATCCTTCCCCGATGAATCAGTGAAAGTAAATCTGGTCTCGAATGGAGCATGGGGACACGGGGCTCCTGATGAGTTCTGGTGGGACCTTCGGTGTTCGTCTCACATGGAGACGTGAATGTCGGGATATTCTTTAGTCGCTGCAAGCATGTGAAGGAACCCTTCGAGGTTTATGAGGGATGAGGGAACTTCCTGCGAGAGGCCGCAGAGTACAGGGCCTCATCTCGCCTGAAGGGGAGATCCTCCTGGTTTTCCTCGTGTTATGGCAGGTTCCTCTCGAATAACGACGTTGGCCCCTGGGATTCGCCCCTGTGCGCTCCGGAAAAGCCAGTCTCCACGCGAGTTGCCAGGGGCCTCTGGGGATTCCTTGGCAGTTGATGCTGTCTCCTAAGTCCTCGTCTGGACTCTGAGGATTCCCTCCACTGTTTACTTGGACCCTAGGCTTTCTCTGGAGGCTCACCGGGAGAGTCAGGTCTCGTCTTCGGTGGAGAGGTGCACGTCCGCTTTCCCCCCGAGCTGTAGGTGCAGGATCAGGTTTCCCGACGAGGTGACACAGGGGCCTGGGGCTTCCCCTCGAGGCTTTCCCACAGGGGTGAAACTCGCGCCACCGTCGTGGAAGCCAATCCTCGGTGTGACTGTCAAGGCGTTTCAGGGCCACCAGGTTCCTCTGGAATGGACAGAGACATCTGGTGGTATCGTGGATCAAGTGGCTCGACCCCTGGAGTTCCTGTGGACAATCCTGTGGCAGGCGCCTCCTCTTGACATGCAACAGGACCATCGGGAATCCCTCCCCAACGAAGCTGGAAAAGGAAGCCTGATCGCGAGCTGAGCAGGGGAAACGGGAGTCCTCTAGAGTTGTGGCGGGACCCTCGGTGTTCCTCTCGCATGGAGACCAGTATGACAGGATATTCTTGAGTCGCTGCAAACGTGTGAAGGAACCCGTCGAGGTTCATGAGGGATGGGATGACTTTCCGCGAGGTGCTGCAGAGGAAAAAGGCCTCATCTCGCCTGGAGGAAAGATCCTCCTGGTTTTTCTCGAGTTGCGGCAGGGTCCTCTCAACTTATGACAAGGAACCCAGGGACGCACCCCTGTGGCCTCCCAAAAGACCAGACTCCACGCGAGTTTCCAGGGGCCACTGGGGATTCCTTGGCAGTTGGTGCCGTCTCCTAAGTCTTCGTCTGAAGCCTGAGGATTCCCTCCACTGCTTTCTTGGAACGTGGGCTTTTTCTGGAGACTCCCAGGTGGAGTCATGGCTCGTCTTCAGTGGAGAGGTGCACATCCGCTTTCCACCCGAGCTGTAGCTGCAGGGTCAGGCTTCCCGTCCAGGTGACACAGGGGTCTGGGGCTTCCCCTCGAGACTTTCCCACAGGGTTGAAACACGGGCCACCGTGGTGGGAGCCAATCTTCGGGGTGACAGTCGAGGAGGTGCAGGGCCACCAGGTTCCTCTGGAATGGACAGAGACATCTGGGGTTATAGTGGATCACATGTCTCGACACTTGGATTTCCTCTGGACATTCCTTTGTCAAGCGCCTCGTATTGACATGTGACGGGACTGTCGGGAACCCTTCCTCAATGAGTCCGGGAAATGAAGCCTGATCTCGAGCTGAGCGGGGGGACACGGGGCTCCTCTTGAGTTGTGGTTGGAACCTCGGTGTTCCTCCCGAGTGGAGACGTGAATGTTGGGATATTCTTGAGTCACTGCAAGGGTGTGAAGGAACCCATCGAGGTTCACGAGTAATGGAGTGACTTCCCATGAGATGCCACAAAGGACAAGGGCCTCATCTCACCTGTTGGGGAGATCGTCCTGGTTTTAATCGAGTTGTGGGAGGTTACCCTCGAGTTATGACGGGGAACCCAGGGACCCGCCCCTGTGTCCTCTGGAAAGGCCAGGCTCCACGTGAGAGGCCAGGCGCTTCTGGGATTCCTCCTAAGTCCTCGTCTGGCACTGGAGGATTCCTCTCCACCACAGACGTGGACCGTGGGCTTCCTCTGGAAGCTCCCCAGTGGAGTCAGGTCTGGTCTTCAGTGGAGACGTGCACATCTGCTTTCCTCCCGAGCTGTAGCTGCAGGGTCAGGCTTCCTGTCGAGGTGACACAGGGCTCTGGGGCACCCCCTCGAGTCTTCCCCACAGGGTTGAGACACGTGCCACCTTCGTGGGAGCCACTCTTTGGGGTGACTGTCGAGGCGGTGCAGGGCCACCAGGTTCCTCTGGAATGGACAGAGACATCTGGGGGTATCGTGGATCAGGTGGCTTGACCCCCGGAGTTCCTCTGGACACTCTTGTGGCAGGGACCTCGTCTTGACATGCGACGGGACTGTCGGGGAAGGAAGCCTGATCTCGAGCTGAGCAAGGGCCCATGTGGGACCTCTTGAGTTGTGGCGGGACCCTTGGTGTTCCTCTCGTGTGGAGAACTGTATGTCGGGTTATTCTTTAGTCACTGCTAGCCTGTGAAGGAACCCATCGAGGCTCATGAGGGATGTGCGGACTTCCCGCGATTTGCGGCAGAAGAAAAGGGCCTCATCTCGCCTGGAGAGGAGATCCTCCTGGTGTATCTCGAGTTATGGCAGGTTCCTCTCTACTTACGACGGGGATCCCAGGTACCCGCTCCTGTGCCCTCCGGAAAGGCCAGGCTCCACGCGAGTTGCCAGGGGCCTCTGGGATTTCTTGACAGTCGGGGCTTGATCCAAATTCCTCTTCTGGAGCCTGAGGATTCCCTCCACTGCTTACTTTGACCGTGAGGTTTCTCTGGAGGCTCCCCATTAGAGTCCGTTCTCATCTCCATTGGAGACATGCACGTCTGCTATCCTCCCTAGCTGTAGCCGCAGGTCAGGCTTCTCGTCGAGGTGACACAGGGGTCTGTGGCTTCCCCTCGAGGCTTTCCCACATGGTTGAAACACGTGCCACCGTGGTGGGAGCCAATCTTCGGGTTGACAGTCGAGGCGGTGCAAGGCCACCAGGTTCCTCTGGAATGGACAGATACATCTGGGTGTATCATGGATCATGTGGCTCGACATCCGGAGTTCCTCTGGACACTCCTGTGGCAAGCGCCTCCTCTTGACATGCGACGGGACTGTGGGGAATCCTTCCCCCATGAAGCTGGGAAAGGAAGCCTGATCTCGAGCTGAGTAGGGAGACACGGGGGTTCTCTTGAGTTGTGGCAGGACCCTCGGTGTTTCTCTCGGGTGGAGACCTGTACGTCGGGATATTCCTGAGTCGCTGCAAGGGTGTGAAGGAACCCGTCGAGGTTCATGAGGGATGGGGTGATTTCCCGGGAGGTGCTGCAGAGGAACAGGTCTCATCTCGCCTGGAGGGGAGATTCTCCTGATTTTTCTCGAGTTACGGTAGGTTCCTCTCGACTTACGATGTGGACGCCAGGGACCCGCTCCTGAGCCCTCCGGAAAGGCCAGGCACAATGCGAGTTGCCAGGGGCCTCTGGGGATTTCTTGGCATTCGGTTCCGGTTCCTAAGTCCTCGTCTGACACATGAGGATTCCTATCCACTGCAGACGTGGAACGTGGGGTTCCTATGGAGGCTAACCAGAAGAGTCAGTTCTCGTCTTTAGTGGAGATGTGCACCTCCGATTTCCTCCAGAGTGTAACTGCTCGGTCAGGCTTCCCTTCGATGTGACACAGGGGTCTGGGGCTTCTCCTCTAGGCTTTTCTACAGGCTTGAAACACGTGCCAACATGGTGGGAGCCAATACTCGGGGTGACAGTTGAGGCGGCGCAGGGCCACCAGGTTCCGATGGAGTGGACAGAGACATCTGGGGGTCTCGTGCAACAGGTGGCGGGACCCTGGGAGTTCCTCTGGACACTCCTGTGGAGAGCACCTTCTCTTGAGAGGCAATGGGACGATCGAGAATCCATCCCTGAAGAAGCAGGGAAAGGAAGTCTCATATCGTGTGGAGCATGGGTTCACGGGGTTCCTCTTGAGTTGGGGGGGCATCGATATTCCTCTTGAGTGGAAACGTGTATGTCGGGCTATTCTTGAGTCACTGCCAGGGTGTGAAGGAACCCGTCGAGGTTCATGAGGGATGGGGTGACTTCCCGTGAGGTGCCGCAGAGGACAAGGGCCTCACTTTGCCTGGAGGGGAGATCCTCATGGTTATTCTCGAGTTGCGGCAGGTTTCTCTCGACTTATGATGTGGACTCCAGGGACCAGTCCCTGTGTCCTCCAGAAAGGCCAGGCTCCACTCGAGTTGCCAGGGTCCTCTGGGGATTTCTTGGCAGTCGGGTCCTGCTCCTAAGTCCTCGTCTCAAGACTGAGGATTCCCTCCACTGCTTACTTGGACTGTAGGATTTCTCTGGACGCTCCACAATGGAGTCATGTCTAGTCTCCAGTGGAGTCGTGCACGTCTGCTTTACTCCCGAGCTGTAGCTGCAGATTCAGGCTTCCCGTCAAGGTGACAGAGGAGTCTGGGTCTTCCCCTCGAGTCTTTCTCACAGGGTTGAAACACGTGCCACCGTGGTGGGAGCCAATCTTTGGTGTGACAGTCGAGGCGGTGCAGGGCCACCAGGTTCCTCTGGAATTGACAAAGATAACTGGGGGTATCATGGATCACGTGGTTCGACCCCCAGAGTTCCTCTGGACATTCCTGTGGCAAGCGCCTCCTCTTGACATATGACAGGACCATTGGAAACCCTTGTCCCAAGAGGCTGGGAAAGAAGCCTGATGTAGAGGTGAGCAGGGGGACACGGTGGTCCTCTTGAGTTGTGGCGGGACCCTCGGTGTTCCTCTCGCGTGGAGACCTGTATATCGGGATATTCTTGAGTCACTGCAAGCATGTGAAGGAACCCGTCAAGGTTGATGAGGAATGGGGTGACTTCCCGTGAGGTGCTGCAAAGGAAAAAGGCCTCATCTCGCCTGGAGGGGAGATCCTCCTGATTTTTCTCAAGTTATGGCAGGTTCCTCTCGACTTACAACCAGGGACCCGCTCCTGGGCCCTCCAGAAAGGCCAGGCTCCACCCGAGTGGCCAGGGGTCTCTGGGGATTCATTGGTAATCGGTTCCGACTCCTAAGTACTCGTCTGACACATTAGGATTCCCCTCCACTGCAGATGTTTACCGTGGGTTTCCTCTGGAGGCTCCCCAGGGGAGTTAGGTCTCTTCTTAAGTGGAGACGTGCACCTCCGCTTTCTTCCCGAGCTGTAGCTGCAGGGTCAGGCTTCCCGTCGAGGTGACACAGGGGTCTATGAGTTTCCCCTCGAGGCTTTCCCACAGAGTTGAAACACGTGCCACCGTGGTGGTAGCCAATCTTCGGGGTGACTGTCGAGGCGGTTCAGGACCACCAGGTTCCAATGAAGTGGACAGAGACATCTGGGGGTCTCGTTGAACAGGGGCCGCCACCCCCGGAGTTCCTCTGGACACTCATATGGAGAGCACCTCCTCTTGAGATCCGATGGGACGGTCGGGAATCCATCCCTGAAGAAACAGGGAAAGGAAGCCTGATTTCTTGGGGAGCAGGGGGACACGGAGTTCCTCTTGAGTTGTGGGGGAGAACCTCGATGTTCCTCTTGAGTGGAAACGTGCATGTCAGGCTATTATTTAGTCACTGCAAGGGTTTGAACGAACCTGGCCAGGTTCATGAGCGATGGTGTGACTTCCCGTGAAGTGCCTCAGAGGACAAGGGCCTCATCTCGCTTGGAGGGGAGATGTTGCTGGTTTTACTCGAGTTGCGGGAGTTTCCTTTCGAGTTATGACATGGACCCCAAAGACCCACTCCTGAGGCCTCCGGATAGGCCACGCTCCAAGCGAGTTGCCAGGGGCCTCTGGGGATTCCTTGGCACTAGGTTTTGGCTATTAAGTTCTCGTCCAGCACCTGAGGATTTCTCACGATTGCAAACGTGGACGGTGGGGTTCCTCTTAGTCTCCCCAGGGAGTCAGGTCTCTTCTTGAGTGGAGACGTACACCTCTGCTTTCATCCTGGGCTGTAGCTGCAGGGCCAAGCTTCCTGTTGAGGTGACACAGGGGTCTAATTGCTTCCCCTCGAGGCTTTCCCACAGGGTTGAAACACGTGCCATCGTGGTGTGAGTCAATCTTCGATGTGACTGTCGAGGTCGCTCAGGGCCACCAGATTCCGATGGAGTGGATAGAGACACCTGAGGGTCTCGTTGGATAGGTGGCGTGACCCCCGGAGTTCCTCTGGACACTCCTTTGGAGAGCGCCTCCTCTTGATATGCCACAGGACTGGCGGGAATCCTTCCCTGACGAACAAGTGAAAGGAAACCTGGTATCAAACAGAGCAGGGGGACACGGAGCTCCTCTTTACTTGAGGTGGAAACCTCGGTGTTCCTCTAGAGTGGAGACCTGAATGTTGGGCTATTCTGGAGTCATTGCAATGGCGTGACGGAACCGTCGAGGTTCATGAGGGATGGGGTGACTTCCTGTGAGGTGCCGTAGAGGACAAGGGCCTCATTTTGCCTGGAAGGGAGATCCTCCTGTTTCTTCTTGAGTTGCGGCAGGTTTCACTCGACTTACGACGGGGACCCCAGGGAACCATCTCTGTGCCCTCCGGAAAGGCCAGGCTCCACGAGAGTTGCCAGGGGCCTCTGGGGATTTCTTGCCAGTCAGGGCCTGCTCCTAAGTTCCTCGTTTGGAGCCTGAGGATTCCCTCCACTGCTTACTTGGACCGTGGGGTTTCTCTGGAGGCTCCCCAAAGGAATCAGGTTTCGTCTACAGTAGAGACGTGCACATCCGCTTTCCTCCCGAGCTGTAGCTGCAGGTTCAGGCTTCCTGTTGAGGTGACACAGGGGTCTGGGGCTTCCCCTCCAGGCTTTCCCACAGGGTTGAAACACTTGCCACCGTGTTGGGAGCCAATCTTAGGGGTGACAGTCGAGGCGGTGCAGGGCCACCAGATTCCTCTGAAATGGACAGAGACAACTGGGTGTATCATGGGTCACGTGGCTCGAACCTCGGAGTTCCATGGATATTTCTGTGGCAAGTGCCTCCTCTTGACAAACGACGGGACCGTCGGGAAACCTTCCCCGAAGAGGCGGGGAAAGGAAGCCTGAACTCGAGCTGAGCAGCGGGACACGGGGTTCCTCTTGAGTTGTGGCGGGACCCTCGGTGTTTCTCTCGCGTGGAGACCTGTATGTCAGGATATTCTTGAGTCGGTACAAGCGTGTGAAGGAAACCGTGGAGTTCATGAAGGATGGGGTGACATCCCGCGAGGTGCTGCAGAGGACAAGGGCCTCATCTCGCCTGGATGGTAGATCCTCCTGGTCTTGCTCGAGTTACGGCAAGTTCCTCTAGAATTATGACAGGGACCCCAGGGACCCACTCCTGGGCCCTCCGGAAAGACCAGGCTCCATGCGAGTTGCCAGGGGACTCGGGATTCCTTGGAAGTCGGTTCCGGTGCCTAAGTCCTCATCTGACACCTAAGGATTCCTCTCCACTGCAGACGTGGACCATGGGGTTCCTCTGGAGGTTCCGCAGGGGAGTTAGGTCTCGTCTTGAGTGGAGACTTGCACGTCCACTTTCCTCCCCAGCTTTAGCTGCAGGGTCAGGCTTCCCATCGAGGTGACACAGGGATCTGGGGCTTCCCCTCGAGGCTTTCCCAAAGGCTTGAAACACGTGCCAACATAATGGGAGCCAATCCTCGGGGTGACAGTCGAGGCAGCGCAGGGACACCAGGGTCCAATGGAGTGGACAGAGACATCTGGGAGATGTGTATAAGAGACAGCCTCTTGACATGCGACGGGACTGTGGGGAATCCTTCCCCCATGAAGCTGGGAAAGGAAGCCTGATCTCGAGCTGAGTAGGGAGACACGGGGGTTCTCTTGAGTTGTGGCAGGACCCTCGGTGTTTCTCTCGGGTGGAGACCTGTACGTCGGGATATTCCTGAGTCGCTGCAAGGGTGTGAAGGAACCCGTCGAGGTTCATGAGGGATGGGGTGATTTCCCGGGAGGTGCTGCAGAGGAACAGGTCTCATCTCGCCTGGAGGGGAGATTCTCCTGATTTTTCTCGAGTTACGGTAGGTTCCTCTCGACTTACGATGTGGACGCCAGGGACCCGCTCCTGAGCCCTCCGGAAAGGCCAGGCACAATGCGAGTTGCCAGGGGCCTCTGGGGATTTCTTGGCATTCGGTTCCGGTTCCTAAGTCCTCGTCTGACACATGAGGATTCCTATCCACTGCAGACGTGGAACGTGGGGTTCCTATGGAGGCTAACCAGAAGAGTCAGTTCTCGTCTTTAGTGGAGATGTGCACCTCCGATTTCCTCCAGAGTGTAACTGCTCGGTCAGGCTTCCCTTCGATGTGACACAGGGGTCTGGGGCTTCTCCTCTAGGCTTTTCTACAGGCTTGAAACACGTGCCAACATGGTGGGAGCCAATACTCGGGGTGACAGTTGAGGCGGCGCAGGGCCACCAGGTTCCGATGGAGTGGACAGAGACATCTGGGGGTCTCGTGCAACAGGTGGCGGGACCCTGGGAGTTCCTCTGGACACTCCTGTGGAGAGCACCTTCTCTTGAGAGGCAATGGGACGATCGAGAATCCATCCCTGAAGAAGCAGGGAAAGGAAGTCTCATATCGTGTGGAGCATGGGTTCACGGGGTTCCTCTTGAGTTGGGGGGGGCATCGATATTCCTCTTGAGTGGAAACGTGTATGTCGGGCTATTCTTGAGTCACTGCCAGGGTGTGAAGGAACCCGTCGAGGTTCATGAGGGATGGGGTGACTTCCCGTGAGGTGCCGCAGAGGACAAGGGCCTCACTTTGCCTGGAGGGGAGATCCTCATGGTTATTCTCGAGTTGCGGCAGGTTTCTCTCGACTTATGATGTGGACTCCAGGGACCAGTCCCTGTGTCCTCCAGAAAGGCCAGGCTCCACTCGAGTTGCCAGGGTCCTCTGGGGATTTCTTGGCAGTCGGGTCCTGCTCCTAAGTCCTCGTCTCAAGACTGAGGATTCCCTCCACTGCTTACTTGGACTGTAGGATTTCTCTGGACGCTCCACAATGGAGTCATGTCTAGTCTCCAGTGGAGTCGTGCACGTCTGCTTTACTCCCGAGCTGTAGCTGCAGATTCAGGCTTCCCGTCAAGGTGACAGAGGAGTCTGGGTCTTCCCCTCGAGTCTTTCTCACAGGGTTGAAACACGTGCCACCGTGGTGGGAGCCAATCTTTGGTGTGACAGTCGAGGCGGTGCAGGGCCACCAGGTTCCTCTGGAATTGACAAAGATAACTGGGGGTATCATGGATCACGTGGTTCGACCCCCAGAGTTCCTCTGGACATTCCTGTGGCAAGCGCCTCCTCTTGACATATGACAGGACCATTGGAAACCCTTGTCCCAAGAGGCTGGGAAAGAAGCCTGATGTAGAGGTGAGCAGGGGGACACGGTGGTCCTCTTGAGTTGTGGCGGGACCCTCGGTGTTCCTCTCGCGTGGAGACCTGTATATCGGGATATTCTTGAGTCACTGCAAGCATGTGAAGGAACCCGTCAAGGTTGATGAGGAATGGGGTGACTTCCCGTGAGGTGCTGCAAAGGAAAAAGGCCTCATCTCGCCTGGAGGGGAGATCCTCCTGATTTTTCTCAAGTTATGGCAGGTTCCTCTCGACTTACAACCAGGGACCCGCTCCTGGGCCCTCCAGAAAGGCCAGGCTCCACCCGAGTGGCCAGGGGTCTCTGGGGATTCATTGGTAATCGGTTCCGACTCCTAAGTACTCGTCTGACACATTAGGATTCCCCTCCACTGCAGATGTTTACCGTGGGTTTCCTCTGGAGGCTCCCCAGGGGAGTTAGGTCTCTTCTTAAGTGGAGACGTGCACCTCCGCTTTCTTCCCGAGCTGTAGCTGCAGGGTCAGGCTTCCCGTCGAGGTGACACAGGGGTCTATGAGTTTCCCCTCGAGGCTTTCCCACAGAGTTGAAACACGTGCCACCGTGGTGGTAGCCAATCTTCGGGGTGACTGTCGAGGCGGTTCAGGACCACCAGGTTCCAATGAAGTGGACAGAGACATCTGGGGGTCTCGTTGAACAGGGGCCGCCACCCCCGGAGTTCCTCTGGACACTCATATGGAGAGCACCTCCTCTTGAGATCCGATGGGACGGTCGGGAATCCATCCCTGAAGAAACAGGGAAAGGAAGCCTGATTTCTTGGGGAGCAGGGGGACACGGAGTTCCTCTTGAGTTGTGGGGGAGAACCTCGATGTTCCTCTTGAGTGGAAACGTGCATGTCAGGCTATTATTTAGTCACTGCAAGGGTTTGAACGAACCTGGCCAGGTTCATGAGCGATGGTGTGACTTCCCGTGAAGTGCCTCAGAGGACAAGGGCCTCATCTCGCTTGGAGGGGAGATGTTGCTGGTTTTACTCGAGTTGCGGGAGTTTCCTTTCGAGTTATGACATGGACCCCAAAGACCCACTCCTGAGGCCTCCGGATAGGCCACGCTCCAAGCGAGTTGCCAGGGGCCTCTGGGGATTCCTTGGCACTAGGTTTTGGCTATTAAGTTCTCGTCCAGCACCTGAGGATTTCTCACGATTGCAAACGTGGACGGTGGGGTTCCTCTTAGTCTCCCCAGGGAGTCAGGTCTCTTCTTGAGTGGAGACGTACACCTCTGCTTTCATCCTGGGCTGTAGCTGCAGGGCCAAGCTTCCTGTTGAGGTGACACAGGGGTCTAATTGCTTCCCCTCGAGGCTTTCCCACAGGGTTGAAACACGTGCCATCGTGGTGTGAGTCAATCTTCGATGTGACTGTCGAGGTCGCTCAGGGCCACCAGATTCCGATGGAGTGGATAGAGACACCTGAGGGTCTCGTTGGATAGGTGGCGTGACCCCCGGAGTTCCTCTGGACACTCCTTTGGAGAGCGCCTCCTCTTGATATGCCACAGGACTGGCGGGAATCCTTCCCTGACGAACAAGTGAAAGGAAACCTGGTATCAAACAGAGCAGGGGGACACGGAGCTCCTCTTTACTTGAGGTGGAAACCTCGGTGTTCCTCTAGAGTGGAGACCTGAATGTTGGGCTATTCTGGAGTCATTGCAATGGCGTGACGGAACCGTCGAGGTTCATGAGGGATGGGGTGACTTCCTGTGAGGTGCCGTAGAGGACAAGGGCCTCATTTTGCCTGGAAGGGAGATCCTCCTGTTTCTTCTTGAGTTGCGGCAGGTTTCACTCGACTTACGACGGGGACCCCAGGGAACCATCTCTGTGCCCTCCGGAAAGGCCAGGCTCCACGAGAGTTGCCAGGGGCCTCTGGGGATTTCTTGCCAGTCAGGGCCTGCTCCTAAGTTCCTCGTTTGGAGCCTGAGGATTCCCTCCACTGCTTACTTGGACCGTGGGGTTTCTCTGGAGGCTCCCCAAAGGAATCAGGTTTCGTCTACAGTAGAGACGTGCACATCCGCTTTCCTCCCGAGCTGTAGCTGCAGGTTCAGGCTTCCTGTTGAGGTGACACAGGGGTCTGGGGCTTCCCCTCCAGGCTTTCCCACAGGGTTGAAACACTTGCCACCGTGTTGGGAGCCAATCTTAGGGGTGACAGTCGAGGCGGTGCAGGGCCACCAGATTCCTCTGAAATGGACAGAGACAACTGGGTGTATCATGGGTCACGTGGCTCGAACCTCGGAGTTCCATGGATATTTCTGTGGCAAGTGCCTCCTCTTGACAAACGACGGGACCGTCGGGAAACCTTCCCCGAAGAGGCGGGGAAAGGAAGCCTGAACTCGAGCTGAGCAGCGGGACACGGGGTTCCTCTTGAGTTGTGGCGGGACCCTCGGTGTTTCTCTCGCGTGGAGACCTGTATGTCAGGATATTCTTGAGTCGGTACAAGCGTGTGAAGGAAACCGTGGAGTTCATGAAGGATGGGGTGACATCCCGCGAGGTGCTGCAGAGGACAAGGGCCTCATCTCGCCTGGATGGTAGATCCTCCTGGTCTTGCTCGAGTTACGGCAAGTTCCTCTAGAATTATGACAGGGACCCCAGGGACCCACTCCTGGGCCCTCCGGAAAGACCAGGCTCCATGCGAGTTGCCAGGGGACTCGGGATTCCTTGGAAGTCGGTTCCGGTGCCTAAGTCCTCATCTGACACCTAAGGATTCCTCTCCACTGCAGACGTGGACCATGGGGTTCCTCTGGAGGTTCCGCAGGGGAGTTAGGTCTCGTCTTGAGTGGAGACTTGCACGTCCACTTTCCTCCCCAGCTTTAGCTGCAGGGTCAGGCTTCCCATCGAGGTGACACAGGGATCTGGGGCTTCCCCTCGAGGCTTTCCCAAAGGCTTGAAACACGTGCCAACATAATGGGAGCCAATCCTCGGGGTGACAGTCGAGGCAGCGCAGGGACACCAGGGTCCAATGGAGTGGACAGAGACATCTGGGGGTCTCGTGGAACAGGTGGCCCGACCCCCGGAGTTCCTCTGGACACTTCTGTGGAGAGCACCTCCTCTTGAGATGCGATGGGATGGTCGGGAATCCATCCCTGAAAATGGAGGGAAAGGAAGCCTGATTTTGTGCGGAACAGGGGTACACGGGGCTCCTCTTGAGTTGTGGGTGGACCCTCGATGTTCATCTTGAGTAGAGACATGTATGCTGGGCTATTCTTGAGTCACTGCAAGGGTGTGAAGGAACCCATCGAGGTCATGAGGGATGGGGTGACTTCCCGTGAGGTGCCGCAAAGGACAAGGACCTCATCTCCCTTGGAGGGGAGATCCTCCTGGTTTTTCTCGAGTTGCGGCAGGTTCCTCTCGAGTTATGACATGGACCCCAGGAACCCGCCCCTAGGCCTCCAGAAATGCCAGGCTCCAAGCGAGTTGTCGGCAGCCACTGGGGATTCCTTGGCAGTCGGTTCCAGCTCCAAAGTCCTCGTCTGACAAATGAGGATTCCTCTCCACTGCAGACCTGGACCATGAAGTTCCTCTGGATGGTCCCCAGGGGAGTCAGGTCTCATCTTAGACGTGCACCTCCCCTTTCCTCCCGAGCTGTAGCTGCAGGGTCAGGCTTCCCGTCCAGGTGACAAGGGGTCTATGAGCTTCCCCTCGAGGCTTTTCCACGGGGTTGAAACACGTTCCACCGTGGTGGGGGCCAATCTTTGGAGTGACTCTCGAGGCGGCTCAGGGCCACCAGTATCCAATGGAGTGGACAGAGACATCTGGGGGTCTCGGGGAACAAGTGGCGTGAAACCTGGTGTTCTTCTGGCCATGTCTGTGGAGAGTGCCTCCTCCTGATATGCCACAGGACTGGCGGGAATCCTTCTCTGACGAATCAGTGAAAGTAACCCTGATTGCTAACGGAGTAGGGGGACTGGGGCCCCTCTTGAGTTCTGGTAGGAATCTTGGTGTTCCTCTCGAGGTTAGACCTGAATGTCAGCATATTCTGGAGTCACTGCAATGGTGTGAAGGAACACAGCGAGGTTTATGAGGGATGGAGTGACTTCCTGTGAGGTGCTGCAAATAAAAGGGCCTCATTTCAGCTGGAGTGGAGATCCTCATGGTTTTTCTCGAGTTGCAGCAGGTTTCTCACGACTTACGACGGGGATCCAGGGACCCGCCCCTGTGCTCTCCAGAAAGGCCAGGGTCCACGCGAGTTCCAGGGGCCTCTGGGGATTCCTTGGCAGTTGGGGCCTGCTCCTAAGTCCTCGTCTCGAGCCTGAGGATTCCCTCCACTTCTTACTTGGACTGTGGGGTTTCTCTGGAGGCTCCCCAATGGAGTCAGGTCTCGTCTCCAGTGGAGATGTGCACCTCCGCTTTCCTCCCGAGCTGTAGCTGCAGGGTCAGACTTCCCATCGAGGTGACACAGGGGCCTGGGGCTTCCCCTCGATGCTTTCACACAGGGTTGAAACACGTGCCACCATGGTGAGAGCCAATCTTCGGGGTGACATTCGAGGCGGTTCAGGGCCACCAGGTTCTTCTGGAATGGACAGAGACATTCGGGGGTATCGTGGATCACGTGGCTCGACCCCTGGAGTTCCTCTGGACATTCCTGTGGCAAGTGCCTCCTCTTGACGTGCGACGGGACCATTGGGAAACCTTCCCCGACGAGGCTTGGAAAGGAAACCTGATCTCGAGTTGAGCAGCGGGACACAGGGCTCCTCTTGAGTTGTGGCGGGACCCTCAGTGTTCCTCTCACGTGGAGACCTGTATATCAGGAATTTCTTTGTCGCTGCAAGTGTGTGAAGGGACCCGTCGAGGTTCATGAGGGATGGGGTGACGTCCCATGAGGTGCCGCAGCAGACAAGGGCCTCATTTCGCCTGGAGGGGAGATCCTCCTGGTTTTTCTCGAGTTGTGGCAGGTTTCTCTCAACTTACAACGGGGATCCCAGGGACCCGCCCCTGTGCCCTCTGGAAAGGCAAGCCTCCACGCGAGTTGCCAGGGGCCTCTGGGGATTTCTTGACAGTCGGGGCCTGCTCCTAAGCCGTCGTCTGGAGCTTGAGCATTCCCTCCACTGCGTACTTGGACCGTGAGGTTTCTCTGGAGGCTCCCCAATGGAGTTAGGTCTCGTCTCCAGTGGAGACGTGCACATCCTCTTTCCTACGGAGCTATAGCCACAGGGTCAGGCTTCCCATCGAGGTGACACAGGATCTGTGGCTTCGCCTTGAGTCTTTCCCACAGGGTTGAAACACGTGTCACCGTGTTGGGAGACAAACTTCGAGATGACAGTCAAGGCGATGCCGGGCCACCAGATTCCTCTGGAATGGACAGAGACATCTGGGGGTATCGTGGATCACGTGGCTCGAGCCCCGGAGTTCCTCTGGTCATTCCTGTGGCAAGCGCCTCCTCTTGACATGTGACGGGACAATCGGGAACCGTTCCCCGAAGAGGCTGGGAAAGGAAGCCTGATCTTGAGCTGAGCAGGGGACACGGGGGTCCTCTTGAGTTTTGGTGCGACCCTCGGTGTTCCTCTCGTGTGGAGACCTGTATGTCGGCATATTTTTGAGACGCTGCAAGTGTGTGAATTAACCCGTCGAGGTTCATGAGGGAAGGGGTGACTTCCCAAGAGGTGCTGCAGATAAAAAAGGCCTCATCTCGACTGAAGGGGAGATCCTCCTAGTTTTTCTCGAGTTACGGCAGGTTCCTATCGACTTACAATGGGAAACCCAGGGACACGCTCCTGGGCCCTCCAGAAAGGCCAGTCTCCACAAGAGTTGCCAGGGGCCTCTGGGGATTACTTGGCTGTTGGTTCTGGCTCCTACGTCCTCGTCTGACACCTGAGGATTCCTCTACACTGCAGACGTGGACCGTGGGGTTCCTCTGGAGGCTCCCCATGGGAGTCAGGTTTAGTCTTGAATGGAGATGTGCACCTCCGCTTTCCTCCCGAGCTGTAGCTGCAGGGTCAGGCTTCCCGTCGAGGTGACACAGTGGTCTGGGTCTTCCCTTCGAGGCTTTCCCACAGGGTTGAAACACATGTCACCGTAGTCGGAGCCAATATTCGGGTTGACTTTTGAGGCGGCTCAGGGCCACCAGATTCCGATGGAGTGGACAGAGACATCTGGGGGTGTCTTCGAACAGGTGACGTGACCCCCGGAGTTCTTCTGGAAATTCCTGAGGAGAGCACCTCCTCTTGATATGCCACAGGACTTGCGGGAATCCTTCCCTGACGAATCAGTGAAAGGAAATCTGGTCTCAAACGGAGCTGGGGGACATGGGGCTCCTCTTGAGTTGTGGTGGAAACCTCGGTGTTCCTCTCAAGGTGAGACCTGAATGTAGGGATATTCTGGAGTCACTGCAAGTGTGTGAAGGAACCCGTCGAGATTCATGAGGGATGGAGTGACTTCCCGTGAGGTGCCGCAGAGGACAAGGGCCTCATTTCACCTAGAGGGCAGATCTTCCTGGTTTTGCTCAAGTTGCGGCAGGTTTCTCTTGACTTACAACGTGGACCCCAGGGACCCACCCCTGTGCCCTGTCAAAAGGCCAGGCTCCACGCGAGTTGCCAGGGGCATCTGGGGATTACTTGGCAGTCGGGGCCTGCTCCTAAGTCCTCGTCTGGAGACTGAGGATTCCCTCCACTGCTTCCTTGGACCCTGGGGTTCTTTTGGAGGCTCCCCAGTGGAGTCAATTCTCCTCTTGAGTGGAGACGTGCATCTCTGCTTTCCTCCTGAGCTGTAGCTGCAGGGTCAGGCTTCACATCGAGGTGACACAGGGATCTGAGTGTTCCCTTCCAGGCTTTCCCACAGGGTTGAAAAAGTGCCAATGTGGTGGGAGCCAATCCTCGGGGTGACAGTCGAGGCGGCGTAGGGCCACCAGGTTCCTCTGGAATGGACAGAGACATCTGGGCGTATTGTGGATTAGGTTGCTCGACCCCCAGAGTTCCTCTGGACATTCCTGTGGAGAGCACCTGCTCTTGAGATACGATGGGACTGTCGGGAATCCAACTCTGAAGAAGCAGGGAAAGAAGCCAGATTTCGTGAGTAGCAGGGGGACACAGGGTTCTTCTTGAGTTGTGGGGGGACCCTCGATGTTCCTCTTGAGTGGAGACGTTTTTGTCGGGCTATTCCTGAGTCAATGCAAGGGTGTGAAGGAACCCGTCTAGGTTCATGAGTGATGGGGTGACTTCCCGTGTGGTGCCGAAGAGGACAAGCGCCTCATCTCGCTTGGAGTGGAGATGCTTCTAGTTTTTCTCGAGTTGCGGCAGTTTCCTCTCGAGTTATGACGTAGACCCCAGGGACCCCCCCCCCCGAGGCCAAGGGAAAGACCAGGCTCCACGCGAGTTGCCAGGTGCCTCTGGGGATTCCTTGGCAGTCGGTTCCGGCTCCTAAGTCCACGTCTGGCACCTGAGGATTCCTCTCCACTGTAGAAGTGGACCGTGGGGTTTCTCTGGAGGCTCCCCAGGGGAGTCAGGTCTGTTCTTGTGTGGAGACGTACACCTCCACTTTCCTCACGAGCTGTAGCTGCAGGGTCAGGCTTCCCGTCGAGGTGACACAGGGGTCTATGAGTTTGTCCTCGAGGCTTTCCCACAGGGTTGAAACACGTGCCACCGTGGTTGGAGCGAATCTTCGGGGTGACTGTCGAGGCAGCTCAGGGCTACCAGGTTTCGATGGAGTGTACAGAGATATCTGGTGGTCTCATGGAATATGTGGCGGGACCCCGGGAGTTCCTCTGGACACTCCTGTGGAGAGCACCTTCTCTCGATATGCATCAGGACAGGCAGAAACCATCCTTGACGATTCAGTGAAAGGAACCCTGGTCTCGAAAGTACCAGGGGGACACGGGTCTCTTCTTGCATTGTGGTGGGATACTCGGTGTTCCTCTCGAGTGGAGACCTCTCGAGTGGGCCTCAGGGGGGGTCCCTGGGGTCTACGTCATAACTCGAGAGGAAACTGCCGCAACTCGAGAAAAACCAGAAGCATCTCCACTCCAAGCGAGATGAGGCGCTTGTCCTCTTCGGCACCACACGGGAAGTCACCCCATCACTCATGAACCTAGACGGGTTCCTTCACACCCTTGTGCATATATTCTGAAGTCACTGCAAGAGTGTGAAGAAACCCGTCGAGGTTCATGAGGGGTGGGGTGACTTCCCGTGAGGTGCCACAGAGTAAAAGGGCCTCATTTCGCTTGGAGGGGAGATCCTCCTGGTTTTTCTCGAGTTGGGACAGGTTCCTCTCGAGTTGCAACATGAACCCCAGGAACCTGCACCTGAGGCCTCCGGAAAGGCCAGTCTCCAAGGGAGTTGTCAGGGTCCTTTGGGGATTCCTTGGCAGTCGGTTCCAGCTCCTATGTCTTCGTCTGGCACTTGAGGATTCCTCTCCACTGCAGACGTGGATCGTGGGGTTCCTCTGGAGGCGCCCCAGGGGAGTCGGGTTTCTTTTTGAGCGGAGACGTGCACCTCCGCATTCCTCCCGAGCTGTAGCTGCAGGGTCAGGCTTCCCATCGAGGGGACACAGGGGTCTATGGGCTTCCCCTCGAGGCTCTCCCACAGTGTTGAAACACGTGTCACTGTGGTGGGAGTCAATCTTCTGGGTGACAGTCGAGGCGGCTCAGGGCCACCAGGTTCAATGGAGTGGACAGAGACATCTGGGGGACTCGTGGAACAGGTGGTGGGACCCCCGGAGTTCCTCTGAACACTCCTGTGGAGACTGCCTCCTCTTGATATGCCACAGGACTGGCGGGAATCCTTCCCTGACGAATCAGTGAAAGGACCCTGGTTTCGAACGGAGCAGGGGGTCACGGGGCTCCTCTTGAGTTGTGGTGGGAACCTCGGTGTTCCTCTCGAGTGGAGATGTGAATGTCGGGATATTCTTGAGTCACTGCAAGGGTGTTAAGGAACCTGTCAAGGTTCACGAGGGATGGGGGAACTGCCTGCGAGATGCGGCAGAGGACAAGGGCCTCATCTCGCCTGGAAGGGTGATCCTCCTGGATTTTCTCGTGTTGTGGCAGGTTCTGCTCGAGTAACGACGGGACCCTTGGGACCCTCCCCTTTGCCCTCCGGAAAAGCCAGGACCCATGCGAGTGGCTAGGGGCATCTGGGGATTCCTTGACAGTCGGTGCCGTCTCCTAAGTCCTCGTCGGGAGTCTGGGGATTACCTCCACTGCTTACTTGGACCGTGGGCTTTCTCTGGAGGCTCTCTGGGGGAGTCAGGTCTCGTCTTTGGTGGAGAGGTGCATGTTCGCTTTCCACCCGAGCTGTAGCTGCAGGGTCAGGCTTCCCGTTGAGATCACACAGGGGTCTAGGGCTTCCCCTTGAGGCTTTCCCACAGGGTTGAAACAGGCGCCACCATGTTGGGAGCCAATACTCGGGGTGACAGTCGAGGCGGTGCAGGGCCACCAGGTTCCTCTGGGATGGACAGAGACATCTTGGGGTATCGAGGATCAGGTGGCTCGACCCCCGGAGTTCCTCTGGACACTCCTGTGGCAGGCGTCTCCTCTTGACATGCATGGGACTGTCGGGAATCCTTCCCTGACGAAGCCAGGAAAGGAAACCTGATCTCGAGCTGAGCAGGGGGACATGGAAGTCCTCTTGAGTTGTGGTGGAACCCTCGGTGTTCCTCTTGCATGGAGACCTGTATGTTTGGATATTCTTGAGTCGCTGCAAGTGTGTGAAGGAACCCGTCGAGGTTCATGAGGGATGGGGGTACTTCCCACGAGGTGCTGCAGAGGAAAAGGGCCTCATCTCGCCTGGAGATGAGATCCTCCTGGTTTTTCTCGAGTTAGGGCAGGTTCCTCTCGAGTAATGACGTGGACCCCAGGGACCAGCCCGTGTGCCCTCCGGAAAGGCCAGGCTCCACGCAAGTTGCCAGGGTTTTCTGGGGATTACTTGGCTGTCTGTGCCTTCTCCTAAGTCCTCGTCTGGAGCCTGAGGATTCCCTCCACTGCTTACTTGAACCGTGGGCTTTCTCTGGAGGCTCCCCGGGGGAGTCAGGTGTCGTCTTCAGTGGACAGGTGCACGTCCACTTTGCACTCGAGCTGTAACTGCAGGGTCAGTGTTCCCGTCCAGGTGACACAGGGGTCTGGGGCTTCCCCTCGAGGCTTTCCAACAGGGTTGAAACACGTGCCACCGTGGTGGGAGCCAATTCTCGGGGTGGCAGTCGAGGCGGTTAAGGGCCACCAGGTTCCTCTGGGATGGCCCAAGACATCTGGGGATATCGTGGATCACGTGACTCGACCCCTGGAATTCCTCTGGACATTCCTGTGGCAAGCACCTCCTCATGATATGTGACGGGACTGTCTGGAACCCTTCCCCGAGAGGCTGGGAAACAAGCCTGATGTCAAGCTGAGCAGGGGGACACGGGGGTCCTCTTGAGTTGTGGCGAGACCCTCGGTGTTCCTCTCACGTCGAGACCTGTATATAAGGATATTCTTGAGTCGCTAAAAGCGTGTCAAGGAACCCATCAAGGTTCATGAGGGATGGGGTAACTTCCCGTGAGGTGCTGCAGAGGAAAAAGGCCTCATCTTGCCTGGAGGGGAGATCCTCCTGGTTTTTCTCAAGTTACGGCAGGTTCCTCTCGACTTACAACGGGGACACCAGGGACCCGCTCGTGGGCCCTCCAGAAAGGCCAGGCTCCACCTGAGTTGCAAGGGGCCTCTGGAAACTCCTTGGAAGACGGTTCCGGCTCCTAAGTCCTCGTCTGACACCTGAGGACTCCTGTCCACTGCCTACGTGGACCATGGTGTCCTTCTGGAGGCTCCCCAGGGGAGTCAGGTCTCGTCTTGAGTGGAGACGTGCACCTCCGCTTTCCTCCCGATCTGGAGCTGCAGGGTCAGGCTTCCCATTCGAGGTGACACAGAGGTCTGGGCCTTCCCTCGAGGCTATGTCACAGGCTTGAAACACGTGCCAACGTGGTGGGAGCCAATCCTCGGGGTGACAATCGAGGTGGCACAGGGTCACCAGGTTCCGATGGAGTGGACAGAGACATCTCAGGTTCTCGTGGAACAGGTGGCACGACCCCCAGAGTTCCTCTGGACACTCCTGTGGAGTGCACCTCCTCTTGAGATGCGATGCAACTTTTGGGAATCCATCCCTGAAGAAGCAAGGAAAGGAACCCTGATGTCTTGCGGTGCAGGGAGACACGGGGTTTCTCTTGATTTGTGGGGGGACCCTCGATGTTCCTCTTGAGTGGAGACGTGTATGTCGGGCTATTCTTGAGTCACTGCAAGGGTGTGAAGGAAACCATCGAGGTTCATGATGTATGGGGTGACTTCCCAAGAGGTGCCACAGAGGACAAGGGCCTCATCTCGCTTGGAGTGGAGATACTCCTGGTTTTTCACGAGTTGTGGCATGTTCCTCTCGAGTTATGACATGGACCCCCGGGACCCGCCCATGAGGCCTTCCGAAAGTCCAGGCTGCAATCGAGTTGCAAGGGGCCTCTGGGGATTCCTTGGCAGTAGCTTCCGGCTCCTAAGTCATCGTCTGGCACCTGAGACTTCCTCTCCACTGCAGACGTGGACGGTGGGTTTCCTCTGGAGGCTCCCCAGTCGAGTCAGGTCTCGTTTTGAGTGGAGACATGCACCTCTGCTTTCCTCCCGAGCTGAAGCTGCAGATTCAGGCTTACCAACGAGGTGACACAGGGGTCTGGGGCATCCCCTCGAGTCTTTCCCACAGGGTTGAGACACTTTCCACCGTGGTGTGAGCCAAACTTCGGGGTGACTGTCGAGGCGGCTCAGGGCCACCAGGTTCAGATGGAATGGACAGAAACATCTGGGGTCTCATGGAATAGGTGGCGTGATCCCCGGAGTTCTTCTGGACACTCCTGTGGAGAGCGCCTCCTCGTGATATGCAAGGGGACCGTCGGGAATCCTTCCCCGACGAATCAGTGAAAGGAACCCTGGTCTCGAACGAAGCATGGGGACACAGAGCTCCTCTTGATTTGTGGTGGGAACCTCGCTGTTCCTCTCGAGTGGAGACGTGAATGTCGGGATATACTTGAGTCGCTGCAAGGGTGTGAAAGAATCTGTCGAGATTCACGAGGGATGGGGGGACTTCCCGCGAGATGCCGCAGAGAACAAGGGTCTCATTTCGCTTGGAGGGGATATCCTCCTAGTTTTTCTCGAGTTGTGGCAGGTTCCTCTCGAGTATTGACTGGGACCCCAGGGACGCGCCCCTGTGCCCTCCTGAAAGGCCAGGCTCCACGCGAGTTTCCAGGGGCCTTTGACAATTCCTTGGCAGTCGGTGCCGTCTCCTAAGTCCTCGTCTGGATCCTGAGGATTACCTCCACTGCTTACTTCGGTCGTGGGCTTTCTCTGGAGGCTCCCTGGGGGAATCAGGTCTTGTCTTCCGTGGAGAGGTGCACATCCCCTTTCCACCCGAGCTGTAGCTGCAGGCTCAGGCTACCCGTCGAGGTGACACAGGGGTCTGGGGCTTCCCCTCGAGGCTTTCCCACAGGGGTGAAACACGTGCCACTGTGGTGGAAGCCAATCCTCTGGGTGACAGTCGAGGTGGTTCAGGGCCACCAGGTTCCTCTGGGATGGACAGAGACATCTGGGGGTATTGTGGGTCAGGTGGCTCGACCCCCAGAGTTCCTCTGGATACTCCTGTGGCAGGCACCTCCTCTTGACATGCGACGGGACCGTCGGGAATCCATCCCCGACGAAGCCGGGAAAGGAAGCCTGATCTCGAGCTGAGCAGGGGGACTTGGAAGTCCTCTTGAGTTGTAGCAGGAACCTCGGTGTTCCTCTCGCGTGGAGACCTGTATGTCGGGATATTCTTGAGTCACTGCAAGCATGTGAAGGAACCCGTCGTAGTTCATGAGGGATGTGGGGACTTCCCGCGAGGTTCCACAGAGGAAAAGGGCCTCATCTCACCTGGAAGGGAGATTCTCCTGGTTTTTCTCGAGTTATGGTAGGTCCTCCCGACCTACGACGGGGACACCAGGGACCCGCTCCTGGATCCTCTGGAAAGGCCAATCTCGACGCGAGTTGCCAGGGGCCTCTAGGATACCTTGGCAGTCGGTCCCGGCTCCTAAGTCCCCTTCTGACACCTGAGGATTCCTCTCCACTGCAGACGTGGACCGTGGGGTACTTCTGGAAACTCTCCAGGGGAATCAGGTCTTGTCTTTAGCAGAAACGTGCATCTCTGCTATCCTCCAGAGCTGTAGCTGCAGGGTCACTCTTCCCGTCGAGGTGACACATTGGTCTATGGGCTTCCCCTCGAGGCTTTCCCACAGGGTTGAAACACATGCCAATGTTGTGGGAGCCAATACTCGGGGCGACATTTGATGCGGCACAGGGCCAGTAGGTTCCGATGGAGTGGACAGAGACATCTGGGGGTCTTGTGGAACAGGTGGCGTGACCCCCGGATTTCCTCTGGACACTCCTGTGGAGAGCACCTCCTCCTGAGATGCGATGGGACAGTCGGGAATCCATCTATGAAGAAGCAGGGAAAGGAAGCCTGATTTCATGCGGAGCAGGGGGACACAGATTTCCTCTTGAGTTTTGGAGGGACCCTCGATGTTACTCTTGAGTGGATACGTGTATGTCGGGCTATTCTGGAGTCACTGCAAGGGTGTGAAGGAACCCGTCAAGGTTCATGAGGGATGGGGTGACTTCCGTGAGATGCTGCAGAGGACAAGGGCCTCATCTGGCTTGGAGTGGAGATCCTCCTGGTTGTTCTCGAGTTCCTGCAGGTTCTTCTCGAGTTATGACGTGGACCCCCAGGACCCGCCCCTGAGGCCTCCAGAAAGGCCAGGCTCCGTACGAGTTGCCAGTGGCCTCTCGGGATTCCTTGGCAGTCAGTTCCTGCTCCTAAGTCCTGGTCTGGCACCTGAGGATGCCTCTCCACTGCAGACGTGAACCGTGGAGTTCTTCTGGAGGCTCCCCAGGGAGTCAGGTCTCTTCTTGATTGGAGAGGTGCACATACACTCTCTTCCCGAGCTGTAGCCGCAAGGTCAGGCTTCCCGTTGATGTGACACAGGGGTCTGGGGCTTCCCCTCGAAGTTTTCCCACTGGGTTGAATCACGTGCCACCATGGTGGGAGCCAATCTTCGTGGTGACAGTCGAGGCAGTGCAGGGCCACCAGGTTCCTCTGGAATGGAAAGAGACATCTGGGGGTCTCCTGGATCCCTTGGCTTGACCCCCGGAGTTCCTCTGGACATTCCTGTGGCAAGTGTCTCCTCTTGACATGTGATGGGACCGTCGGGAACCCTTCGAAGCCGGGAAAGGAAGCCTGATCTCGAGCTGAGCAGGGGGACCCGGATGTCCCCTTGAGTTGTGGTGGGACCCTCGGTGTTCCTCTCGCGGAGAGACCTGTTTGTCAGGATATTCTTGAGTTGCTGCAAGCGTGTGAAGGAATCTGTCGAGGTTCATGAGGGATGGGCTGACTTCCGGCGAGGTGCTGCAGAGGAAAAAGGCCTCATATGGCCTGGTGGGGAGATCCTCCTGGTTTTTCTCGAGTTATGGCAGATTCCTCTCGACTGATGATGGGGACCCCTGGGACCCGCCCCTGAGGCCTCTGGAAAGGCCAGGCTCCAAGCGAGTTGCCAGGGGCCTCTGGGGATTCCTTGGCAGTCGGTTCTGGCTCCTAAGTCCTCATCTGGCACTTGAGGATTCCTCTCAACTGCAGACGTGGACAGTGGGGTTCCTCTGGAGGCTCACCAGTGGAGTCAGGTCTCGTCTTGAGTGGAGACGTGCACGTCTGCTTTCCTCGCGAGCTGTAGCTGCATGGTCAGGCTTCCCGTCGAGGTGACACATTGGTCTATGGGCTTCCTCTCGAGGCTTTCCCACAGGGTTGAAACACGTGCCACCGAGGTGTGAGCCAATCTTTGGGGTGACTGTCGAGGCGGCTCAGGGCCACCAGGTTCAGTTGGAGTGGACAGAGCCTTCTGGGGGTCTCGTGGAACAGGTGGCGTGACCCCCAGAGGTCCTCTGGACACTCCTGTGGAGAGCACCTCCTCTTGAGATGCCACCGGACTGGCGGGAATCCGGAGCAGGAGGACACGGGGTACCTCTTGAGTTGTGGTGGGAACCTCGGTGTTCCTCTCTAGTGGAGACGTGAATGTAGGGCTATTCTGGAGTCACTTCAAGTGTGTGAAGGAACCCATCGAGGTTCGTGAGGGATGGGGTGACTTCCCCTGAGGTGCCACAAAGGACAATGGCCTCATTTCTCCTGGAGGGGAGATCCTCCTGGTTTTTCTCCAGTTGCGGCAGGTTTCTCTCGACTTATAACCTGGACCCCAGGGACCCGCCCCTCTGACCTACGGAAAGGCCAGGCTCCACGCGAGTTGTCAGGGGCCTCTTGATTTCTTGGCAGTCGTGGTCTGTGCCTAAGTCCTCGTTTGGAGGCTGAGGATTCCCTCCACTGCTTCCTTGGACCGTGGGGTTTCTCTGGAGGCTCCCCAATGAAGTCAGGTCGCGTCTCCAGTGGAGACGTGCATGTCCACTTTCCTCCCGAGCTGTAGCCACAAGGTCAGACTTCCCGTCGAGGTGACACAGGGGTCTGGGGCTTCCCCTCGAGGCTTTCCCACTGGGTTTTATCACGAGTCACCATGGTGGGAGCCAATCTTTGGGTGACAGTCGAGGCGATTCAGGGCCACCAGGTTCCTCTGGAATGGACAGAGACATCTGGAGGTATCGTGGACCACGTGGCTCAACCCCCAGATTTCCTCTGGACATTCCTGTGGCAAGCGCCTCCTCTTGTCATACGACGGGACCGTAGGGCATCCTTCCCCGACGAAGCCAGGAAAGGAAGCCTGATCTCGAGCTGAGCAGGGGGACACTTCGGTCCTCTTGTGTTGTGGAGGGACACTCGGTGTTCCCCTCGCATGGAGACCTGTATGTCGGGATATTCTGGAGTCTATGCAAGTGTGTGAAGGAACCCATCGAGGTTCATGTGGAATGGGGTGACTTCTCGCAAGGTGCTGCAGAGGAAAAAGACCTCATCTGGCCTGGAGGGTAGATCCTCCTGGTTTTTCTCGAGTTATGGCGGGTTCCCCTCCACTTATGGCGGGGACAACAGGGACCCACTCTGGGGCTCTCCGGAAAGGCCACGGGCCTCTGGAAATTCCTTGACAGTCGGTTCCGTCTCCTATGTCCTCGTCTGACACCTGAGGATTCCTCTCCACTGCAGACGTGGACCGTGGGGTTCCTCTGGAGGCTCCCCAGGGGAGTCAGGTCTCATCTTGAGTGGGGATGTGCACCTCTGCTTTCCTCCCGATCTGTAGCTGCAGTGTCAGTCTTCCCATCGAGGTGACACAGTGATCTGGGTCTTCCCCTTGAGGCTTTTCTTGGGGTTGAAACCCGTGGTGGGAGCCAATCCTCGGGGTGACAGTCGAGGTGGCGCAGGGCCACCAGGTTCCGATGGAGTGGACAGAGACATCTGGGGGACTCGTGGAACAGGTGGCACGACCCCCGGAGATCCTCTTGACACTCCTGTGGAGAGCACCTCCTCTTGAGATGCGATGGGACGGATGGCAATCCATCCCTGAAGAAGAGGGAAAGGAAGCCTGATTTCGTGCAGAGCAGGGGGACATGGGGTTCCTCTTGAGTTGTGGGGGAACCCTCGATGTTCCTCTTCAGTGGAGACCTGTATGTTGGGCTATTCTTGAGTCACTGCAAGGGTGTTAAGGAACCCGTCGAGATTCGTGAAGGATGGGCTGATTTCCCGTGAGATGCCACAGAGAACAAGGGCCTCATTGCGCCTGGAGGGGAGATCCTCCTGGAGTTTCTCGAGTTATGGCAGGTTCGTCTCCAGTTATGACTTGGACCCCAGGGACCCGCCCCTGAGGCCTCCGGAAAGGCCAGGCTCCAAGCAAGTTGCCAGGGGCCTCTGGGGATTCCTTGGCAGCTGGTTTCGGCTCCTAAGTCCTCAACTGGCACCTGAGGATTCCTCTCAACTGCAACCGTGGACCGTGGGATTCCTCTGGAGGCTCCCCAGTGGAGTCAGGTCTCGTCTTGAGTAGAGACGTGCATCTCCACTTTCCTCCCGAGCTGTAGCTGCAGGGTCTGGCTTCCCATCGAGGTGACACAGCGGTCTATGTGCTTCACCTCGAGGCTTTCCCACACAGTTGAAACACGTGCCACCGAGGTGTGAGCCAATCTTCGGGGTGGCTGTCGAGGCAGCTCAGGGCCACCAGGTTCATTTGGAGTGGACAGAGACATCTGGGGGTGTTGCAGAACAGGTGTCGTGACCCTGGAGTTCCTCTGGACTCTCCTGTGGAGAGCACCTCCTCTTGAGATGACACAGGACTGGAGCTAATCCTTCCCTGATGAATCAGTGAAAGGATCTCTGGTCTCGAATGGAGCAGGGGACACGGGGCACCTCTTGAGTTGTGGTGGGAACCTCGATATTCCTCTCGAGTGGAGACGTGAATGTCGTCGGGATGTTCTGGAGTCACTGCAAGGGTGTGAAGGAACCCGTCGAGGTTCATGAGGGATGGGGTGACTTCCCGTGAGGTGCTGCAGAGGAAATGGGCCTCATTTCGCCTGGATGGGAGATCCTCCTGGTGTTTCTCGAGTTGTGGCAGGTTTCCCTCGACTTACGACGTGGACC
>SJYV01004194.1:0-24703 GCA_006410875.1 Neotragus pygmaeus | reverse complement strand
TCCCAACATTATACGTTATTCTGAGGAAAATCTATCTTTGTCTCTCCTTGTAAGTCCAGAGTGGTGCTTTGCACACAGAAACCAATGAGTAAGATCTGTTCAATTAAACTTGCAGTCACCACATACAATAATTAGACTATGTCAGAATGAACCGCAGTCGCTGTCTATTTTATCTCTACTGTTTCTGATTAACGAGAAGAAGGTAACAATGGAAGCTCATGCTAGATAGTTTCATAAGCAATGATGGCTGGTGGTTAAGAACGGCTGTCCATCTGCCATGGATCAAGTGATGCCAGAGGCAAGAGAGACAGCTGGCATAGGACCAAGAAGGAAGGACAACATAAGCGAACAGAAAAGTCCAAAGAAGAGCGAAAGGCCCCTGCAGAAATCTAAGAGCATGTGGGAAACACTGCGTTTTCCTGGAAGGCAAGCCAGAGTAAAAAACTATGTCTGCTTGTGGCCACAGGCACCTACCTCTCAGTAGCTCTTAAAATGAATGAAATGAGTTTTTCAACCTCATAAGTAACTTCTTTACATAGTTACTTTCAAGAATTCAATATGATAGTTCATGGTGAAACAACTCTTAAAAGTCAGATTCACATACGAGAGACAGATAATTTATATGCCCTAAATATATCTGTGAGCTTACACTAAAAGAGGACTCCCCATTATAGTTTTACCTGTATTTCTCTTTAAAGACAAACAGACTCTACCTTCCACTCAGGGTCATGCTTTCTTTTGTCCAAAGATGATTTCTCCCGCTCCCTGGCTTTCTTGTAAGCTTTCTTTTCTTCAGCCATTAGAAGTCTAGCAATTTCCTAAACAAAAATTGCAAAGCTGTAAGTAGAAAATTACTGGGATATTTCCAAAGAATAATGGCTAAACAAATTAACATGAACGCACCTCATCCTGAGCAACTTGGGCTGCTCTCATGTCCACCTGGGTAGCCTATGGTACAGAAAATACAAAAAACTATAATTTAAGTGGAATCTAAGTTGGTCATTGTAAAAAAAAAAAAAACTTACATTAAAAAGAAAAACCCACTGTATTTGAAACTAATTGTGATCAACATCNAAAAAACTATAATTTAAGTGGAATCTAAGTTGGTCATTGTAAAAAAAAAAAAAACTTACATTAAAAAGAAAAACCCACTGTATTTGAAACTAATTGTGATCAACATCCCTGAAGATGACAATCAGTTTGTATACTTTCATTAGCCAGTTCAGTCAGAGTCTGTTGCATAGAAGGATTTCCTCATTTTCATAGCTTAACGGTATTCCATTATACATATAAATATAAATATGTATATATATATACATAGTCAACTATAAGCTGGAACATTCCAAAATTGCTGCCAACAACTGAATAAATAGGGCATGCGCCATCTGCCTCTGTAAAGACTAAACCCTGCGCTGTGGCAGCTGAGGGAGTTCAGGGTAGAGTAAGGTACTCTGTGCTCGAGACAATCTGGTGGGCCAGGTCTTTCAATTCAGTTCATCTACATATCTGAGGATACTGATATTGCTCCCAGCAATCATTAGACAGCAAAGGGTCTACTTTTACCAAATTATACAGTGCATAATAAAAAGGAGAGTGAAAAAGGTGGCTTAAAGCTCAACATTCAGAAAACAAAGACCATGGCATCTGGTCCCATCACTTTATGGCAAACAGATGGAGAAACAGTGGAAACAGTGGCAGACTTTATTTTGGGGGGCTCCAAAATCACTACAGATGGTAAATGCAGCCATGAAATTAAAAGATGCTTACTCGTTGGAAAAAAAGTTATGACCAATCACAGTTCAGGTCAGTTGCTCAGTCGTATTCGACTCTTTTCAACCCCGTGAATACAGCACTCCAGAACTCCCTGTCCATCACCAACTCCCAGAGTTCACTCANTGGCAGAAAGTGAAGAAGAACTAAAGAGCCTCTTGATGAAAGTGAAAGAGGAGAGTGAAAAAGTTGGCTTAAAACTCAACATTCAGAAAACTAAGATTATGGCATCCAAAACTAAGATTATGGTCCCATTACTTCATGGCAAATAGATGGGGAAACAGTGGAAACAGAGGCTGACTTTATTTTTCTGGGCTCCAGAATCACTGAAGATGGTGATTACAGCCATGAAATTAAAAGATGCTTAGTCCTTGGAAGGAAAGTTATGACCAACCTAGATAGCATATTCAAAAGCAGAGACATTACTTTGCCAACAAAGGTCCGTCTAGTCAAGGCTATGGTTTTTCCAGTGGTCATGTATGGATGTGCAAGTTGGACTGTAAAGAAAGCTGAATGCCAAAGAATTGATGCTTTTGAACTGTAGTGTTGGAGAAGACTCTTGAGAGTCGCTTGAACTGCAAGGAGATCCAACCAGTCCATTCTAAAAGAGATCAATCCTGGGTGTTCATTGGAAGGACTGATTTTGAGGCTGAAACTTCAATACTTTGGCCACCTCATGTGAAGAGTTGACACTTCTGAAAAGACCCTGATGCTGGAAGGGATTCGGGGCAGGAGGAGAAGGGGACGACAGAGGATGAGATGGCTGGACAGCATCACCGACTCAATGGACATGAGTCTGAGCAGACTCCAGGAGTTGGTGATGAACAGGGAGGCCTGGCGTGCTGTGATTCATGGGTTCACAAAGAATCGGACACGACTGAGTGACTGAACTGAACTGATGTTCATAAAATATAATTTATAAACCAGGCATGGGCTAGATTGCCCACCGACGACATTTTCCCAACTCTGGCTCTAGTTGAAGGACAGCACTTATATAATAGGTAAATAATTCTATATAGATGCAAGATACACTGTGGTAAATGCTACTGCATGTTCAGTATCTTTAGGAAACATAGAGTTGAGAGACAAATTTTGATTGAATGAACTGGAGATTTCCCAGAGGAGGGGAAATACAAAATGGGTCTTGAAAGATGAACATGAGCTCGGTGAGTAAATATGAAGAGAAGGAGATTTCAGGAGGAGGAAACAACTTGCAGAAAGGCTTAACAGCACAGGACTTGCTCAATGAGTTGGTGGCAGATCACTGTAACTGGAGCTGACAGAGGCACTGGGACACACACTCGTAGGAGGCCATCAGGCTGTCTAAGACTATTCCAGGATGTTCTTCCCTAGCATCAACAGGAAGCAGGATTTCTCTAAGTGGTCTATGGCTCAGCTGCATCATCTCTGTTGTTTACTAAAGTTTATATTCATGGCCCCAAGCCCCCAAAATGTCAATTTAGTGGATTTGTAGTGCTGCTTAGAAAGTTCCATTTTGAGCAAGCACTGCTGATTCTGAGACACATTTTTAACATGTGAGAACCACTGACATACATGGCTAGTTAAAATATCTTTAAATGCAATTCCTGAATCATTTAACACAGGCCGAACAATTTTAACATTTTACATGGGCTGAATATTGAATACAAGCTGAAGAGTCTTAGAATTATTATTGAGTTTGTTTCCAGCCTTCATCTTCCCTTCAAGTGAAAGTCAGTTTACTCTTCACTGTTTAAAGGAGTTTCAAGAAGTCTGTCCTCGAGCTAGCTCATTTCAATTCACTGTATGAGCCTGTGTTCACTGTATCTCTCTACTCTACAGATGAATTTTTATACTTTAGCTATTCCCTTTTCTAGGTCTCAGTTTTCTGAACTGAACTAACTCCTTAAAATGACTCTCACTTGCATCCCTTAGTCACATGTTCTTGATCAACTGACTTGTCCAGCGAAATTTTTTCCATAAAACATTCTTGAGATATATTACTGGAGTTTATGTAACATGGCAGAAATACACTTTTTATCAATTCACAAAATCATAAGAAAAATACAGGTGAATTCCATGGTTTCATTAAAGATAGCTAGTGACGTGAAGACCTCTCTAATCAATAAAAATCCCCATCAAATCCTTTTTAAAAAGAACAGCTTCTTTCAGCCTTCTCTTGGTACAAAAGTTCTCTTGGACCCAGGTATCTTGCAAGTAGAATCACTTTTCCATAAAAGCATCACCTTGCTTATCTACATTAAAACTCGTTTTATCTTACCCACTCAGGAAAACTTTCTATAAAATAAATTTCATTTTAATCATTTTGAACATTTAAGACATTTATAGACCAAAATTTGTTATGATGGTGTAGCATTCTAAAATCTATCATTTTTAATGCAAAGGCTTTCATTTGAATTGGAGAAACTAACATCTGCAACTGGGGCTCTAAATTTGGAATTATTATAAAATACAGTGAATTATGTATAAATATCTCTATAAGGACCTTCTTAGGAGCTATGCATACTTAACATTTAAAACTGTTGATACAGCAGAATTAAGAACTTTCCTTAAAGATGGTCCTTTATTGAAAGGCTGTTCAGGCAAATTGAAGCATTTATAAATATGTTCTAAAACATAGTGGCACTTTTTTCAAAAGAAGGTCCTTTCAAACAAAACATTCATGGGGAGAACTTGAAAACTGCTGAATATCCCACACAGAGAGATAAGCACCTAAGTGAGAAGTGAATAAAGCCTATCACCAGGTCTCTTCATGGAAATAAAGAACATGAGAAAATTAATCCTATAATAGAGAAAAACATTTGAATCTTAAGTTACAGGCTCAGAGAAAGTAAATCACTTCCAAAAGTCAGAGCTTATCTCTAGGAAACAGGAGGGTAAATTGTTTTGCTTAGATGCAGACTCTTCACAAACATCCCAAAAAGTCTAGCAGACTTCCCAGCAAGAGTTAAATGCAGGGATGAGCTTGAAAAAGTTTAACAATTTGTTCTCCTGGGAAGTGAGGAAGTAGGAAGCTAGGATTTGCAGTGTCTGCCAATTTCTATGGTATAAATATTCCTAGTGGGTGATATCAAGCCACCAGTATGAGGTTACTGAAAGTGGAGTCAAAAGGAAATGCCAACTCTGTGAGCTAGTACAGAATGGTTCCACTACACCTCTAGAAAAGAAACCAAGGCTAAGCTGTGATACTAATTTTAGCATGTCCAAATGAATATGAAAAATGCAGTCTGCATTATAAGACCAGTAAAACACAAGTCCACAATTGAAAGGGAATTTTAATATCTCCAGGATTCTTTCATGAGCATGAACATACTAAGTTGCTCAAGCAGTTGATAAAATAGAATAATAATATTTCAAATCTACTAGATTGTACTTACACATACAGTACTTTTGAATATATATATATATGTATACACACACATATATGTGTGTGTGTGTGTGTATGAAAGTGAAAGTCGCTCAGTTGTGTCTGATTCTTTGTGACCCCATGGATTATACAGTCCATAGAATTCTCCAGGCCAGACTACTGGAGTGGGTAGCCTTTCCCTTCTCTGGGGAAATCTTCCCAACCCAGGGATCAAACCCAGGTCTCCTACATTGCAGGCAGATTCTTTACCAGCTGAGCCACAAGGGAAGCCTAAGAATACTAGAGTGGGTAGCCTATCCCTTCTCCAGGAGATCTTCCTGACCCAGGAATCAAACCAGGATCCCCTGCACGGCAGGTGGATTCTTCCCTGAGCTATCAGGGAAGCCCTATGTGTATACGTGCATGTATGAACTATTCTGTTTTTTTTTTTTTTTAAGTTGTTAAATCATATTCAACTTTTTGTGACCCCATGGACTTTAGCCCATCAGGGTCCTCTGTCAATGGGATTTTCAGGGCAAGAATACTGGAGTGGGTTACCAATTCCATCTCCATGTATCAGTTCAGTTCAGTCACTCAGTCGTGTCCGACTCTTTGCGAACCCATAAATCGCAGCACACCAGGCCTCCCTGTCCATCACCATCTCTCGGAGTTCACTCAGACTCACATCCATCGAATCCGTGATGCCATCCAGCCATCTCATCCTCAGTCGTCCCCTTCTCCTCCTGTCCCCAATCCCTCCCAGCATCAGAGTCTTTTCCAATGAGTCAACTCTTCGCATAAGGTGGCCAAAGTAATGGAGTTTCAGCTTTAGCATCATTCCTTCCAAAGAAATCCCAGGGTTGATCTCCTTGAGAATGGACTGGTTGGATCTCCTTGCAGTCCAAGGGACTCTAAGGAGTCTTCTTCAACACCACAGTTCAAAAGCATCAATTCTTCGGTGCTCAGCCTTCTTCACAGTCTCCATGTATATTAATACATATTATATATTCAAACACAATAAACAATGAAAATTTACCCTACATCTTAATGGAAGTTTCCCTGGTGGGGTGGCTCAAGATGGTAAAGTGCTGGAGCCAGTGTGAGAAACTCCGCCCATGGCAAAGGTCATGAGGAAGGAGGCTTGGCATACACAAAGGTGGGACTGAGCCTCAGGAAACCCCCTGTTCCCGAGCATCTGCCCCCAAAACCAGAGTCTGTTTTATGCTCTCACCTACATCTCTGACTTTATGGGGGGCTCTCCCCCATAACCATTTCTCTCGGAGAAGGAGTTAACTTACAGCTCCACGTTAATAAAAATTCCTGGGCGTGACAAGAGTGTTTCAACTTACAAACTCTGAAGGTTATCTAGCCTGCCTGTATAGGTTCGTCCAGCCACATGTGATTGTTTACAGCACCCCAACTGTGAGAGGCATGAGATGTTTTGGACTTACCAAAGGCAAATTCTTTTGGGAAGTTAGAAATTATTAGTATAGTGGGTTGGTTAGGAATTATATTGGTGAAGGGTTTTTCATTTGTTGCGCCAATAACTGCTGCTAATTCCCTGCCCTGGCTGGGACAAGGGTGTCTCAGGTCAAACCTCTCTGTTGGCAAACTAGCTTGTGTGACAGGATTATCCATACTCCCACCACTATGCACATGATTGTTTACTACCTCTCAACCATAAGCAGCACAGAGAGTTTTGGAGTATTTTGACAGTCTTAATTAGCATAGGGCTTTTCTCATTGTTGAGTCAATGATTGCTGCCAGGCCTCCATATCCTTAGGCACCTGGGAATATATTAACCAATGTATTTGAAATATAGAAAAGGAAATATAGTAGTTTTTAAGGTTAGCAATACTAGACTTTTTGAGTTAACGAATTTTCTCTTTTGTTATAGATCACTGTACTTTGTTATAAATCATTGTGTCCTTGCTACGGAAAAATGTAACTCTATCACTATCTTGAGACTAAATAGATCTTAAGGGGAACATTGGTGAAAGGATTTTCATTTGTTGGGCTGACGTTTGCTGCTAAATCCCCATATTCCCTGCCCTTATAATGAATATAACTAGCATACAAGAGAAATAAGTATTAACCTTCAATCATGTTAACCTTGGGTTAAATAAATTCCTTTCTTGATTGTAACTCACTACACCCTCACCCTATAGAAATGCAACTTTATTTGTAGGGTGGTGCCTGGTTTCAGAAAAAACACCCTTGGAAAAAATAAGTTTTTTGGTTATCAGAAAGAAAGGGTCATAAAATGTCAGCAGGCCTCATGGCCAGAAGATGATGTAAAACCCCTAAGACCTTTTTTTATGTGAAGCACCTGATTTTGATAAAGGTCAGGACTGCTGACCCCCGCGTGACTTTGTATTCATCCCTATGTGTAACAAAACGTATATAAGCAAACCTAAAAAATAAAGAAATGGGATCAGTTCCTGGAAAGACTGATTTCCCCATGTCGCTTCTTTCTTGCTCCCTGTTTTTCTGGCTGAATTCCTATCTGGAGCATGGATGCTATTCCACATAAACCAAGTTATTCAGCATCTTTTTCTCCACTAATATTTCCTACTACACTATCCGTTTCTAATCTCTATATATATCTGTAATTAAATATGTATTTTCCCAAGGACACTGATTTCGTCCCCACCTTTGAATCACCCTGGATCCACCAGGGCTGGACCCTGGCAGTAAAGCATCTGCCTACAATGCAGGAGACCTGGGCTCGATCCCTGGGTTGGGAAGATCCCCTAGAAAAGGAAATGGCAACCCACTCCAGTATTCTTGCCTGGAAAATTCCATGGACAGAGGAGCCTGGTAGGTTACAGTCCATGGGTTGCAAACAGTTGGACACAACTGAGCAACTGCACTTTTCACTTTAATGGAAGCAGATGACTAGATTAACTCCAGGTGTTCCCAAGGCATTTTTATAGAAGAATGGCAGTATGGTCACTGGAAAAAGCACACATTTTAAAATCAGAAAGACAAATTGGAATGCCCTAATTATCAATCAACAACATTTGACCTAGTTGTACCTATGAGTTCCTGTATTTAACCTAGATAATGCCAATTCTGATGGGGTTATGTAGTAAAATGCTTGGCTCTAAGAGCTCATAAAGGCTTAATGCCTTAACTGTCAACAAGCTCCAACAAACACACACATCAACACACACATTCCAGGAAAGAGTACTTAATCTCCATGTTNTTTAACCTAGATAATGCCAATTCTGATGGGGTTATGTAGTAAAATGCTTGGCTCTAAGAGCTCATAAAGGCTTAATGCCTTAACTGTCAACAAGCTCCAACAAACACACACATCAACACACACATTCCAGGAAAGAGTACTTAATCTCCATGTTGCAACCATTAGTCATTTCTGCTTTTACTTTTGGATGCCTTGTTATGTCAAATAGCTTCCTTTTTTATTATAACATTTGAGTTCATTTATTTTCTGTCAGATGTAGCCAATACTGTCCTAATAGAGACCAATAGGAATAAAATGGCTGATTTACAGGATCCTGGTGAGATTTATCACTATACACATAAAGTACTGAGTGAAATGCCTAAAATACGTTATACTAGGTGCCCACACATTTACCAAAAACTTCCATCATTCCTTTATACGTCTGGAAGGATTAGTGGCAGAAAGACCATGCAATGAGAAAAGGCAGGGCCCTAACACAGGTACACCATGTATTAGTCCCATGACCTTCTCCAGCTCCTCAGTTGTTAAATTATTTAATAGAATCCAGTATTATCGACTGCAAAATATGATTGTGAGAATTAAGCAAGAAAAAACAAGTGAAAAGGTCTTCTAAATTATTAGTGCTTGATAAACATCAGTAAACTTGCTTCTTCAAGGCCGACCCTACATAGATGGGCACAGAAGCTGGATAAAAATTCCACAGGCTCAAGGATGTACTGTACAACACTGGGAATACGGCCAGTGTTGTGTAATAACTGCAAATGGAAAACAACCACTGAAGACAGTAGAAAGGTTAAAAAAAGATTTTTAAAGAAGAATGAATAAAATTGCATATATATATAACTAAACATACACAGAAATAAAAAACAATGAAAAGCAAACTTGGGATAAAAAAATCTGCAGAGCTACCAACTAGAGGCTTTTAAAGACAATTATAATTCCTGGTAATTCATTCAAGTCTCTCATGCATTTCTACGCAGAGGATGTAAGGTTTATTAATATTAAAGCACATTCAATTATTTTATCAGTTTACAGCTTTGCTCTCCTACCTGCTCTTTGCCATGAAAGAAACAGCCTCAAGGCCTTGCATTGTTTTCATAAATAAAAATCATTTATTTAACACATAAGTTTAATGATGATAAAAATTTTGTACACTTTGCTGATACACTTTGTATGCTTTAACTCATTTGATTACTTACAATTTCAAATGTGACATGGGTCATATTAAGCTTATTAATATAACCAGATAATATTTTACATATTAACCTTATTTTATAATTCCTGAGAACTTACTTTCCAAGGATTACATAGCTGGAAGTGTCAAAGGAACAGGAAAGAATTCAGATCTAACTCCAAAGTCTATATATTTTCAACCATTGACTACAGTATAATAGAAGCCATTTTAAAATTCAAAAAACCAATGTTTTATAGTTCCCCATGGGTTGGAAATAACTCATTGTTATTCCTAAGACATGCCGTACATCAAACTATATCTCCCACAAGCCTGGCATTTTACAGACTTTTCAGTATTTTCCCCTTTATCCTGATTGCATGTACATTTTAAATTGAAACACCCTCCAAACAATGTTTCAATATGCCAACTGTATTGTGGTACACTGAACATTCCATCAAGCTGGGTTTTCCTATCTGATCATTATTTCTCATTGCTATTTTCCAGAATGTGTACTAGCGAAAATAAACAAAAGAACCTAAGTGTGGTTAGTACACACCATCAAGCCTGGTTTCCCTATCTGATCATTATTTCTCACTGCTATTTTCCAGAATGTGTACTAGGGAAAATAAATAAAGGAACCTAAGTGTGGTTAGTGCACACCTGTGCATCACCAACTGGTGATAAAACTTTTGTGTAAACACTAACAACAGTGACACATGACTTGGACAGAATGAAAAATACCACATTTAGTAAGCTTTAGACAAAAAGTTCTTTCCATAATTGAAATTCTACTTATTGTTTTGCATATAGCATCTCTTCTATCTTCTTGTCTTTTGGCATTAAAGAAAAAAGTTGCCTAGACTGCACTGATGAATGCTCAATTTTTTTGAAAATAATATACCATGCACAGTAATATTTTCAAATTCAAAGGACTAGATCAGAAATTAGAGCCTTAAGTATAGATTAAAACCACACAGGCACTTAAGTATTTTACAGATGTTCCCAAGCAACTGTTTACAGTATAAAGAACAAAGTACAAATTGTTTAGACTGTATGTAACCAAAGAATATTGTTTTAGACATCACTTGGCAAGTAGTTACTGCCCTTCTAATGAACAGAAATCATTCCATAATGTTCCTTCCACTGAAAACATATTATTCATATTTTAAATGTATAATATATATCTCATCAAATAATAATATAAAAGTTTTAATGCATTAATTGGATATAGATAAATTTTATTGGGATTAGAGACAAGAATTTCAACTTTTTTAGACGTAAAAACACAGTTTTAACTTCAATTTAAGTTAGATGTGTGAATACCTAGACGGAAAGCAGTTGACTTTGTTAGCCTTGGACTGTTCCAACTGAATATACCTGGTGGTAGCTTATAGCAGAGGGGCCAAAAGCAGGCCATCTCTCCACAACAATGCTGGCAATGGAAGACTCACAATGGGTAATGAAAGAAATTAAGTTGGCAAAGCAAATGCTAAAGTAGAGATTAGAAGTTTCTATTTGATCCAGAAAGCACAGATAGTCAGAGGCAGAGACACAGACACACACAAGGTGCAGAGATAGAAAGACAGGAAGGCAGAAACAGAGCAGGGACTCTGGACAAAACGCCTTCAGAAGTCCATCTGGGAATGATTTGGTTATCATATAAAACATACCTAATAATTAAAAAAACATGAACTCCCAGATACCAGGAAAGGGAACTGGAATCTTCCAGGTATGAGGGCACAGTGTTTCAGCGCGAGAAGGTAGAACAGTATCTGGCTTTATGACCCAGAACAACATTCTCTGAATGATTTGTTCACAAAAATTGAAAACTGTAGAAAAGTGCCCAGTCCATTTACCTCCGACTTTTTCTGTTTCCATCAAGGTGTCGTTTTGTTATTGCTGTTCACACCACATCTTATCTATAATTAGACCGTAGACCTGAATTTGATTTGAAAGAAAAGGCTGACAAGTACAAAGTATCTGCTGATTGAAAATATAACCTTCAGCTATTTTTGGTACAAGGTAGCCTTAATAATCCAAAAACAAGAACAATTTTTTAAAAAATTCTGCCAGTGTTTGAAAGCCAAAGGTATTTAAGCTTATACAATAAACTAACCAAAATCTATAAAGTTCCAAAACTAATTCATAAAAAAAATTTTTTTCATTCTTCAGCAAAACCCATCAGTATTCAATAACATTTAATTTAGAAACATTAAAATTCTGAACTCTGAAATATAAAGCTGGCAAACTGCTTCCAAGGAAGAAAACAGTATTTTTATCTATTATTAAGTGACTATTCTAAATGAGTGATTAAAGTTGAGAATCGTTATTATCCAAATAAATCAGAAAAAGCAAAATCCATTCAACTAGTCTACTGCTGCTGCTGCTAAGTCGCTTCGGTCATGTCCAACTCTGTGCGACCCCAGACACGGCAGCCCACCAGGCTCCCTCGTCCCTGGGCGTTCCAGGCAAGAACACTGGAGTGGGTTGCCATTTTCTTCTCCAATGCATGAAAGTGAAAAGTGAAAGAAGTTGCTTAGTTGTGTCCGACTCTTAGAGATCCCATGGACTGAAGCCCACCAGGCTCCTCCACCCATGGGATTCTCCAGGCAAGAGCTAAGCATCCAAAATCACAATTTACTGAACTTCCATGTTTTTCTCTGTTTCTTCTTGCCTCTGTATTTCTCCTTTTCCTCAAGTCCTTCTTCCTATATTTCTATCTCTTTGTCTCTATCCATCCTCATTTTCACAACAGTCCATTTCATGCCCTCTCATTTTTATCCCTATATTCCTTCTCCTCCTGAAATTCTGAGTCATGCAGGGTACTAGTACTAAGAAAATAGATTCCCAGTGATTTTGAACAGGTGAAATAGAATATACTCCAGGCAAAAATTCACATTTACATTCTAGTGTTAGAAGTAGAGCTATTAAAATGCCAAAAAAAAAAAAAAAGGGAGTTAAAAATTTTAAATAGTAACTACTGAAATGCCTGTGGTGAAGATCAAGACCAAAATTACTAATATAGCTGTGTCCTTCAAACTGAGCAAGACCCTAAGAGGCCTTACCCATGACAAATCTTTGAGTCCCCCTTTGCAGAAACCAAGACCCTAGCCCAGGTGGAGGTTGCTGATTACAGGTTAACCCCAAGCAGATAGACTCCAGACTGGTTGAAACCAGAAACATCACCCTGTTACCTCATCACCAACTGACAAATTTATGATTACCAAAGAGTATAGCAGTGGGGGGAGGGGGAAATTAAGATCTTGACATTAACAGGTAACATTAATACACACAAAACAGGTAAACAACAAGGACCTACTGTATAGCACAGGAAACTATATTCAGTATCTTATAATAACCTATAATGGAAAGAATCTGGAACAGATTTTATATATATATATATATATGTGTGTGTGTGTGTGTGTATCATATATATACATATCATGTATATGTATGTATAACTGAATCATTTTACTGTACACCTGAAATCAACACACTGTGAATTAACTATAATTCAACTTAAAAAATTATAAGTTTGTAGATAGAAAGTCTAGGACCTGCAACACTTGTCCCAAATCTTGCCATTAAAAAACCTTCCCTGAAACCCACTGGGGAGTTCAGGTCTTCTGAGCAGTGTCTGTCCTTCTCCTTGCTTGGTGCCCTTCCATAAATGCTGTACTTTCCTTCCCCACAACCCCATGTCATGCCTTGCTACACAGCCAATGAGCAGACCCAAGTTCAATTCAGTTCAGTTCAGTCACTCAGTTGTGTCCGACTCTTTGAGACCCCATGAATTGCAGCACGCCAGGCCTCCCTGTCCATCACCATCTCCCGGAGTTCACCCAGACTCACGTTCATTGAGTCCGTGATGCCATCCAGCCATCTCATCCTTGGTCGTCCCCTTCTCCTCCTGCCCCCAGTCCTTCTCAGTATCAGAGTCTTTTCCAGTAAGTCAACTCTTCGCATGAGGTGGCCAAAGTACTGGAGCTTCAGCTTTAGCATTATTCCTTCCAAAGAAATCCCAGGATTGATCTCCTTCAGAATGGACTCCTTGGATCTCCTTGCAGTCCAAGGGACTCTAAGGAGTCTTCTCCAACACCACACTTCAAAACCATCAATTCTTCAGCGCTCAGCCTTCTTCACAGTCCAACTCTCAAATCCATACGTGATCACAGGAAAAACCATAGCCTTGACAAACGGACCTTAGTTGGCAATGTAATGTCTCTGCTTTTGAATATGCTGTCTAGGTTAGTAATAACTTTTCTTCCAAGGAGTAAGCNGATCTCCTTCAGAATGGACTCCTTGGATCTCCTTGCAGTCCAAGGGACTCTAAGGAGTCTTCTCCAACACCACACTTCAAAACCATCAATTCTTCAGCGCTCAGCCTTCTTCACAGTCCAACTCTCAAATCCATACGTGATCACAGGAAAAACCATAGCCTTGACAAACGGACCTTAGTTGGCAATGTAATGTCTCTGCTTTTGAATATGCTGTCTAGGTTAGTAATAACTTTTCTTCCAAGGAGTAAGCGTCTTTTAATTTCATGGCTGCAGTCAGCATCTGCAGTGATTTTGGAGCCCCCCAAAATAAAGTCTGACACTGTTTCCACTGTTTCCCCATCTATTTCCCATGGAGTGATGGGACCAGATGCCATGATCTTTGTTTTCTGAATGTTGAGCTTTAAGCCAACTTTTTCACTTTCCTCTTTCAGTTTCATCAAGAGTTTAGTTCCTCTTCACTTTCTGCCATAAGGGTGGTGTCATCTGCATATCTGCTGCGGCTGCTGCTGCTGCTAAGTTGCTTCAGTCGTGACCAACTCTGTGCGACCCCAGAGACGGCAGCCCACCAGGCTCCCCCATCCCTGGGATTCTCCAGGCAAGAGTACTGGAGTGGGGTGCCACTGCTTCTCCAATGCATGAAAGTGAAAAGTGAAGTCGCTTAGCTGAGGTTTTTGATATTTCTCCCGGCAATCTTGATTCTAGCTTGTGTTTCTTCCAGTCCAGCATTTCTCATGATGTACTCTGCATATAAGTTAAATAAGCAATATACAGCCTTGACATACTAGAGGAGCTATCCCACGTTGAATGTCAGGAACAGTGGCAGTAAGGAGATACCACTCGTCCAAGGTAAGGAGCAGTGGCTGTGCTTTGCTGGAGCAGCCATGAAGAGATACCCCACGCCCAAGGTAAGAGAAACCCAAGTAAGATGGTAGGTGTTGCAAGAGGGCATCAGAAGGCAGACACACTGAAACCAAACTCACAGAAAACTAGTCAATCTAATCACACTAGGACCACAGCCTTGTCTAACTCAATGAAACTAAGCCATGCCTGCGGGGCAACCCAAGACAGGCAGGTCATGGTGGAGAGGGCTGACAGAATGTGGTCCACTGGAGAAGGGAATGGCAAGCCACTTCAGTATTCTTGCCTTGAGAACCCCCATGAACAGTATGAAAAGTTCAATTCAGTAACACTCAGGCTTCTGGACCCTTTCTGGGTCCAGTCACCAGAAATTGCTACCTCTTTAAAACCTTTAAAAAAAACATTTTTTTAAACCTCTGCTGAACTCAGACAAGGTGCAAAATAATGATATTCCACATATAAATTAAGCCTCTGTTCGACTTCTATTTCATAAAAAATCTTGTGCACTGAGAAAGTCAATGAATGTATTAAAAATATTTTGGCCTCAATTATTTTTGGAAGTCTAATTCATACTTTTAAAGGACATTTACCCCAGAACTATTTTTTGTTTCTATAGCATAATAGTTTATGCCAAGGACAGACAAAATCTTTAAGATGTAGTCACATTAAAGCTATTGATAAACTGGAAGATACACACTGCTATATATATACACACTGCTATATATAAAATAGATAACTAATAAGAAGCCCCTGTATAGCACAGGGGCTATACAATACATATACAACTCTATGCAATACTCTGTAATGGCCTACATGGGAAAAGAAGGTAAAAAAGAGTGGATATATGTATATGTATAGGAGAAGGCAATGGCACCCCACTCCAGTACTCTTGCCTGGAAAATCCCATGGACAGAGGAGCCTGGTAGGCTGCAGTCCATGAGGTCGCTAAGAGTCGGACATGACTGAGCGACTTCATTTTCATTTTTCCCTTTGATGCATTGGAGAAGAAATGGCAACCCAATCCAGTGTTCTTGCCTGGAGAATCCCAGGGACCAGGGAGCCTGGTGGGCTGCCGTGTCTGGGGTCGCACAGAGTCGGACACGACTGAAGTGACTTAGCAGCAGCAGCAGCATCATGTATATGTATAACTGATTCACTTTGCTGCACAGCAGAAACTAATACAGCATTGCAAATCAACTATATTTCAATTACAAAAAAACTACACCTTTCCAAACTAATGTATTACTGTAAGTCAACTACACTTACATAAAGAAAAATAAAAATTAACAAAACAAATAAAAAATGTGCCTTCTCAACAAATCACGTTTCCCTTTAAAGCCATTCCTTCCAACTCTATCTCATTAAGTAAGGTACTTTCCCAGCATTTAGTTTATCACCGTGAAAAAAGAACATTCATTGCTAATAAGGGACAAGAAACATGTTTCCTAGGGTAATGTGATGAGTCACTGCACAGATATGAGTTACGTGGTGACTAGGGCCATGGTTGTGAACTAATCAGAAAGGCTGCAGAGAGTGAAAGCAGCAGTGGGCCACTGGACAGGAAGGGTTAACAGCTGACCCAAAAGCCAGGTCAGTCTCATTCTGCTGGAGCCAAAAATCTCATTGGCTTTGCTAGGCTGGCTGAGCCCCAGATAAAAACCAGAGGCTGGCAGAGGCACCAGTGCAGGAAGTCAGTTGTGGGGAATAGTAGAAAGCGCATTTAGCTCTTATTTCTATTTGAATCAAGACTTCAGAGGGTTTGCACCTCTATGATACTCATTATTTGCTAATTTTGTCAATACTCTTTGCTTTCCTATGAACTTAACCATAAAAACTCACGTAAAATAGAAATTATCTTGTGTTGTTTATAAAAACCTGCCTTGTGAAAGAGGGATTTGAAATTATAAACAGTTTACCAATCTTCTGGAGGGGAAAGGAGTCCAAGACAAAGAAAACGCTTGAATAGGTGTAAAAGAAGGAGAGAGAAATGCAAGCAGTTCACAGCCTCGGTGGAAGGAAGGAAACAAGGCCCTGAGTTGTGGATCTGGGATCTGGAAAGATAATGATCATATCAACTGTCCTCATTCATGAGGATGAAGAGACCTGGCCTGGGTGGGAAACAAAGAATGTACAGCTACAGATGGAGAGTCCTGGGGTTAATTCACAGCAGTGGGAGGGGTCAGAATGGAGAGACAACAGTGAACTTTCTCACCAAAGTCTTTCATTTATTTCGAGAAATAGAGGGGAAGGAGGAAAGACAAGAGGGTCCCAGAAAGCAAACTACTGCAGGGGGGTGAGGTGAGACCTCAGGAAGATTTAAAATGATCAGTGCACACACCTGGGAGTTCAATTTCCATGAAGTACAGCCAGTTGAACCTAAGGTAGGGGTGGGATGGGAAGCCTGCAGAGAGAGCCATCCCCTAATCTAAGGCTCTGAAAGGAGGGTGGAAGCCAGGGATGCCCTCTGATCATTAGCAGCTTCTGTAAAACAATGGCCTACAATGGGAGTCCCCAGCCCCTGCTGGGGCCTGTCAAGAACTGGGCCACAGTGGAGGTGGGAGGTATGAGGGTGAGAAGCTTCACCGGCACATAAAGCTGCTCGCCATCTTTTGCATTACCACCTAAGGTCTACCTTCTGTCAGATCAACAGAGGCATTAGATTCTCCTAGTGTGTGAACCCCTACTGTGAACCACACACGCACGTGAGGGATCTAGGTGGTACACTCCTTATGAGACTAATCCCTGATGATCTGAGGGGGTGATGCTAGTGCTAGGCAATGGTTCCAAATACAGATCATTAGCACAATATTGTAATGTGCTTGAATCATCCCCAAAACATCCCACACCCCCAGTCCTTGGAAAAATTGCCTTCCAGGAAACCAGTCCCTGGTGCCAAAAAGGATGGGCATCGTTGCGGACGCACCTCCCCGGGTAGGGTGGTGCACCAGCACTCTTCCCAGGCCAGCCCTTCAAATTCCTTGTGGCAGCAAGAAAGAAGATTCTGCTTTGAACTAGAAACATCGTAACAGTGTGAAACAAAAGCTCCTTCTTCTTTAAACAAAAGCAAAAGCACATCCACCACCAGGAGAAGAGCCAGATAAACCCAAATAACAGATGGCGCTAATAGCTAGAGTGCTACACTCAATACAAACAGGAGTAACGACAGCAGAGATTCAGAACCACTCAGGATAAAAGGTGCTGCAGACAGAACAGGCAGGAAACGGTAAGCCAGGGGGCAAAAAAATGGAAATCACAAAGAGAATACAGAGGAAAGGGGCTTGGGGGTGGGGGGGAATAAGGGTTCTCTGATTCTTCTGATAAGAGTGTAGGTTAAAGGTTATATTTGAAACACTTTTGAAAAAACACAACCTCCATCTTTGATTCTGCTCTCTGAGCATCCATCCGCCCCTGTCAGCTCAGAATGATGGAGAAGTTGACAGCTGGAGTCCTGGAGCCAGACTAGCTCTGTGCACATTTGCTGCAGGACATCAGGTAAGTGACTCCACCATCAGTGGTCCTGGGTTCTTTGCTTAGAAAATATAGATAATAAGAATATCCCTTTTATATGTTTTTTTGTGAGGACTGGGGTGGCAAGCTTTCAAAGGATTAAGCACAGAGTCCGTCAGAAGTATTCAGTAAGTGTTAATATGTTTTAGTTATGTTTTACTATGGTTTTTATTATTATTAAGGTAAGATTTGAGATAATAGGACATAAACAAGCATTAAAATAAGGGGCAGGAAGAACTAAGTGGTTTTTAGCTTCTTAGGAAACAAAGAGCATAATAATCTTCACCAAAAGGAAAACCGATTTACCAGAAGTATTAATAGTTAAGAAAAATCATATATTTAGGTCACTTCTATAAACAGAAACTTCCATTTGCCTATGTAGTCTGATATAAACAACATATCCAAGTTTAGTATTTTAATATAGGAGCTGTGTCCCTGATGAAAATGATATACCCTCTCCAAAATATCACAATATTTTGAGAAAATAGATGCTTTCTACTCTTGGCATAGCCAACCACACACCCTCCAAGTCCATAGGCTCTGTATTCTCAGCCGAAATGCTGAGGCCCATTTTAAACACTGAAAGTTTCTGCAGCTTGACAAAGCTAATAAAAAAACCTCCTGATTGTACCAACAAATTCATTAGTGAGAAAGCATGCACTTAGTATTCAAGTAACCTGATTGTTATGTAAAATTATTTTCTTAAATCTGATGCATATTTGCATGGGATGAAAGCAACATGTCATAATTATTATAATTTTTGCAAAGTTAGATTAATTAAAACAGTGTGATAGGGCTTCACACACATTTTACCTCTTATAAAAGGCATTAGAATACGATTAGTATGCAGTACTTCTGCCTCAACTGGAAAAGAAAGGAATCAGTGTGACCAATGGGAATGCAAGTCCCTATTAACAGGCAGACACAGCAGCGGGGCTAATGTGTTGGCATCTCATTTTGGATTTAATTATTGAAATAACATCTCATTTGCTTCAAGGTATTACAATTATCTCCTGTTTTAAATTGAAAAGTATTTCAGAATGTATGCGATTAATGAAGCAAAGGGTTCAAAATGTTCAGAGTAGTGAGCTTTAAAGCAGAACCACCTACATTTTAAACAAATCCCCACTCAAGGAGTGCCTGAGAAATGCATTTCCTTTCATTCCAGCCCCAGTGTATGTGCCCCTGACTGAGGCAGAACAGTTTTTTCTTGCTGTTATTAAGTAAAAAAATTAGGTACAGATTGATAATAGGCACTGATATGAGCCAAGATCTTTAAAAAAAAAGAAAAAAGCTCACTTTCAGAAGTTAACACACCAGTTATGAAACATTTGCTTAATTTTTTGTAAGATAAAACTTTTAAAATTGAGAACAAGTGAAGCTTCAAATCTGACATATATCAAGAGTCAGCCATTATCTTTTCTTTCGTTACTCTTGAAATAATTCAAAATATTTTTTTAAATATTCAGCACAGGTGTCAGTGGTTCAGATCTTTCAAAAGGCAGAACTCTTTCATCAGAAGTATCTTTAGTTTTTGTATTTTAAAAACTTACTGGGAGATGTTCCAAACTTCTGCTAACTTTATGGACTGTAGGTGTCCATGAACTGAGCCCTTTAGAAATGTTGGTGGAGAATGTTTTTTTCTTACATGTGCACAACAGGCCAGTGCTCTTGAAGCAGGCTGGGACCGGGCACTGGGGATACTGCAGTGCTGTACCTGGACAAATGTCTCCTGAGTCAACAGAACACAAAGAAACTAAAAGGGACTAAAAATAACTGTGTACTTGTGCCATCCTGGCAAATTATGGGCAACAAGATACATAAGAGTCCAAAAAAAAAAACAAACAAAAAACCATCACTTCCAAAAAGCGGGGACAGAATCAGGGTGTTCAGAGCAAAAGCAGGGTACTATGCATTTGGCCCTGCACTCAACACCACTGACCCCTGGAAACACTCCTACCCTCACCCCATAAGGAACCCACTCACCTCACCCTGGGGAGACAGCAAGGGAACCTGCTACTCATTTTTACTGCCCCTCTGCTAGGTGGCTTAGATGGTAAAGAATCCACCTGCAATGCAGGAGGCCTGGGTTCGATCCCTGGGTTGGGAGGATCCCCTGGAAAATGGAATGGCTACCCACTCCAGTATTCTTGCCTGGAGAATTCCATGGACAGAGGAGCCTTGGGGCTACAGTCCGTGGGATAGCAAAGAGTCAGACACGACAGAGTGACTTTCACTCACTGCTGCAGCGGGGGTCACAATAAAAGCTTGCCTGAATTTCTTGTCTGGCCACTTAGCAACTTCTACTGACTGAGGAAAACCACGAATCCTGGGTGTTACCACTCTGACCAGGGTGCAAGTGGGGCTGGGGGTGGTGGTCAGAATAATTTCTTACAGATCGTAATATTGCTAGAATTCCTCCTAAAAATAACTCACCCAACTTTACTCTCCCATTTATTAGTTAATACAATTATAATGACTTGATGAATTTATTTTGAATAAGAACAAAGGTTATTTCTTAATAATTTATATGTATAATCACTTCATCTCATATTTACATGAAATTATATTTTAATCTTTAGCCTGTTTGATTGGTTATATTAATTGAATATGTAAACTAGAAACAACTGATATAAGGGTAAATATAAACTCATTTTCAGAGTGTAGTTTTTTATAATAATAAATTATATATACCTGAAAATCATCTCTTATAAACATACATATACATATACACATGCATGCATAAATACACAAATGATTTTACCTCACATTAACAGAAAAATATTTAACCAAAAGAATTTCTTAAGGCATTTGGATATATAATACAGATGCAATGCTAGGAATAAAAATATCTACAGAGCACAATTAATCCAAAAAGATGTAATTTAAACTCTATTTCAGCTTTGTTTCAAGGCTATTGTCAGTATAATCCATCAGATGATCAGTTCAAATAGGCTATATAGAAACAAAAAGAGACCTGTTTGTCACTGGTATTGTTATCGTCAGCAAAATCCTTTATTTATAACAAGCTTAATTATAACTGAACTACTTATGGGTGGATCTATAACAACATGTATGCATTAAAATTATTACATATCCATGGATATGTAATAATATGTAATAATAACATCAAATAAATCTTTATTACATCTCAGGACTTGTTCTCAGAACTTGTATATCTCATCTTATTCCATGACAAACGACATCGTTACCCGTATTTACAAAGATGTGAAAATGAGCACACAGAGATGTTAAGTAACTTGCTGAAGGTCACAGAGGTAGTAAGTGGCAGATCCAGGATGTGAACACCCCCAGCCTGGCTCAGAGCACCATCCAATAGCCCCCGCCACACAGACGGACAGCTGTTCTGTACACACACAGCCCCTGCCTTGTTCACAATCAGCTTCTCTTTCTCATGGGCTAGGTAAAGCAAAAGTTTAAATTCACCAAATTAAGTTGTTTTTCTACGTTAATCACACTGCCGTATCTTTAACTTCAGCCCATTCTTGATATTTTTGAAGTATGTGGTAACTCTCCAATCAGAGGGAAGTTCAAAGTTTAGAAGCTCAGAGATTCAAAATATGCCTATGCTCAGAATACCAAGAACAAGGAAATTATAGTGACTTATGCTAAGTGAGAGTTGGACTATAAAGAAAGCTGAGCACCAGAGAATTGATGCTTTTGAACTGTAGTGTTGGAGAAGTCTCTTGAGAGTCCCTTGGACTGCAAGGAGATCCAACCAGTCCATCCTAAAGCAGATCAGTCCTGGGTGTTCACTGGAAGGACTGATGTTGAAGCTGAAATTTCAATACTTTGGCTACCTGATGCAAAGAGCTGACTCATTTGAAAAGACCCTGATGCTGGGAAAGATTGAGGACAGGAGGAAAAGGGGACAACAGAGGGTGAGATGGTTGGATGGCATCACCGACTCAATGGACATGGGTTTGAGTGGACTCTGGGAGCTGGTGATGGATGGGGAGGCCTGGCGTGCTGCAGTCCACAGCGTCGCAAAGAGTCAGACACAACTGAGTGACTGAACTGAACTGATGGTAAATGTCTTATATATTTTCTTTCTTTCAACCTTGCGATTACAAATTAGGTTTTACTGTTCACAGTTTATTGACAGGAAAATAGCTTTCAAGGCAATGAACAATCTGTCTAAAGGCAACAGCCAGTCAGAGTATGCCTGATCCATCTCCACAAACCCTTCCTGTCTCCTGTGTCCTCCTCTGCTTGGCTTTCACTCCGGAGAAGGAGAATGACCTCTACGCATGGGCTTCCTCGCTGCCTGGCCTCCTGTTGGGTTGGCCAACTAGGATTATCTACTCTTCACTCCCCAGTTCCTCATCCTAACTAGGTCAGAATTCTGGCAGTGGTTGCCTCCTATAAGCCCCAGCTTCCTGCAATGAACTTCCCTCTGCCTCCCAGGTCTGCAGATGGTAACAGCTTCCCTCCAGCTAGATGCCTCCAAAACCTCAAATAGACCTCGACTTTTGGACTTCCATGTCCATGTCTGTGTTGTCCATTGTAGCAAAAATTCTGCTAAGTCGCTTTACAGAGGATTTCCCATCCTCAGTATCTGATCACCTTGATATCTGACCAAGTTCCTCATCCCTGGGTCCCCCAGGTGATACCTGATCACTCTAGCCCACCTTCAGCAAAAATCTCTTTGGGTCAGTTGAGCCAAACATTCCCCTTCCTCCACTTAGTAATTTTCCATCGACTGACCCCACCCTGGTCAATAAATCCCCACTGTCCATGCTGTATTCAGAGTTAAACCCAGCTTTGTTCTGAGGACTCTCTTCTTCCATTCAACAGTTCCTGAATAAAAGCTGGTTTTGCTCCCGTAAGTACTGTCCAGTTTTTTTCCCTTTAATACTAGTTAGTCCCTGAGTGAACACTTCCTATCTCAGGTTGGTCAACTCAACCCTTTCCACCTCTAAATGACCCCTTCCTTAAACTTTCTTCCATGAAAACTTCACGTATGCATCTGCTTCCTGGAAGACTCAGAGAGACTTAGAATCATGTACCCAGACTCCACCATGGCTCTTCAAATAAATACACACATTATGGAGAAAGAAAGAGAATCACCCTGATACTAATTTTCTCTCTTTCGAGACCACTGCAATGCTGCTTGACATCAAAATGACCCTGGAGAAGAGGGAGGCTTCAGAGGGTAAGTCAGCCCTCTAGAACACGAGAGGGCATTCCAATTCACTGAGCACTTACTGTGTTCAGAGGGCTGGAAACAGTGGCCAATGAGCCATGCATAAAAGAATACCTGCCCAAACCGAGCTAGTGCAGAAAATACAGGAGTCGACATAGTAGCAAGCACTACAGGGTGCTTACTTAGGAGGAAAAAAAACATACACGAACCACAGTTTCCTTCAGGGACAAGGAGACAAACCAAGAAAAAGTGACTCTAAGCTGGTACCACAGAACAAAGCAAGCACACTCCAGATAAAGGAAACCAGAGTCAAAAGATCTGTTCCAGCCACAACATTTCAAAAATATAGCCCAGTAACTAGTTTTAAATGTATTTGTGATCTCGAAAATAATTTCCAGTATTTCTCTAGAGAAATCTATACTAGTATAATATACTGATAAATACATGTAAAAGATATTGTGTGCTATCACTAAATTACTAAGAAGATGTTACAGCTTTCAGTGACTGGTTTTTATTTTTTCATTTAAATTCAAGACAAACGTATACTTCTTATAGGATTTTATTTTTTAATGGAATTTAAAACTTTCACTTTTAAAAGGTGCCCTTTGCCACAAAGTGAGGCTTCCACATGGCAAAATATTTTTACCAAATCAAAGCATAAATATATACAGTTGAGGACTGTCAATTAACTGAACATTCTGAGACTGGTTATGTTTGTTATTTATTATTTAAATAAATAACTTCTTTGTTATTTAAAGCAAACCTATATACTCTGCTTCTCTGTTTGGACTGCCCTTGAAGAGAAAGAGTTTGGTTCTCAAGAATTTAGTCAAGATGCAAAAATATCAGAGCATTGTGAGATGGGTCTATAAACTGTGACCTCGATAGACTTATATAATCTAAAAATTATTGACGGAAATATTTTCTAAAAAGAGTGAAAAGCTTTAAAGTAGGTGAATTCAAATTTGGTTCTGTTAAAAATAGCTGCTTCCTAGAGCATGCTGTTCTCATCTTAACTTTTAATGAACTCTTGAAAGCTCACTTGAGAATGATAATCAGGTTAGCATTATTCTCTAAATGCCCCAAATTTAAAAACAGAGCAAAATTTTTACAACAACAAAGATATATGATACATGAGGTTAATAAGCCTTGATACTTGATACCATACTTACCTCAGTATTCCAGGGTTATCTTTCTTATATTTTGTTTAAAAAATAATTTGGGACGACCTGTAAATTAAATGCAGACAAATAGAAAACAGTATGGCGAGTCCTCAAAAAATTAAACAGAACTACAATTTTCCTCTAATTTTTAAACTCTCTGTATGTGGGGCCCTAAATGGGAAACCTTAAAAAGAAAGGGGCTAGCTTTGTGTTTGGAAACTAAGATGGCG
>SJYV01004193.1:0-11355 GCA_006410875.1 Neotragus pygmaeus | reverse complement strand
ACACAGAGGTTCTAAATACATCTCCACGTAAACAGCCAAGAGGCACACATACCACGAGGTCAGGCTCTGCAATAAATGACAGGGAAAGGCAGGATGGTGTTACTGGGAGTGTGGACTTTGAAACTTGATGCTCATATTCAAATTCCAGCCTTATCACAACTAGCTGATTAACCATAGGAAAGCTACTAAACCTTCTTGAGTCTCAGTTTCCCTTCTTTAAAATACAGTTAATAAAAGAACTTCTTGAGTATATTGTGTAAAAATTACTTATGGCAATATCTGTAAAGCACCCAGAACAACTTGGCATATAATGAGGCTATAGAAGCTGTTAGCACTTAAGCTACATTAGCTGCTGTCACTTAATCCACCAAACAACTAGCACCATCTTACAGATGAGGTTCAAGGTTGCAAAGTTTATAGAAGCAGAACAAGGGCTTGGGTCCCATTCTGTCCAAGTCTATCTCCTTTCCACATCACAGCCTGTCTTTCCTGTGTCAATGAGATACAAGATTCTATGTCAAGAAATCCATGTTTAGAACAGGATGTGAAATTTAACCTAAAGCCTATATGACTTTAGGATATTTAAGAAAAAGGGAATTGAAAATGATGTAATTGTCCAGTTCCTATTCTGAGAGATTCCATAGGCTGAGACAGATATGGAAGAGAGTCTAATTGGAGTATCAGATGATTAACATTTATTAAAAGTGTATTTATTTTTAATTGGAGGATAATTGCTTTACAGTGTTGTGTGGGTTTCTGCTATACATCAACATCAGTCAGCCATAGGTATGCATATGTCCCCTCCCTCTCATATCTCACTCCCATCTCCCACCCCATCCCACCCCTCTAACTTTTCTCAGAGCNTCCTACTCCAGTCCAAGGTCCTAGGATTCATTCTAGCCTTCCCCTGTTTGCTTATTCATAGCTCCTTTCTCCAACAATGAAAAATACAGCGTTTGTTATCTATGGTACATTTACTTATGTATTTATTTTTTAAATGCACATAAAGAATTTCAGAATTGTTAGCCCACTCCTATATGAAGAACAAATTCACCAACTGTAATACAGTACTTGTGCCAATAGAGTTGGCACACCTTTCTGTAAAGGACCAGATAGTAATTGTAGGAAACTAGTGAAAAAATGGCACCCCACTCCAGTGCTCTTGCCTGAAAAATCCCATGGATGGAAGAGCCTGGTGGGCTGCAGTCCCTGGGATCCCTAGGAGTCGGCCACGACTGAGCGACTTCACTTTCCCTTTTTGCTTTCATGCATTGGAGAAGGAAGCAGCAACCCACTTCAGTGTTCTTGCCTGGAGAATCCAAGGGACCGGGGAGCCTGGTGGGCTGCCATCTGTGGGGTTGCACAGAGTCAGACACAACTGAAGCGACTTTGCAGCAGCAGCAGCAGTGAAAGAAAGAACAAAGACAGATATCCCTCGTAGCTATCTCCCTCACTTCCTTCCTCAAAGTCATGCTCAGCTCAGATAGCTGTCTTTTTTACTGAGCCACCTCCACAGCCCATTGAGACCATAGCCCCACTTTGGCTATTCTGACCCCTCTTTCCCTACTTTCTTTCCTGTTGTATTTGACACATACACTGAATCCATCTACTTTAATACACATTCACACACATGTTGTTAAATATACACTTACAACATCTCTAAAATGTGACTATTTCTTACAACAGATCATTTAATTGAGGACTTAAATTATGTCAGCACTTGCCATCAGTAGTATTCCAGATGTGCTAAAGCAGGTTATATGATTTCCTTGTTTTCTTTTGTATACTTTTTATCTTATTGTTTTAGAATGAGGCAAGCATCAAACCAGACTTATTACAGAGAATATTCTGTATCCCTAAATCTCAGTGGATTAACACAACAGGGGTTTATTTTTCTCTTGTGTCATTAAGGGCTCTCTGTTCCATTTGGGACTTGAGTGTCCTCAGTTAGATCCTGTACCTCCAACCAGCTTAAAACGATGAGGCTTGAAGATCACTTAAGTATATAGGAGCAAGCCTGAAATTAGTGTTCATCATTTCTGCCTGGCATCTATTTCTGTGTTAATCAGATTATGTTAATAGCTGTGGGTTGAATCTTACCCACCCAGAGATATGATAGTGAAGCTCTGGTACCTGTAAACTATAATCCTATTTAAAAATAAGGTCTTTGCAGATGTAATCAAGTTAAGATGAGGTCATACAGGATTAGGATGGACTGTAAATCCAGTGGTTTATAGCCTCCTAAGGAAAGAGGTTTGGAGATATAAAGCAGACACAGAGAAGTGCATCTGATAGGAGAGGTACAGATTGGAGTTATGCAGCCACAAAGCGTGGAATGTCAAGCATCACTGGCAACAGAAACTAGAAAGGACAAGGAAGAAATTTTTCGTGGTCTTTGGAGGGAGCTTGACCCTATCAACACCTTGATTTTGGACTTGTAGCCCACAGACCTGTAAAAGAATAACTTTCTATTACTTCATACCACCCAGTTCATAATAATTTGTTACAGCTGCCCTAAGAAATGAATTTTGGTACCAATTTTGGTACCAATGTCTGTATCTGTGAGGGTTCCACAGAGAAACAGAACCATCAGATATGTGGGGAAATAGGAGAAGGCAATGGCACTCCATTCCAGTACTCTTGCCTGGAGGGTCCCATGGATGGAGGAGCCTGGTAGGCTGCAGTCCATGGGGTTGCTGAGAGTTGGACACGACTCAGTGACTTCACTTTCTCTTTAAACTTTCATGCATTGGAGAAGGAAATAGCAACCCACTCCAGTGTTCTTGCCTGGAGAATCCCAGGGACTGCGGAGCTTGGTGGGCTGCCGTCTATGGGGTCATACAGAGTCGGACACGACTGAAGCAACTTAGCAGCAGCAGCAACAGCAGCAGAACATATATTATTTCAGAATGGCCTTAGCATCCTCTGTTAGATTCACTATTTCCAGGCAGTTTAAAGAGTGAGAAGTGAAAAACTCACTGAATGTTTAGAAATGATCAGAGAATAATAATAATATTAAGAAATAATAATGTTATTAGAATTAATATTTAGAAATAATAATATTTAGGAAGAATAGAAATAATAATACTTAGAATTATAAGAAATAGACAAACAGAACCAGGAGATATATATGATTATATACTTATTTATAATATATAATTAGTCATTTCTAATTTAAATTTAAATTACATTTCTAATATAAAGTCAAGTCATTCAGTCATATACAATTCTTTGTGACCTATGGACTGTAGTTGGCTAGGTTCCTCATTCCATGGGATTTTCCTGGCAAGAATACTGGAGTGGGTTGCCATTTCCTTCTCCGGGGGATCTTCCTAACCCAGGGATCAAACTCAGGTATCCCACATTACAGGCAGACTCTTTACCATCTGAGCCACCAGGGAATCCCTTTTAACTTATACACACACACACACACACACACACATTTTTTGAGATTTATTTTAGGAAATTGGTTCATGTGACTGTGAGGACTGGCAAGTCTGAAATCTGTAGGGCAGGCTGGCAGATGGGAAATTCAGGCAGGAGCTGATGCTACAGTCTTGAGGAAGAATTTTTTCTTTTGTAGAAAGTCTGTTTTTGCCCTTAAGGCTGTCAGCCAACTCTGAGATGAGACTTATCCACCTTACTGAGGATAATCTTCTTTACATAAGGCCAGCTGATTGCAGATGTTAACCACCACATTTACAAGATAACATTCAAACATGTAGATTAGTGTTGATTAAATAACTGGGTACTATAACCTAGTCAAGTTGATACATATCACTTGTAACAAACTATCCAAATTTATACTACTTGACACAAAAGAAATTTCTCTCGTGGTGATCAAATTGCTTACTGGCAGGGATGGGAAAGAGTTCTGACCTCCACAGGGTTATAGAGCAAATTTGGGACTTATTTGGGAAATCAGAACCCATCTCGCAGAGAACTGCTTAGAACAGGCTAGGGACTAGAATACATTCCTTTTCTTACATTAGTCAGAACTCAGCAATATGGCTCCCCTTAACTGAAAAGGTGGCAGGCTTTAGTCTGTGTGACCAAAAGGAAAGTGAGATGGTTTGAATAAATGAAAATCCCTGACACAAAGGGATTTTTTTCCCTGCTCTGTTCATAGACATATCCCAAGCATCCAGAGTATCAGACTCTGAAATGTATTTTTTCAAAATCCTAATGAAAAAATATATATATATCAATATAAAATAAATAATAAATATAAGAAATTCTAAAGCTTTAACATTATATATTAAAATATATTTGAATAACTGAATTCTCCCATTAAAAGATAGAATCAAAGCACAGCTATATACTTTTTAACAGAAGTACACTTCAATGATAATTGAAAGTAGAAAATAAAGATGTGGAGAGACTGTTCAAATATACTTTTAAAAAAATTAAAATGGAAAGCATAAAGTTAAAAAAGTCTCTGCATTAATGAGAGGCAAGGTGCCAGGTAAAGTTAATGGGATGAATCAGGATAAAGAGGGACACTAAGTTATGATAAAAGGACAATTTATCAAGATGATAACCAACCATTAGCCAATATAAGCCAATCTACATAGCAACTAAATATTTAAGGTAAAATATTTTATTTTCAGTTTGAAAAGAATTAATACAAGTACAATTATATAATTATAATGGAAACTTCCAATATATCTTTTGTCATGGTTGAGGATATCTGTAGAGAAATATGCATAAAGAGGCAGATAAATTAAATAAAACCAACAATACCATGAATAACTGAGACTTCAGGTACATTTTCTACATATCAGTTTAGTAAAATAAATCACAGACAATGGCAAAAGTTACAAAAGCGAGCTCAGTAGCTAATATGTTCTGGCGAATGACTCTTTATGTGCCTCATTTGTTTGCTTCAAAATCATTTACTTTAGTGCTTCTTTCTAATTAAGTCTCATTATACACAATGATGGACTCTGTGTTTAGGCCCTGCTGGTATAAAGTACTGCTGCATGGGATATTCACTCAGACATAAAGAAGCTCTCAGAATCCGAGTTCTTTGCTCAGAAAAGGGCTATCTCTATATATGGATATGAGAGTTAGACTGTAAAGAAAGCTGAGCGCAGAAGAATTGATGCTTTTGAACTGTGGTGTTGGAGAAGACTCTTGAGAGTCCCTTGGACTGCGAGGAGATCCAACCAGTCCATCCTAAAGGAGATCCTAAAGGAATGGGTGTTCATTGGAGGGACTGATGTTGAAGCTGAAACTCCAATACTTTGGCCACCTCATGCGGAGAGCTGACTCATTTGAAAAGACCCTGATGCTGGGAAAGATTGAGGGCAGGAGGAGAAGGGGACAACAGAGGATGAAATGGTTGGATGGCATCACCAACACAATGGACATGGGTCTGGGTGGACTCTGAAAGTTGGTGATGGACAGGGAGGCCTGGTGTGCTGTGGTTCATGGGGTCGTAAAGAGTCAAGCATGACTGAGCAACTGAACTGAACTAGAGACAAAAGATGAGGTTTGAGTTCTGACCTTGCCCTCACTGAAGTGAATAAACACCTCTTATAGATACAGTATGTATCTGGATTCACAATCTTGAGTTCAGAGTCATACTATTATTTGCCAGTTATATGATCTTAGGCAAGTGAGTTAACCTCATCGAGACTCAATGTTCTTATCTCTAGATGAGAAACACTCTCTAGAGATGCAATTCTCTAACATCCGTGAGTTTATACATAGTAGTACAAATAGTGTATTTCCTAAGATCCAAAAAGCCTCTGCAACCCACATTTCAAATAAAGAACTGTATTTGTGTTAGAATAGCTAAAAATCCAATTGAGACACTTTGTGAAAAATAAAGGAACTGTTTCCTCAAAAGGAGAAAGAGGAGTTAATGAAGGCAGTGTTATAATAACAGATTCTGTCACTTTCATTTGTCAAATTTCTCAAACATGGGCTAGAAATGGAAAGAGCTTCAAGTGTTACAGGCTTGTTCTGAGTTTTATATATACACAACTGACCGTGCTTGATGCAGAACTTGCCTAATGGATGATCAGTGCTTATTAACTATCTTCTTTCCTTTGATATCTGGAAGTAAAATTGAGTTGATGGAGCTGCATCATTGCTTTTGCTGCCATGAACACTGACAAGAGTCCACTGTGATTTTCCTACTCAATAAATGTCTTCCTGATGAGGCCAAATGCTTTCCTTTCTCACATATATGATAATGGGGAATTTTTGATCTACAAAATAAGTTGTGATGCAGTAAGAAAAAAGTCAGTAATGTGTATATATATGTAAGGCACAAGGAGGATTAAAACATGCCTCAGCAGGCAAAAAGANTCTCTGTTCCATTTGGGACTTGAGTGTCCTCAGTTAGATCCTGTACCTCCAACCAGCTTAAAACGATGAGGCTTGAAGATCACTTAAGTATATAGGAGCAAGCCTGAAATTAGTGTTCATCATTTCTGCCTGGCATCTATTTCTGTGTTAATCAGATTATGTTAATAGCTGTGGGTTGAATCTTACCCACCCAGAGATATGATAGTGAAGCTCTGGTACCTGTAAACTATAATCCTATTTAAAAATAAGGTCTTTGCAGATGTAATCAAGTTAAGATGAGGTCATACAGGATTAGGATGGACTGTAAATCCAGTGGTTTATAGCCTCCTAAGGAAAGAGGTTTGGAGATATAAAGCAGACACAGAGAAGTGCATCTGATAGGAGAGGTACAGATTGGAGTTATGCAGCCACAAAGCGTGGAATGTCAAGCATCACTGGCAACAGAAACTAGAAAGGACAAGGAAGAAATTTTTCGTGGTCTTTGGAGGGAGCTTGACCCTATCAACACCTTGATTTTGGACTTGTAGCCCACAGACCTGTAAAAGAATAACTTTCTATTACTTCATACCACCCAGTTCATAATAATTTGTTACAGCTGCCCTAAGAAATGAATTTTGGTACCAATTTTGGTACCAATGTCTGTATCTGTGAGGGTTCCACAGAGAAACAGAACCATCAGATATGTGGGGAAATAGGAGAAGGCAATGGCACTCCATTCCAGTACTCTTGCCTGGAGGGTCCCATGGATGGAGGAGCCTGGTAGGCTGCAGTCCATGGGGTTGCTGAGAGTTGGACACGACTCAGTGACTTCACTTTCTCTTTAAACTTTCATGCATTGGAGAAGGAAATAGCAACCCACTCCAGTGTTCTTGCCTGGAGAATCCCAGGGACTGCGGAGCTTGGTGGGCTGCCGTCTATGGGGTCATACAGAGTCGGACACGACTGAAGCAACTTAGCAGCAGCAGCAACAGCAGCAGAACATATATTATTTCAGAATGGCCTTAGCATCCTCTGTTAGATTCACTATTTCCAGGCAGTTTAAAGAGTGAGAAGTGAAAAACTCACTGAATGTTTAGAAATGATCAGAGAATAATAATAATATTAAGAAATAATAATGTTATTAGAATTAATATTTAGAAATAATAATATTTAGGAAGAATAGAAATAATAATACTTAGAATTATAAGAAATAGACAAACAGAACCAGGAGATATATATGATTATATACTTATTTATAATATATAATTAGTCATTTCTAATTTAAATTTAAATTACATTTCTAATATAAAGTCAAGTCATTCAGTCATATACAATTCTTTGTGACCTATGGACTGTAGTTGGCTAGGTTCCTCATTCCATGGGATTTTCCTGGCAAGAATACTGGAGTGGGTTGCCATTTCCTTCTCCGGGGGATCTTCCTAACCCAGGGATCAAACTCAGGTATCCCACATTACAGGCAGACTCTTTACCATCTGAGCCACCAGGGAATCCCTTTTAACTTATACACACACACACACACACACACACATTTTTTGAGATTTATTTTAGGAAATTGGTTCATGTGACTGTGAGGACTGGCAAGTCTGAAATCTGTAGGGCAGGCTGGCAGATGGGAAATTCAGGCAGGAGCTGATGCTACAGTCTTGAGGAAGAATTTTTTCTTTTGTAGAAAGTCTGTTTTTGCCCTTAAGGCTGTCAGCCAACTCTGAGATGAGACTTATCCACCTTACTGAGGATAATCTTCTTTACATAAGGCCAGCTGATTGCAGATGTTAACCACCACATTTACAAGATAACATTCAAACATGTAGATTAGTGTTGATTAAATAACTGGGTACTATAACCTAGTCAAGTTGATACATATCACTTGTAACAAACTATCCAAATTTATACTACTTGACACAAAAGAAATTTCTCTCTTCGTGATCAAATTGCTTACTGGCAGGGATGGGAAAGAGTTCTGACCTCCACAGGGTTATAGAGCAAATTTGGGACTTATTTGGGAAATCAGAACCCATCTCGCAGAGAACTGCTTAGAACAGGCTAGGGACTAGAATACATTCCTTTTCTTACATTAGTCAGAACTCAGCAATATGGCTCCCCTTAACTGAAAAGGTGGCAGGCTTTAGTCTGTGTGACCAAAAGGAAAGTGAGATGGTTTGAATAAATGAAAATCCCTGACACAAAGGGATTTTTTTCCCTGCTCTGTTCATAGACATATCCCAAGCATCCAGAGTATCAGACTCTGAAATGTATTTTTTCAAAATCCTAATGAAAAAATATATATATATCAATATAAAATAAATAATAAATATAAGAAATTCTAAAGCTTTAACATTATATATTAAAATATATTTGAATAACTGAATTCTCCCATTAAAAGATAGAATCAAAGCACAGCTATATACTTTTTAACAGAAGTACACTTCAATGATAATTGAAAGTAGAAAATAAAGATGTGGAGAGACTGTTCAAATATACTTTTAAAAAAATTAAAATGGAAAGCATAAAGTTAAAAAAGTCTCTGCATTAATGAGAGGCAAGGTGCCAGGTAAAGTTAATGGGATGAATCAGGATAAAGAGGGACACTAAGTTATGATAAAAGGACAATTTATCAAGATGATAACCAACCATTAGCCAATATAAGCCAATCTACATAGCAACTAAATATTTAAGGTAAAATATTTTATTTTCAGTTTGAAAAGAATTAATACAAGTACAATTATATAATTATAATGGAAACTTCCAATATATCTTTTGTCATGGTTGAGGATATCTGTAGAGAAATATGCATAAAGAGGCAGATAAATTAAATAAAACCAACAATACCATGAATAACTGAGACTTCAGGTACATTTTCTACATATCAGTTTAGTAAAATAAATCACAGACAATGGCAAAAGTTACAAAAGCGAGCTCAGTAGCTAATATGTTCTGGCGAATGACTCTTTATGTGCCTCATTTGTTTGCTTCAAAATCATTTACTTTAGTGCTTCTTTCTAATTAAGTCTCATTATACACAATGATGGACTCTGTGTTTAGGCCCTGCTGGTATAAAGTACTGCTGCATGGGATATTCACTCAGACATAAAGAAGCTCTCAGAATCCGAGTTCTTTGCTCAGAAAAGGGCTATCTCTATATATGGATATGAGAGTTAGACTGTAAAGAAAGCTGAGCGCAGAAGAATTGATGCTTTTGAACTGTGGTGTTGGAGAAGACTCTTGAGAGTCCCTTGGACTGCGAGGAGATCCAACCAGTCCATCCTAAAGGAGATCCTAAAGGAATGGGTGTTCATTGGAGGGACTGATGTTGAAGCTGAAACTCCAATACTTTGGCCACCTCATGCGGAGAGCTGACTCATTTGAAAAGACCCTGATGCTGGGAAAGATTGAGGGCAGGAGGAGAAGGGGACAACAGAGGATGAAATGGTTGGATGGCATCACCAACACAATGGACATGGGTCTGGGTGGACTCTGAAAGTTGGTGATGGACAGGGAGGCCTGGTGTGCTGTGGTTCATGGGGTCGTAAAGAGTCAAGCATGACTGAGCAACTGAACTGAACTAGAGACAAAAGATGAGGTTTGAGTTCTGACCTTGCCCTCACTGAAGTGAATAAACACCTCTTATAGATACAGTATGTATCTGGATTCACAATCTTGAGTTCAGAGTCATACTATTATTTGCCAGTTATATGATCTTAGGCAAGTGAGTTAACCTCATCGAGACTCAATGTTCTTATCTCTAGATGAGAAACACTCTCTAGAGATGCAATTCTCTAACATCCGTGAGTTTATACATAGTAGTACAAATAGTGTATTTCCTAAGATCCAAAAAGCCTCTGCAACCCACATTTCAAATAAAGAACTGTATTTGTGTTAGAATAGCTAAAAATCCAATTGAGACACTTTGTGAAAAATAAAGGAACTGTTTCCTCAAAAGGAGAAAGAGGAGTTAATGAAGGCAGTGTTATAATAACAGATTCTGTCACTTTCATTTGTCAAATTTCTCAAACATGGGCTAGAAATGGAAAGAGCTTCAAGTGTTACAGGCTTGTTCTGAGTTTTATATATACACAACTGACCGTGCTTGATGCAGAACTTGCCTAATGGATGATCAGTGCTTATTAACTATCTTCTTTCCTTTGATATCTGGAAGTAAAATTGAGTTGATGGAGCTGCATCATTGCTTTTGCTGCCATGAACACTGACAAGAGTCCACTGTGATTTTCCTACTCAATAAATGTCTTCCTGATGAGGCCAAATGCTTTCCTTTCTCACATATATGATAATGGGGAATTTTTGATCTACAAAATAAGTTGTGATGCAGTAAGAAAAAAGTCAGTAATGTGTATATATATGTAAGGCACAAGGAGGATTAAAACATGCCTCAGCAGGCAAAAAGAGAATAATGGTATTGGACATCCTAAAAAACATTTGCTAGAAGCGTAGAAACTGAGGACAATGAACATACTTGGAAAAGGAAAAAGCAAGAAAAGAATAAGGAAATATGCAACATTTGTCTCAAGTCTTTGATATACACAAGAGATAAAAGTTGATATAGAAGAATGTAAATATTGTAGCAAAAGAAAAAAAAGTTTGAAATGAAAATGACACAAGATAGTAGATGATCTGTTTTATCCACTTTAACTGTTTCTGTGAGAGTCAACCGTAAAAAGTACTGAAAAGAATATCCCAGATCCCAGTTCAGTTGCTCAGTTGTGTCCAGCTCTTTGTGACCCCATGAACCACAGCACACCAGGCCTCCCTGTCCATCACCAACTCCCGAAGTTTACCCAGACCCATGTCCGTTGTGTTGGTGATGTAATCCAACCATCTCATCCTCTGTCATCCCTTTCTCCTCTTGCCCCCAATCTTCCCCAGCATCAGGGCCTTTTCAAGTGAGTCAGCTCTTGGCATCAAGTGGCCAAAGTATTGGCGTTTCAGCTTCATCATCAGTCCTCCCAATGAACGCCCAGGACTGATCTCCTTTAGGATGGACTGGTTGGATCTCCTCGCAGTCCAAGGGACTCTCAAGAG
>SJYV01004192.1:0-11963 GCA_006410875.1 Neotragus pygmaeus | reverse complement strand
TCATTTTTTTCTCTCTCTCTCCCTCCCTCTCTTTTTCAGGCTGATCCCTTGGATCATAGAGGCTCCCTGCGTTCACTTATCTGCCCTGGTTTCTAAGACCTGAATGGGAAGACGTTCTGCGTCTTCACTCCCTTGGAAGACCGGGAAGACACCTGTAGCCTCCGTGAACAGGGCAAACTTCTAATCTCGAAGCTTTATTGGCTTTCTATGTAAACCAAGGAATATCAGCCTCTTTCTCTCCTCTATTTCCTCATCTACAATATTCTTTCCTTATCTCTCTCTCTAAATCATCCACCGATGCGGTTTTTCCTTCAGACTCCCCTGGATCCTGCGGGGGCTGGACCCCGGCAGTATCCTTTCAATAAATAGTAACCAAAGGCCATACTTTGGAAAGCTGCCTCTCCATTTGTTTCCTATCACAGATCAGTTGTCATTTGATATAAGCAAGTAGGGCTCAGTGAAATGATGAATAAATACCACTTGCTCTGGTGATCTCCACATTTTTTTTTTATTCATTCATTTAACTGTGACCCTATGTACTTATGCTCTGGACACTTTCCTAGGTATTAGGACATATTCTTTGATACCAAGATGCTTATAGTTTGGCAAACATGATCTCAAAAAAAATACACATGTAGGAGCAGGTATCAATATGGAAATTGTGTTACTTGTGTTTAAATATGAAAATACTGGTTAGAAAAGAGACATCTTTCATTTAAAAATAAAAACCAGTATGCTTGTCTTTTTTCAAAATATTTAAAGATATTCTTGTTCATATTGTAAAAAAAATAATTTTGAAAAAGTATTATTTTAAATATATTATTTTGTTTGTTTTCAGTGATTAGATTCATACTCCCAATATCTTCATTGCAGTCTGTCATGGTAATTTTAGCATACTAACATAATGTGATAAAATGCTAATTCTTCTGTTTCTTGGTGATCACAGTACCAAGAGACTGCTGCTAAGTTGCTTCAGTCGTGTCCGACTCTGTGCGACCCCAGAGACAGTATGCTCACCAGGCTCCGCCATCCCTGGGATCTCCAGGCAAGAACACTGGAGTGGGTTGCCATTTCCTTCTCCAATGCATGAAAGTGAAAAGTGAAAGTGAAGTCACTCAGTCACGTCCGACTCTTAGCGACCCCATGGCAGCCTGCCAGGTTCCTCCATCCATGGGATTCTCCAGGCAAGAGTACTGGAGTGGGCTGCCATTGCTTTCTCCAACCAAGAGACTATTTTATATATTTAAACTAATAAATTTTAAATCATATTATATAGATTAAATGCTTTCCCCCTGGGGCTATTCAACCACCATTATGTACAATGCTGTGCCAAGAAATAAGAAAATCTAAGTGAAATGGAATATTTTCTAAGAAAAATTTTACCCAACTGAATTTAGAAGAATTGATACTTCTTATTAGAAATAATTCTTTATACAGATATTAAAAAAGGTAGTCAGAAATGTATCCATATAAAAAGAACTTGGCCTAAACTTATCTTTGATAAAGGAGCAAGAATATACAATGGGGAAAAGACAGTCTCTTCAATAAGTGGTGCTGGGAGAATTGGACAGCTTCGTGTAAAAAAAAAAAAAAAAAAAGAAATTAAAACACTTCCTAACACCATACACAAAGATAAAGTAAAAAAGGATTAAAGACCTAAATGCAAGGTCAGAAACTATATAACTTTTAGAGGAAAAGAGGCAGAGGACTCTTTGACATAAACCGCAGCAAGATCCTCTATGACAGACCTTCTAGAGTAACGGAAATAAAAACAAAAATAAACAAATGAAACTAAATTGAACTTAAAAGATTTTGCGCAGCATAGAAAACTGTAAACAAGGTGAAAAGGCAACCCCTTCAGAATGGGAGAAAATAATAGCAAATGAAACAACTGACAAAGGATTAGTTTCCAAAATATACAAGCATCTCTTATAAGTCAATACCACAAAAAACAAACAACCCAATCAAAAAGTGGGCAAAAGACCTAAACAGACATTTCCCTAAAAAAGACATAAGATGGCTAACAAACACACATGCTCCTTATTAGAGAAATGCAAATGAAAATTAAAATAAGATATCACCTCACACCAGTCAGAATGGCCATCATCAAAAAATCTGCAAATAAGAAATGCTGGAAGGCTGTGAAGAAAAGGGAATCCTCTTGCACTGTTGGTGGGACACTATTGAGATTTCTTAAAAAACTAGGAATAAAACTACCATATGACCCAGCAACCCCACTACTAGCCATATACGCTGAGGAAACCAAAATTGAAAAAGACCCATGTGCCCCAATGTTCTTTGTAGGACTATTTATAATAGCTAGGAAATGGAAGGAACCTAGATGTCCATTGACCGACGAATGGATAAAGAAGCTGTGGAATATGCTCAGTCACAAAGGCAAACACATTTGAGTCAGTTCTAATGAAGTGGAGGAACCTAAAGCCTATTATACAGAATGAAGTAAGTCAGCAAGAGAAAGCAAATATTGTGTATTAATGCATATATATGGAATCTAGAAAGATGGCACTCATGAACCTATTTGGAGGGCAGCAGTGAAGAGGCAGATTACGGAACAAATTTATGGACATGGGGTTGAGGGGAGGAAGGTGAAGGCGGGAGGAACGGAGAGAGTAACATGGAAGCACATGCATTACCATAGGTAAAATTGGCTTCCCTGGTAGCTCAGATGATAAAGAATCTGCCTGCAGTGCAAGAGACCTGGGTTTGATCACTGGGTCAGGAAGATCCCCTGGAGAAGGAAATAGCAACCCATTTCAGTATTCTTACCTGGAGAATTCCTTAGACAGAGGAGCCTGGTGGGCTAGAGTCCATGGGGTCACAGAGTCAGACAGGACTGAATGACCAACACTTTCGCTTTCATATATAAAATAGATGGCCAGTGGGAATTTGCTGTATGACTCAGGGAACTCAGACCAGGACTCTGTAACAACCTAGTCGGATGGGATGGGGTGGGAGGTGGAAGGGAGGTTCAAGGAGGATGGGGCATGTGTATACCTATGGGTGATCCATGTTGATGTATGGCAGAAACCAACACAATATTGTGAAGCAATTATCCTTCAATTAAAAATAAATAAAGAAAAAAACAGTACCTGGCCCAGAAAAATTTAAGAACAATTCTTACCAAAGGTAAGAAATTGTTAGTTTACATTACAATTGATCTTTGAACCACATGGGTTTGAACTTCATGGGTCCATACATACATGATTTCTTTTTCAATAAACATATTGGAAAAAATTTTTTGAGATAATTTGAAGAAATTCACAAACTATATAACCTAGAAATATTGAAAAAATTAAGAAAAACTGTGTGTTGTGAATGTGTAAAGTGGATGTAGAAACTCATGTATTTTATCAATTATCAATATACACAAATATATTATCAAAAGCTATCAAAATTTAAATAGACAAATATGGAATGTACATAATATCACTCACAGCTGGGAAAAATATAAGTCCACATAAAGACATGATGTATTTCATTTTACACAGGAATTTTTTTTTCTTTTTTAATTTTACTTTTATATTGGAGTATATTTGATTAACTTGTTGGGTTAGTTTCAAGTGTACAGAAATGTAATTCAGTTATGCATATACATATAACTATTCTTTATGAAATTTTTTTCCCATTTAGTCTATTACAGAGTACTGAGCAGAGTTCCATGTGCTATATACTGCTAAATTGCTTCAGTAGTGTCCAACTTTGTGCCACCCCATAGATGGCAGTCCACCAGGCTCCACTGTCCCTGGGATTCTCCAGGCAAAAACACTGGAGTGGGTTTCCATTTCCTTCTCCAATGCATGAAAGTNTTGCAGATTATTTACCAGCTGAGCCGCAAGGGAAGCCCACAGTTAAGTAACTTGGGGGATATCCGTGACGTTAGCCAGACATTTTTAAGCACAACATCATGGGTGAAGCCTGATTGGAATGGGTTTGAGAGAAGGGGAAGAGAGGAACACGGATGACCACTCACCAAACTCTGGGCAGGGGGTGGGGGAATTTTGGTGTTAAGATGAGCAGAGAAATGGGGCAGTAAGTGCGAGAGAAGGGCGGAGGGTGGAGTAGACTGTTCCTTCAGGACGGGAGAAAGTGTGAGAGAGAAGTAACTGCTGGAGCGACGTGCATCAGGGGAGGACAGGGCCACGGGTCTGGCACGTGGGCAGGAAGTCGGCCCGCACGTGGGCAGCTGTGGAGTGGAGGCAGGCGGGCGATCTCTTCTACTTTCTCAGCTGACAGAGTTCAGAACACATTACCTCAAAATATGGCACCGTGGCATACAGAACACTTTAAGCTGAAGAAACTGGACGGACGGCAGGTGCAGAATGGATTTTGACCTTTCGTGTCTCCCTGGAAGCCGTCACTAAGACTCTTGTGAGAGGTGGCTTCTGAGAGGAAAAGAACCTCGTATCTCTGAAGATGGAGGGTGCTGAGAGGACTCTGAACGAACAGGCCTTGCTCAGCGTCCCCAGTGCACTACCCTGGGCTCACACACCATCACATTCCCCCGTTACTTTCGATTCTTCATCAAATCCAGCACAAACATCCAAAGGTTTAAGGATTTCTTTGGGTCATTTCGTTATGAAGGTGTTTGTCGCTCGTAAAACTTGTATTAAAGAAATTCGTGTGCTTGCTTTTCTCTTGTTAATCTGTCTTTTGCCAGTTCAGTTTATGGGACTCCAGCCAGATGAACGGAGGCGGGCAGTAGGAAAAATAATTTCTTCCTCCTCTACATAATGAAACAGGAAGTAGTGTCTGACAGAGAAGACTGGAGATCTGGTGAAGAGGAGGAGGGAAGAAAAGGCCAGAACAGTCACACAGGAGAGCTGGGGACCGGACGGAAGTATTCTAGTACTGCCAGGCAACATTTTTTAAAAGGGCATGTGTGAAGTCTTCCTTCCCTACTAATTTCAGTTTTTGACAGATGTAAAAATAAAATTATCGTGGCTTCTGTTTATTTAATTTTGGCTTCAGCATATTTAACCCCTGGTACATTCTGAATTTCTTTATTGCTTGTAACCATTTTTTAGATTCTCTTGGGGTGAACAGGTATATAGTTGCATCATCTGCCAATAACTCTATCTTCTCTTTCAGTAAGGGGCAGAGCAGCACAGTGCAAGATGCTCCAGCTCCGGGGCCAGTGGACCAAGTTTGAATCCCAGCTCTTTCATATCTTAGTGGACGGCCTCAGGCAACTCATGTAACACTTCTGAACCTCATTTTTTTTCTTTTGTGAAAAAAAGAAAATAGAATCTACCAGGAGGTGATTTTAGGATTTAAGACTGTAACCTCTGTGTGATATGAGTGTGCTATATACATGTATGTATTTGCCCAAAAGCAATGGTTCAGTATTCTCTAACTCACAGTTCTCAATGACTTTTTAGATCGTAACTGATGGAAATAAGAACTGACTATAGCTATATTCTGATCCTCAGGTTCAGTGTGTAATTGTTGATTTATAACAATATCTTGGAAATTTTTTTCCTCTTTAGTGTTCTAGAATAGCTCAAATAGCAGTGGAATTTTTTAAGAGTTTGACAGAATTCCTTCATAAAATCAACAGCATTTGGTATTTTGGGGGTAGAGGTTAGGTAGGTGTTTTTCAAGTTTTCTCTATCACATGTACAGAAATAATTTGTGTTTACTGGGGCCATTTTGGTCATTTATATTCTTCTAAAAAATCATCCATGTTACCCACTCATCTAACTTGGATAAAATCAAACAAAATAGTATCATTTGGCTCTTTCTTATTTCATGGTCCTTATGGTTATTTCTCTGTGACCATATTTCATGACCTTGGTAATTTTTGGATATTTTCACTTCCTACTGCATCTTTATCTTCCTTTAGTTTTCACTCCCCAAATAACCATTCATTTATGGACTTATTCTTACTTTTGAGGTGACAATTTCTCTTATTAATACTTTTATCCTTCCTTCTGTTGTGAGACTTCATAAGTGGAATAATTCATTTATTTCATAATTAAAGTATTTTCAGCTGTAAATTTTCTTCTGAATATTCTTTTATTTCATTAATTCTGAAACATAGTTTTCAATATTTTCTAGATTTCATTTGCCATTTCTACAAGTTCAGTTTTAATTACCCATGGTCGAAGATTATTTTTAAAATTCAAGGTACTGATTTTTCTTTTTAATTAGTTATCTCCAATCTTTATTTAAATAAAGGGGATACTGTAATCTTTATGCTAAAGTCAGGAACAAGCCAAGACTATGTGCTATCACACTATGATTAGAGAATATTATCATATAATTTCTGTATTTTTGGACTGAGATTTTTATTATGGCTTATCAATGTTATAGTGAATGTTCTGTAGAAACTGGAGATGANGTGATCTTTATGCTAAAGTCAGGAACAAGCCAAGACTATGTGCTATCACACTATGATTAGAGAATATTATCATATAATTTCTGTATTTTTGGACTGAGATTTTTATTATGGCTTATCAATGTTATAGTGAATGTTCTGTAGAAACTGGAGATGAGTGTATATTCTCTCTTTATATATTATAGATTAGATCTATCATATTCAATATCATTAGGTCTTTATATCCTTATTTTAAAAAATATTTATTTATTTTGCTGTGCTGGGTCTTAATTGCAGCATGTGGGATCTAGTTCCCTGACCAGGGATCAAACTCAGGCCCTCTAGCATGGACTTCTAGCTACTGGACCACGAGGGAGGTCTCTCCTTACTTTTGTCCTCATGCTTTTCTATAAATGGGAAAGAATTAAAACTCAATACTAATGTATTTCTATATTCTTCTTGCATCTCCTGTGGTTTCTGCTTTGTAAATATTTTGATTATTTGATACACAGATAATACTATTTGTAGTTTGTATGTTTATCACTGAAACACTGTCCCTCTTTGCCTCAGTTCAGTTCAGTTGCTCAGTCGTGTCCAACTCTTTGTAACTCTGTGGACTGTAGCACGCCAGGCTTCCCTGTCCATCACCAACTCCTGGAGCTTATTCAAACTCATACCCATCGAGTCAGTGATGCCATCCAACCATCTCATCCTCTGTCATCCCCTTCTCCTGCCTTCAATCTTACCCAGCATCAGGATCTTTTCAAATGGGTCAGTTCTTCCCATCAGGTGGCCAAAGTATTGGAGCTTCAGCTTCAGCATCAGTCCTTCCAATGAATANTCGATGTATGGCAAAGCCAATAGAGTATTGTAAAGTCAAATTTAAAAAATAATTTAAAAAAATAAATAAACAGTATTTTTAAGCATGAGCCACATCTTTCAATAATTTTTATTATGAATGAGAAAGCATTTCTCCCAGACTCATCACTTAATGGGAAACAACACAAAAAAAAACAAAACAGTGATTCTTGAAAGACATAAATGTTCAAAATATCTACTTTTGTTAAATGAAGGAGATGAGTTAGCCATAGTATCTGATTGTTACTAAATGTAGTGCTGAGATAGTTTTAATGTCAAACATTGTAATATCAATGTTTTTCTGTAAGAAATATAAAATTGAAATTTGCTTCTAGACTGAGTATCTCTTTGTTTTGGTTTATTTTTGGGTTTTGCAGCTTTTCCAAATTGTTGGGGAAACACAGCTGGGTTTATTAAAATACTGAAGCTTCTTAATTGGAGAAGAGGAGCCCATGGTGTACAGCTCTGGATCTCTTCCTGTGGGCTTCATAGCCAACTACTCTATCTTCCCTTGAAAGAAATGGAATCAAGTGCCAGTATTTAGGATTAAATATTTTGTTTTCTATCTCATGACTTGGATAATATAATAATAGTGGTAGCCAGCATGATTGTTTATCATATGTCTAACTCTATACTAGGCCTATTCCATGAAATATTTTATTTAATCTTCACAACAGCCTAAGCCTGTTCAGCTTTTTAAATAAATAAATGGAGGCCCAGAAAGGCCTTCTGCTTGTTTCTAAAATATTTGAGTACAATGAGAAAATATAATATAATTTTTTACTACTTCCACCTGCAGCTGCCTGACCTTAGCAACAGTTGTTGCTTATTTATTCACAATCACTAGCTGATGAGAAGGTACTTCTCAGCCACAGGGGGACAAAGAGAGAGGAAAACATAGGTGTCCTAATAAGTAGAAAGTCCAACCACCCTGAAAACACACCCTGAGGACTGCCTGGATCATTCCTAGTCATCCAACATATCTTCAAAAAGCAGCTTCTGGTCTCCCTTGGAGGATCCTGGCTGCCGCTGGATTTTCTGGTTGATTAGTTCCTTAACATTTCCTCTCTGACTTTCTCTCAGTTTAAATAGTGGATTTCAAAATGGTCAGGGACTTCAGAATTCACCAGACTCAAACTTCATTTGCAGAAAAACTGAGGGTCCTCATAGTTAGTTTTTGCCCTAGATCACAGAATGGATTCCTCGTATTAGCCTGACTGCATCAATTAAAATACTCCCAGCATTATTATCCCAGGTTTCAGACTAAATTGCTACCACCTCCAGGTGAAGATTTCCAAAACTTGAAACAAACCAAAGAAGTTGAAGCTTATGTTCAATTATCTCTATATTCTTTCCTTTTCTCCCTTCTTCCTTCTCTCCTTCCTTCCTTCTTTTCTTCATTCAATCACACAAGTGCTTATTGTATGTATGTTATGAGACAGGCAGTACACCATTCATTAAGACTATAAAGCTAAAATGATAGAGTCTTTGCCTTAATTCATCCACTGAAGCATGTTCCCCAGCCACTCTAAATGAAGCCTCATCTAGGAATGGGGGTTATTCAGTCCTAGTCACAGTTTTCCCATCAATCTGGTGTGTTTATTGAGTACTTACCATTTCTAGGCTTTTTGTGCATAATGATTAAGAAGGCCTACACGTATTCCTGCACTCAGTCACTTTATACTGAAAATCGTAGAAACAAACTATAAACGAGTGAAGAAATAAAGTAAGGAATAACTGCAGGATTATTACTATAAATGTTATGAGAAAAAATTGAGTAGGTATGGTAGAGTGGCTGAAGGGGTTTACACTCATGGGGTTGGTGAGGTGAGCTGCTCTGAAGCATTGACATAAAAGTTGAGACTCAATGGGGACAATCATTCAAAGATCTCATTGAGGGTGTATTGCAAAAAACATTGACCGTCTCAGCCTTGGGACAGCAAAGCCCCTGACCCCCTCTAGCGGTCAACAGCCTCCTCTGTTTACTCCAGTGTGTTGTAAAAATAGTACCATTTTCTGCGTGTTGCATGATATGAAGAGCCCTGGGAAGCATTATTCTGGTGGAAGAGAAAATCCAAGTAGAAGAAAAGCAAAGGAAACTGAGAATGGTGTGCAGAGTGACTGAAGAAGAGTGCGTGAAAGAGAGAGTGAGGGGGAATGAGTCAGATACTTTGGATCCTTGTAGCCTTGATATGGTTATAAGGATGGATGTAAGAGTTATAGTCATCTATTTCAAAAAAGGAATTAAATATATTTCTATGTTAAAGTGAAAGTCACTCAGTCCTGTCTGACTCTTGTGACCCATGGCCTATAGCCCACCAGACTCCTCTGTCTGTGGAATTTTCCAGGCAAAAATATGGGAGTGGGTTGCCATTTCCTACTCCACTGTTACAGTACATATTAAGTAGGATAATCAAAATTTGTATTTTAAAAAATATTGAAAATAATACAAAGAGTGGAGAGAGGAAATTTTACCTGGAGCCTGATGTGAGTACTAAAATGAACTAAAATTCAAACGACTTAAAATGAACACTGAGAATGAACACTAGTGGCTAAAGTGCAACATTTTGGACCATGTAATCTTCTTTGACTCATTAAAGGAAACATGAACTTGCATTAGGACACAGAGACTTTGTCTTATACCCACAGGGAAGAAATGTATTCCAAGGTTTTTTACCAAACGGTTTAGTAAATTATATATTCCCTGCCATTTTTGCATACATTTAAGAATATTTCTAGATGTCATCATGAAAGCTAAAAACTAAAATTTTATTTTAGTGAAGGTCTTTCATCAGATCTGAATTTTTGATAGATATAGATATCTCCATGTACATTGTTTTCTGGTGATGAAACCTGATTAAAGTTGAATCTTTTTGGCTTCTAGACCTCTCTCTATGTCCATGCCTCCACATCACTGCTTACAGTCCTCTCAAGCTGGCATATTCTTTCCCATCTTTTGGACCAAAGAAATGCCTACTTCTGATGCAAAACAATGCTCAACCCCAAACCCTTGATAACTATACAGTAGTTCTCTAGTTTGAAGTTCCCCAAACCAGAGAACTCAGATGGCTCAGAGATCTCAGTTCAAACTAGAGAACTCAGATGGCTCAGAGAACTCAGAACAACTAGTTCAGATAGTAAAGAATCTGCCTGCAATGCAGAAGACCTGGGTTCGATCCCTGGCTTGGAAAGATCCCTNCAGATGGCTCAGAGATCTCAGTTCAAACTAGAGAACTCAGATGGCTCAGAGAACTCAGAACAACTAGTTCAGATAGTAAAGAATCTGCCTGCAATGCAGAAGACCTGGGTTCGATCCCTGGCTTGGAAAGATCCCTTGGAGAAGGGAATGGCTACCCACTCCAGTATTCTGGCCTGGAGAATTCCATGGACTGTACAGTCCATGGGGTGGCAAAGAGTTGGACACAACTGAGTGACTTTCACTAAGGTAGCTTTTGGGGCTTCTCGGGCAGGGCAGTGGTAAAGGATCCACCTGCCAATGCAGGAGACACAGGAGACTCAGGTTCAGTCACTGGGTCAGGAAGGTCCCCTGAAGGAGGACATGGCAACCCACTCCAGCATTCTTGCCCGGAAAATTCCATGGACAGAGGAACCTGGAGGTCTATGGTCCATGGCATCACAAAAGAGTCGGACATGCCTGGGCATGCATCCATTCAAGGTAGCTTTAAAAATAGACAGATACCACCCTAAACCAATTGAATCAGAATTCCGGGAGAGGAGGGCCTGTGTGTTGACCCCTTTTAAGCTCTCCAGGTGACTTGAGTGAGACAGGGTTAAGGGTTGATGAGCTTAGTTAGCCTTCCCCCTACTTAAAGGGAGCTCCAACTGGACTGGGGGGTTTCACCCTTGCTACTTGGGTTTGATGGATTTCGCTTCCCAGAGAGGGGGAAAAAAAATCACTAACCAGCTACAACAGAGTATGCCACAAACAAGAAAGTCTTTGTGGTCAACTTCCATGGAAGGTAAGTGAGCAATTACCTCCTTGACCTTGTAATTTAATGAGAAAGGCTCCATAGATAATCTGCTTTGGTTCTGGCTTCATTCAAAAGCTGTATGGGAATACATATTTCACTGAGTCCTTTTCACCTTCTCATTGAGAAAAGAGGAGAAAACTTTATAGAAAGATTCTAGAAGGGAACAAATGAAAAGTGACTCTTAAACTTGAGTGTGTATAAAAACCACATGAAGAGCAGACCTCCCTACCATGCCCCAAACATTGCTAATTCTTAGAGTAGTTCCGGTGTTGGTCCTAGGGATCTGTATATTTTAAAAGTCCTCTAAATCAAGGGTCCCCAACCTCTGGATCAAATGCCTGATGATCTGAGGTGGAGGTGATGTAATAATAATAGAAATAAAATGCACAGTAAATGTAGTGCACTTGAATCATCCTGAAATCACCCTCCCCTCCAACCCTCCAACTCTGGTTTAAGGAAAAACTGTCTTCCACAAAACTGGTCCCCGGTGCCAAAAAAACTTGTGAACCACTGCCCTAATACACAGACCGATGGGAAACAGGAATTTACAAAAAGCTACGCCTTTTTGATAACGTATAAATATTCCTTCTTGACTCTCATGCAAACCCAAGGGCCCTTTGACCACTATTGAAAGGAAATAGAATTAAGAAAATCTAAGTTTGCAGGCAAATTTTAACGGCCACAGCAGAGTCACGCCAGCTGGAGTGACAGACAGAAATATAGATCAGTGGAACAAAATAGAAAGCCCAGAGATAAATCCACACACCTATGGACAC
>SJYV01004190.1:0-64168 GCA_006410875.1 Neotragus pygmaeus | reverse complement strand
TTTTTTTTTTTTTTAAGAAATGCATCTCTTGGGATTGGTATTGCATGGACCACAGCTTTGAAAAACACTGTTTTAGATAACAGGAGTTCATTTTAGGAGTTAACCAGGAGAAACAGTCTGAGCACATATTTAGTTTTGGAGGCTAAGTGGTAACTGTGGGCAACAGGGGTGGGAAAGAGAAATGGGCAACAGGGATTCTAGTTAGCAGATTATCACAACTGTTAATGGAAAATGGTCAAGGTCCCGTGTCAAGGTTGTGGCTCATTGGATGGTTTGAAAAGACTGGAATCCATAGCCTAACCAGACTTGAAGGTACTCATCCAGAGGAGAGCAAGCCACTTTATCCCTCATCTCCTGCTCGTACTTTCTCCCTTTAATTTACTTCATCCACGGTAGAATGTCCATCTACCGGTAAAATTACAGCATAAAAGACACTCCAAAAGTACGTACTAGGTTTGGGATTTTGACCTGCAGTGGACCGGAAGCTAAGACTCTACCAGGCATAGGTGTCATCCACCAAGGTAGGAATGAAGCCAGTGTCTGTAAGCAGAGTGGGTGGCCTTTATGGACTGCAGCCTTACATGCTTGTGCAAAGCGCCATCTTCAGTTTCTAGGGCTCCCTGAATGGTGGAAAGTTTGGCAGTTCATGCCTCACTGAGCTCCTTGCTATGTGAGGAGCTCCAAAGTTACTGAATAGTCCACACTGAACCATAAATTATAGGGTAGTTATTTCTTAGTTATTTAGCAGTTACAGTGCAATTAGTTCCACTTAATGTCAACTTTTGCCAATACGTCTTCCATTAGCCTGAAAATTATAGCTTGGTTCTATAACAGCCGTAATGTTCAAGCAGCTTACAGACTCCAGCCCACATCTGGAAGGGGAAGGCAGGAAGGAAATTGCTAGGAAGACGAAGTTGATTTGTATGTGGATGTATGATCCTCATCCCTAATTCAGAAACCAGCCACTGACTCACAGCACCCTTCCGCATCAGTGACTGAGCAAGAGGGTCAAAGAAATACAATGCCCACAGCTGGGAGGTGTGGTGTGGCTTATGGAAGATAGGATTAAACTTGTCAGTGATGAATTTCCAGGGTCTGATGAGGTGAAATCCAGACTGTGCCACTCCCCGGGTTTAGAGAAAACTTGAATTTGTTCTTCGGTTCAGAGTTTGCTAACAGATCATTGCTTTCACTAGACTACTTTCTCACCAAAGGTACAAGGGAATTACATGAACCAAACTTCCTTCACTATTGTCCCAAATTAAGACAGCCCAAATATTGTTCACGTTATAATACACAATTTTAAAGAAAAGGCTCAGTATTGAATATATATACTCGAATTCATCCATACAATGGAGTGATGTTTTACAAAGCAGTTATTTTAGAGGAATCTCTTAGCTTAATTTTCAGAATGCTTTTGGGTCATTTGCTAAAAATTCAATCATAGCACCTGTTTGTTAAACACTTACTTCATGCCAAGTATGATACTAATAATTTCTTTTTTCTCATTTCATCATCACAACAACCTCAAAAGGTTTATATCTCATGATAATTTATTGTTTATAGGTAAGAACTCTAACTACTAGAGATTAGTAACTTCCTCATGGAGTGGTCTTTTAACCCCGGTTTTCTAGAACCCCAAACCCATACTACTTATAATCTTACAATGCTATTTCTTTAATATTTATTGGTAACCATACAAGAGGAGCCAGGAAATAGAGAAACAAAGCGATCCTAGGGTAGAAATGGAAGGAGGAGGCTCCAAAATTATATATTTGTCAGACTTATTTCACTTAGCTTAATATTCTCCATGTTCATCCATGNGCTATTTCTTTAATATTTATTGGTAACCATACAAGAGGAGCCAGGAAATAGAGAAACAAAGCGATCCTAGGGTAGAAATGGAAGGAGGAGGCTCCAAAATTATATATTTGTCAGACTTATTTCACTTAGCTTAATATTCTCCATGTTCATCCATGCTGTTGCATATGGCCAAACTACATTCTTTCTGGCTGAGTAGTGCTCCATCATAACAGAGTCTTTGTCCACTCAATTGCTGATGGACACAGGATGCTTCCATATTTTGGTAATTATAAATAATGCTGCTATGAACATTGGGGTGAATGGATCTTTCTGAATTAATGTTTTCTTCTTCTTCTTTTTTTTTTTTTTTTGATACATACCTAGGAGTAAAATTGCTGGGTCATAAGTCAGACAGAGAAAGACTGTGTGGAATCTAAAAAATAAGACAAACTAGTGAATATGACAAACAGGAAACAGGTGCACAGATATAGAAAACAAACCAGCGGTCACCAGTGGGGAGGGAGAGAGGCAGCGGAAGGGTAAGGAATCAGGGGTCACAAACTGTTATGCATAAAATAAGTAAGCTACAAGGTGGTAATACATGATACAGGGAAGAGAAACGATTGCTTTGTAATAAACAGTACAATCTTCACAATCGTGAATCACTATGTTGTAACATTGGAGAAGGCAATGGCACCCCACTCCAGTACTCTTGCCTGGAAAATCCCATGGACGGAGGAGCCTGGTGGGCTGCAGTCCATGGGGTCGCTAAGAGTCAGGCACGACTGAGCGACTTCACTTTCGCTTTTCACTTTCATGCATTGGAGAAGGAAATGGCAACCCACTCCAGTGTTCTTGCCTGGAGAATCCCACAGACAGTGAGCCCCCGTCTATGGGGTCACACAGAGTCAGACATGACTGAAGTGACTTAGCAGTAGCAGCAGCATGTTGTAATATATGTGATATTGTACATCAACTATATCTCAATAAAAAGTACCTTATTTTTAAAGTGTTTTAAATGGAATAGACAAAACAGTATATCTGCTTGTGTATGTGTGGGTACACAGTGCAATGCATAGACTGACTCTGAGACTGTTCACCAAGAGGACATCTGGTTTGAACGACACCAGCTTCGTTAGCAGGTGTGACTTCTGACACGGAGGGTCAGCACGAGCCTGGACTTCTCTGTTGTGCTTCCCTTTGCTCGTGTGTCTCTTCCTATCTTTATGCCCTCTGGCCTTGAAATAGATCTCACCCAGCTCACTGCTTCCTTTCTCTTTTCCAGGGAGAGATGATCAGCTTTCCCATGAATCTATTAATAAGCTAAACTTTCTTAAACTTAACTCCTCCATGAGTACTTTAGAGCAAATATTGAGTCCAGTATTGTACTTTACAATCAGGCATGCTAACTAATACATGGTATACTGGAGCCACAGAAACCTAGTAATGAGGTGGCACCAAAGAGAACATATAATCTCCCCCCTAACACGTGTCTGTTCAGTTCATCTGAGCCGACTCATTGGTAAACACCTTGATGCTTGGAAAGATTGAGGGCATGAGGAGAAGGGCATGAGGCAAAGAGGATGAGATGGTTGGATGGCATCATCAACTTAGTGGACGTGAGCTGAGCAAACCATGGGAAATAGTGAAGAACAGGGGAGCCTGGCATGCTGCCGTCCATGGGGCTGCAAAGAGCCAGACATGACTGAGCACCTGAACATCAGCAACAATCAGTTTTTAGAACCTATAAAGCCACCTGTGCCCTATTTGATAAACTCTTTACCTTAAAAATTCCCTAAGGCAATTTTACATCCTAATTAAAGAAAGAGTGTACAGCTAATGGTGAAAGTGGCTCGTATGGTAGATGTAAGTGTTCAAAAAGAGCCTGACCTTAGAAAGTTCAGGGTGCAACCAACATGTGACAGGAAGAAGGAAGTAGTTTGGATTTTAGCTCGTACCTTTCACTTTTATTTAAAAACTTGTGCCTAGATCTGTTCGTAATTTAACACTTTTATCTTCTCAGGATGAATTCAGGGCCCTACTAATGAGATGACCTCTGTTCACTGAGATACAGGACCGGTTGTTAAAGACTTAGAAAATGCCTGTGCACTTACAGGAGCGGGGGGATGAGCTGGTTCAGATGTTTTGAGTTCAGAGATCTACAACTGTTTGAAAACCCAGGGAATTGAATGGGAATAAAATTGTCCACATCAAACAAAACTTGTCCGTGGCTTTTGTGCCCAGTCTGATCCTTTGGAGTATCAAAGAAATCCTTTCCCTCTATGGACAAACTAACCACATAGAAATCAATAAAAGAAGAGGCAGAGATAAGAAAGTTTGCCAACTTCAAGCAAGCAGACGGAGCAAGGGCTGGGGAGGGTCCAAGGAAAGGTGCCTGGGGTGGGCAATGAAGGAGGAATGGAGGAGGGAGATCACGGGGCTGTTAAAGGNCTCCAGTGTTCTTGCCTGGAGAATCCCACAGACAGTGAGCCCCCGTCTATGGGGTCACACAGAGTCAGACATGACTGAAGTGACTTAGCAGTAGCAGCAGCATGTTGTAATATATGTGATATTGTACATCAACTATATCTCAATAAAAAGTACCTTATTTTTAAAGTGTTTTAAATGGAATAGACAAAACAGTATATCTGCTTGTGTATGTGTGGGTACACAGTGCAATGCATAGACTGACTCTGAGACTGTTCACCAAGAGGACATCTGGTTTGAACGACACCAGCTTCGTTAGCAGGTGTGACTTCTGACACGGAGGGTCAGCACGAGCCTGGACTTCTCTGTTGTGCTTCCCTTTGCTCGTGTGTCTCTTCCTATCTTTATGCCCTCTGGCCTTGAAATAGATCTCACCCAGCTCACTGCTTCCTTTCTCTTTTCCAGGGAGAGATGATCAGCTTTCCCATGAATCTATTAATAAGCTAAACTTTCTTAAACTTAACTCCTCCATGAGTACTTTAGAGCAAATATTGAGTCCAGTATTGTACTTTACAATCAGGCATGCTAACTAATACATGGTATACTGGAGCCACAGAAACCTAGTAATGAGGTGGCACCAAAGAGAACATATAATCTCCCCCCTAACACGTGTCTGTTCAGTTCATCTGAGCCGACTCATTGGTAAACACCTTGATGCTTGGAAAGATTGAGGGCATGAGGAGAAGGGCATGAGGCAAAGAGGATGAGATGGTTGGATGGCATCATCAACTTAGTGGACGTGAGCTGAGCAAACCATGGGAAATAGTGAAGAACAGGGGAGCCTGGCATGCTGCCGTCCATGGGGCTGCAAAGAGCCAGACATGACTGAGCACCTGAACATCAGCAACAATCAGTTTTTAGAACCTATAAAGCCACCTGTGCCCTATTTGATAAACTCTTTACCTTAAAAATTCCCTAAGGCAATTTTACATCCTAATTAAAGAAAGAGTGTACAGCTAATGGTGAAAGTGGCTCGTATGGTAGATGTAAGTGTTCAAAAAGAGCCTGACCGTAGAAAGTTCAGGGTGCAACCAACATGTGACAGGAAGAAGGAAGTAGTTTGGATTTTAGCTCGTACCTTTCACTTTTATTTAAAAACTTGTGCCTAGATCTGTTCGTAATTTAACACTTTTATCTTCTCAGGATGAATTCAGGGCCCTACTAATGAGATGACCTCTGTTCACTGAGATACAGGACCGGTTGTTAAAGACTTAGAAAATGCCTGTGCACTTACAGGAGCGGGGGGATGAGCTGGTTCAGATGTTTTGAGTTCAGAGATCTACAACTGTTTGAAAACCCAGGGAATTGAATGGGAATAAAATTGTCCACATCAAACAAAACTTGTCCGTGGCTTTTGTGCCCAGTCTGATCCTTTGGAGTATCAAAGAAATCCTTTCCCTCTATGGACAAACTAACCACATAGAAATCAATAAAAGAAGAGGCAGAGATAAGAAAGTTTGCCAACTTCAAGCAAGCAGACGGAGCAAGGGCTGGGGAGGGTCCAAGGAAAGGTGCCTGGGGTGGGCAATGAAGGAGGAATGGAGGAGGGAGATCACGGGGCTGTTAAAGGGACAGGACCCGGCAGTGAACATCACGGGTGAAAAATGGGAGTTGATGGAGGAGCAGGAGAGAGGAGAGACAGAGCAAGGGAAAGACTCTGTGATTGAGAGAACGTAAGGGAAGGGGGGACGGGAAGCACTAACCCACAAAACCATTTTCCTGAGTACCTGTTACGGGGGCACGACTCTCGGAGAAGTGTCTCCTGAAATGTTTCCACCTGGGCACGGCTCAGCCCTGGCCCTGGCGCCTACTGCACTCTGGCACCGTCCCTGGCCCTAAACACAGAGCTCTGGACGAGCCAGTGCCCTGCTCCGAGGGGAGATGAGAGAAGGGTGCTCAAGCAGACCACTAGGAGCCGGTGAGATGTGAACTCCGAGAGGGAGTCTCGTGGGTTGTGAGCACAGAGAACAGGACAGCGACTTCACTCGCCCAGGAGAAACCGAGGGTCAGGGGGCGAAGTGCACACATGGCAAGGTAGGCAAGTCAGAGAAAGACTAGCATTTTGTCGTTCCGGGTCTTTAAAATATTCATTTATTTGGCCATGCCCGATCTTAGTTGCTGCACGCGGAATCTTTCACTGTGGCCCACGGGCGCTCTAGTTGCAGTGCACGAGCTTAGTTGCTCCACGGCACGTGGGCTCTTAGTTCCCTGAGCAGAGATGAGTGCACGTCCCCTGCATTGCAAGGCAGATTCTTCACCACCGGACTCCCAGGGAAGTCCTGTCGTTGCTGTTTATGGTGGTGTTGGTGAGGAAAATGATGGCGACTGTGGTAACAGCCACTGTTTATTTTCAAGGCGCTTGGGTCTATTGTTACCTCTCCAGACCTAGGTTCTTCCCAGATGCCATCCCATATCAAGGCAGATGTTTTTGCATCTGGATTCGGGCATTTGAAGTTGAGGCGATTCCCTCAAGACTGTGGTCTTTCACTGCCTGAAGGTGTGGAAGAGAGGATGGGAGGGCAGGAAAGAATGGGATGAGAAGATGAGAGAGGGTGTGGGGTAAATAGAGAACAAAGAGGAGGAGGAAGCCCAGGAGGGAAGATCGCAGAAGATGGGAGAGCAGGGAGGTGCAGGAGATGGAAGGGTAAAGGGGGAGGACATGCGACCGGGAGCCAAGACCGTCCTTGGATGATGCAAGTTCCTGCCGTAGAAATGGTGGCAGCGAGGAAGGGGTCGGAGTGGGCGTGGAGGACAAGGACACGCCTAGGAAAGCTGCTGAGGACTGAGAGCCCGGAGTGTCTGAAGTGGAAGAAATCGAGAGAAAGGGGCAGTGAGAGAGGGAGGGAGAAGGGACAGGACGAGACAGCCCTGGAGTCAAATGGCAGCCGGAGAAGGCCCTCCTGACCTGACCGAACCGGCCCACCTGGACCCTGACCTTGGATCCCCCTGGCTCTGGCCCCTCCGCAGAAGCCAGAGCTCCCTCCGTGTCTGATGATCCCCACAACAGAGAGAGATGCACACAGAGACGCGAGGCCGTGTCGCTGTCTCTGGCCAATATTAGCACTCTGAACACAGGTTGCCTTTCCTGCAGTCATTTGGAAAGGGATCCTATCACAGTGAGGACGAAGGAAAGAAGGCAAGGCTGTGTGCTGTGGAGAGGCAGACAGAAAGGCAGCAAGGAGATCCTGGCTCCAAACGTAAGCAAGTTTTCAAGACCAACTGTCTGATTTTATAGATGGAGAGACCTGTCTATAAAGAAATGAAAGTCCTGTCTAGATCACTCAGCAAGTCGACCCCAGTGTACCCCAGGCTTCTGCCCCGTGTACACCCTGACCCCCATCTGTGATGGAGAGGAAGGTCCCCAGGGAATGCACAGACCTGGATACTTAAAGCAGTTCCCAGCGGCGCCCGCGCTTGCCTTCAGGCACCTGAACCCCCGGAGCTCAGGTTGCGAGCCTGCGGATGTAAGCAGGTGCTGCTATTTCTGTCCCACTCTCAGCCCATTTTCAACTTCAGGATGCAGCCTCCCTCGACTGCCAGAGGGACTTGTGAAAAGGTGGATCTGCTGGTACTTCGTTTCTTCCTTCCCCCACCCAGGCTCCCCTTCTGCAAACCAAACCTCCCACTCTGTCTTATTCCTGCAGCTAACGGGTATTTGTACACCCCACCAGCTGTGGCTGGGACGATCCACTTCCTGAGTAGAGTGAGTTGCTCTGGCTTCTGCAGGAATATGTAGGAGGTATCCTCAAATAACCTCTCTGTGTAGGCACTTTGGAAATCCCTTAAACTGACACCAATAAGCGTCCTAGCACAAAACTGGGGCTTGATGTACGTGTTTAGGGCCAATGAATGAATGCATGAATATTGAAGAACATATCCTCCATGAGGACAAAGATTTTTCCTCACATTTGACAGAAAGTGAGTGTCAGTGCCAAAAGTAAAAGGGATTCTGGTTCAATGGGCAGGAATAGAGGTTAAGGACCATCTGATGCAGATATGTCATGATAAACCGTGAAGGCGGTGCTTCAGATGTTTTTAGTCCCCATTCACGCTAGTGAGTTCAGAAGTAATCAAGAGCATCCAGGCAAAAGAAGACCTCTGAGACAGAAAGGGGTGTAGGGCATAACTCTTTGGATCAACCAAAGAGGTCACTGCCTCTGCAGTGAGGTGGGGCAGGGAGTGTGGCAGGAAATGTAGACTGCGCTAAGCAAAGGAGACTCACAAGCTACAAGAAAGTCAACCCTATGAAGTCACCAAGCTGAATTTCTAAGAGCCAAGAAGGACACCAAGGACAAGAAGAGTGGACCAGGAGCATGCGCGAGAGCAAAGAGAGTGATCGTGTGGGCTCCTCCAGAATCATCAAATCACACACAAAGGGAACGGCCAATGGAACCAGGAAAGGCACTTGATATAGCCGTGAGAAGTTGCATGGGAGGAAGGAGTTTGGAAGAGCAGCTGATGCCAGAGTGCTATTTGAAGAAAGGGTCCAGTCTGAGAGGATGGGAAGGAAAGACCTGACAGTAGGAAGTGGGCTGGTCTGTTCTGATGCAAGGACAGTCGATGCCTTTGCTGAATTACTTCTGAGCTGGAGGAGGTGATCTTGACGGAATGGGGAGGGGCTGAAATGGTCTCTCTCACAAGTGGAATCTTCTCCCAAATCAGCCTAAATGTGGAGGAGTCAAAAGGCAATTCCAGAAGTGCTTGTTTCCCTAGAGGAACTATAAAAGGGACTCGATACCTGAGAGTCAGTGGATCACTGTTTCATGGGAGGTAAGAGCTAGTGTGGTGCAATGAGCATTGGCTGAATGGACTCTGCCTTTACCTCTATCTGCGATTTTGGGAGAAATCACCTCATATCTTGAAGCCTCAGTTTCCCCATCTATAATGATATAATGATAATATTTTAGATGTTTTCTGAGGCCACTCTGAATTGGTTGGGTTTTTGTTTTGTTTTGTTTTGTTTTTGCAAATATTTAAAACATTCACAGAAAGTTTGGGGGAGGTGATGCTGAAGCTGAAGCTCCGATGCTTTGGCCAGCTGATGAAAAGAGCTGACTCACTAGAAAAGATCCTGATGCTGGGAAAGACTGAAGACAGGAGGAGAGGGGGGTGGCAGAGGATGAGATGGTTGGGTGGCATCACTAACTCAACTGATATGGATCTGAGCAAACTCTGGGAGACAGTGAAGAACAGGGAATCTAACAGGCTGCAGTCCATGGGGTCACAAAGAGCTAGACACGAGTTATCACGTGAACAACAACGAGAACAACATTTGTCATTCTTTCTTGCTGTGGGACATCCCTGGGGATAGAAAAGCCACATCCCTTCTCTCTGGATGGAAAAAGAGAGTCACTTCCAACAGAGAACCAGGAGGCTTTGGGAGGAAACTAGTTTAGCAAGGCGCTGGTAATTGCTTAACCATCAGTTAGACCCTGAGATCCTTGAGAATAAAGCTAAGTATTGAGGAGGTTCTGGGTGCCTTCATACTTCCAGTTCCTTGCAGTCGGCTTCCTCATATACATAAGCAAAACAGCTTCTTTAACCAAGGTCAGGTTAAACTGACTGGACAGGGGCACACTTTGCATTTGGCTGCAAGCCAACGGGGACTTAATCACCACTACATCCCATCCTGCAAACTTTGTAGCTAGGTAGGCTTCACGTTCCTTTATGCACTCTCTTTCTCCAAATGCCTTTCCTTACAAAGAGCATTTCTAAAGGTTGAATACAGTGATTAGTGACACATACACGTTTAATCTTCTGCAACCTTTCCCTGTCTGGTTCCCCTCTGTGCTTTTAGTCCTTAGAGTTTTATGCTTGTATCAAGGAAATGTTTTCATCTGTCTCACTGCTATTTTCTTTTCTGTCTTATAAATCCTTAAAGAAATGTAGTGTGAGTGAATTCAGCGAGGGGCTGGATGAATTGCTCCAGAGAGTGAGTTCTTTCCGTCTGAAGAGCAGTCTCTATACACAGAGAAGCAAATAGCATCTTCCAATTCTGTCAACATGATTATTAAGCATTTATGGAGCTTTCCCCTCTCTCTCTATAACAGCTACAAGCAGTTTAATTAGTTGGTTTTCACCCCAGAGTTGTAAAGATAGACGATTCAATTTATCCAACCTTAGATTAAATGCGCATTTGAACCTACGCTCTCTGATGGAGTACCAAGCGTGCTTTGGCTGAGAGTCAAAAGCCCCAGGTTAACCTTTCAGGCCAGCAGTTTTTAAGTGATGTGACCTAGTGCAAATCATTTCATGGTTTCAGGTTCAATGCCAAGAAAGAATGTATATCAAGATGCCAACAGAGCATGGGTTCTCAGTGATAACAGGATGTTATACTACCTCCGAGGGGTTAAAATTGGTTCCTATGGAGCAAAAAAAAAAACCCACTTACTCTGTACATATAAAGCACAGATTTACATTGTACAGAAATGGATATATAGTATATGTATAGTGTTAAAATTTTATGAGGAGGAACAGCTAGAAAAATAAACTCTAGAGAACCTCTGGGTAGAAGGGTGTGGTTGGCAATAATGAAAAAAGTTGAGAAATCCCACCATGTAGAATAAAGGATGGAACATCCAGTGAGCACACAAGAAGTTCCAGCCCTCATGTGTCCATTAATCCTCCCAAACCTACAAGGAAACTGTGGTCATGTTTCTTTATGAAGTAGGTTCAGGAGGCAACTAGGCCATGGGTGCAAAATACCTGTTGCATGATAAAGTTCTATGCAGACATAATATTCTTGGTAATTGCTGTTTTAAAGATAACTGTATTTACTCATACTTGCGGGATCTTCAGGGCCGCATGGCTTTTTCTCCAGGGGCAGCGAGAGAGGGCTGCTGTGGCTGTGGTGCCCAGGCTCCCCGCTGTGGTGGCTGCTCTCGATGCAGGGCCCAGGCTCCGGGGTGTGCAGGCTTCAGGAGCTGCGGCTGCCAGGCTCTAGAGCTCAGCCGTGCCGGTGCACAGGCTTAGCTGTTCCACAGCACGTGGGATCTTCCTGGACTAGGACTGAGCTCCTGTCTCCTCCATTGGCAGGTGTGGGATTCCTTACCAATGAACCAGCACGGAAGCCCAGGAATTTCTTAATGTATATATACAGTTAGCAATTAATGGACTAGAAACACCCATAACTAATGGCTTTTAAAGAGTAGCCATTTATTTAGTTCATAATTCTGTAGGTCAGCAAATGGAGCTGGATTCGGCTGAGTCGCTTCAGCATTGGCTGAGCCCTCTCAAGCATCTGCAACAATCACCAGGTCCCTTAGGCAGCTCTGTTTCTGCAGGTTGGCTGGCTCTTGGGTTTGAGGTTCAAGGATGCCTAAGATTGGTGTCTGTCACATCCAACAGGTGAGATCCAGTTTGTTTTCACAGAGTATCAACAGGGTTCCGAGAGACCCAGATGAAGTGGGAAAGACCACTTGAAGTCTAAGCTCAGAACCAACACAGTGTCACTTCAATCAGAGGAGCGTATTTGTCAGGTTGAGTTCAGTTCAGTTCAGTCTCTCAGTCGTGTCCGACTCTTTGCGACCCCATGAACCGCAGCACATCAGGTCTCCCTGTCCATCACCAGCTCCTGGAGTTTACCCAAACTCATGTCTGTTGAATCACTGATGCCATCCAACCATCTCATCCTCTGTCATCCCCTTCTCCTCCTGCCCTCAATCTTTCCCAGCATCAGGGTCTTTTCAAATGAGTTGGCTGTTAGCATCAGGTGGCCAAAGTATTGGAATTTCTTTCAGTTTAAACATCAGTCCTTCCGATGAACACCCAGGACTGATCTCCTTTAGGATAGACTGGTTGGATCTCCTTGCAGTCCAGGGGACTCTCAAGAGTTTTCTCCAACATCATAGTTCAAAAGCATCAATTCTTCAGTGCTCAGCTTTCTTTATAGTCCAACTTTCACATCCATACATGACTACTGGAAAAACCATAGCCTTGACTAGACAGACCTTTGTCCTTCTACAGAAGCATTAAGTTAGAGCATCAGAAAGTGGAGTGGATGCTTATACACCATTGTATCACCATCCTACAAAATTGCCAGCCCTGAGTTAATGTCACACCCTCTGCCTTTATGGAGGGCCAGTCTGTGCATCACCCAAGAAAACAGATTTCTGAATCTTTTATAAAACTCTCCAATTAAAATAAATAAATTTATATTTAAAAAAAAAACACCTCTGGTTGTAGATAAAGTGCACTGAATCATGTTTCATCTTTTTTTCTTTAAATATGGGTATATATGCTAAATTTCTTCTAGCGGTTAAGGTCCAGAAAGAATTTCTCTCTATAGATGAATTTGTATGTTTCCTATTATTGTGCAATTCAAAATGTTTCTCTTTATAGCTTAGCTGCCAGAAAATAAACTAATTGTCCCTGTGCTATAATCTTCTCAACTCAAGTGCCTGAAAATGCCAATTCTAGCTTTTTTTTTTTTAATGTCTTTTCAAATAACCTTAAATGTTATTTCTCTTACTTGTTTTAAAAGCTAAGTCACCTTAAGTGATTTCAGAAGAAGTCAAAGGACATATTTAAAATATTTTTTTTAAGTGAACTAATGTCCTGAGGAGATGTTTGCATAATTATAAGTTTAGGTTTGAAAGATTAGCCCTTCAGATGCTATTTTTATCATCCTGCATACAAAGACTGTGTTAAGCTGCTTCCACATAGATGCGGGCACCTGTGCTGGTCTCTTTTGTCCCAATTTTATTTTCCTAAACCATGGTCATAGGCGTTGAAGAGCTTTTCTATTCAGTTATAGTATTTTCTCATAACAATAGAATTCTTTTTTTAAACGTAGGGGATATTATGTTTACTAGGCTTACTAATTATATTTAATGACACTATTTAGATAAAGATTTAAAGTACCTTGAAACATACCTAGCCTTAAATTAGTTCTCCCTTTGATAATCTTCTAGTTGCTCACAACTTCTAAAATGCTACTTATTTTCCTAATCTTTGCAAGCTTGACAGCTCTCTTTGGGCTGTTCTAGATTTGAAATCAGATGGGTACTTTTCAAAAGGGTAGACATTTTTATCTCTCAGGTCCACTGCTGTGTCTCCAGGGCTGAGACCTCGGTGGCCAATAAATGTTTATTGAGTGATTGAGTTAAGTATGTGTTCTGACTCTCTTCAGCTTCCAAGGAGATTCTTCATGATTTCTTGGTTTCTCTAGTAGAACTATCTCAACCATGCGATGGGCGTAAAACTACATGTTTGAAGTGTTGGTTGCAGAAAATGAGTAAGATAGTGGCCATGAAAAGCCACTGTAAATTGTGAAGAGCTGCATGAGTGAAAAAGAATCTTCTTCCTCTTTGGCTTCAGCTTCCTCATCTCTAACATCATCCTTGCCATCGTAACTCGTGGCCCCCCCTCTGGAAACAGCTCAAGCTACTGTCCTCTAGAACTGTTTTGGACCAGCACACCTCACTGTTTTGAAAGTTCACAGACCAGCACAACTGTCCCAGATCATATCGACCCTTGGCTGGGGCAGCAAAAGCCCCAGCCGCTTATAAATGTAATTTCTGTCATTCAGTTCTATACATTGCCTTCAGGTCTACAGATTTAGCCTGTTATGCCCTTTGAGACAAGAGTGAGACATTTCTCCTTCTCTGTTACATGCCATCGATCACCTCCCCTCTTCGGAGGATAGAAGCAGGAGACATGGTGAGAAGGAGAGAAAAAGAGGCACACAAGAACAGACGAAAGCACCCAAGCTCTTACTTCTTAAAGAAAGAAGCATATAAGATAATGATGCTTAACAATGCATTTCACAAGGAGAACAAACGGGCACCAAACTGATACAGAGAGAAATTTTCTTAAATTTTAAAAAAAATGTAAAAAAAAAAAAACTTTACAAAGTCATTTTAGAAGAAGGAAAAGTAGAGTAGGACATAGGTGACAGCCACAGCCAGGGTGATGGAGGGACTCAGGGAGCACCCCGAGACGACAGAAGGACACTTTCCGTCCGAAGGCCTGGCTCCGAACCTTGGATGAAACCCTGCACCTCTTTGAATCTCAGTCTCTTTCATCTGTAAACTCCAAGTTCGATAGAAGGTTGTCGCTAAGATCTTATACAAGCCTTAAATCCCATGACTCTGTCCACAGTGAGAACAAAGCCCACATCATTTTGGTGACATAGTGAGATACAGAAGCGCGTTCAAATAGCAGCAGGACCAGTTTCTCCAGAGTTGACTCTTTCTTTGTTAGTTTTTTTTCCTTTTAAATTATTTTTTATTGGAGTATAGTTGCCTTACACTATTGTATTAGTTTCTACTGTACAACAAAATGAATCAGACATACATACACATATATCATGGCCCCTTTGGACTTCCTTCCCATTCGGGTGGGCACAGTGAATTAAATTGAGCTCCCTGTGCTATAGAGTGCTTTCTCATCAGTTATCTATTTTATCACTGCGTTGCGTGGGGTTCTTAGTCTCTCGGTTCTGTCTGACTCTTTGCAACACCATGGACTGTAGTCCGCCAGGCTCCTCTCTCCCTGGAATTCCCCAGGCAAGAATCCTGGAGTGGGCAATTCTTCCCTTCTCCAGGGAATCTTCCCCACCCAGGAACTGAACCTGTGTCTCCTCCACTGCAGGAAGATTTATTTATTTTTTTTAATGCATAGTCTCAGTGCTGTGTATGTGTCGATCTCAGTCTCCAAATTCCTCCTACATAGAGAACAAATGTATGGATACCAAGGGGAAGTGGGGCAGGTGGGAGGAATCTTGGTCGGTTTTCACGGGACATTTGTGTCTGGCTTCTGAAATGGCCTCTGTCGGACCCTCTACTTCCCTCCTTTACTGTGATGGCTAAGTGTATGGTGCAGGGGCAGGGGGTGGTGGTGGTTCAGGGCTTTGCCTCTCAGAGACTTTCTCAGAGTGCCCTGTAGGGCTAGCTTAAAGAAACTCGCAGTGAGTTCAGAGTTTAGTTGCAGCATTTAATTTACATGTTTAAATTACAACTAATGGTGAGGGATAGTGAAAGACATTTAGTTATCAAAAGGAAACATGAACCTCAATTAAAAAAAAAACAACAACAGAAAATGAAAACATGTCTCATCCCAGTGAAAACTGTGTGTGTCTCTCTAGCATCAGCCCATGGGCTCGTCTGCAGTGGTAGGAAATATGGTTACTTTTTAACATTTTATCCTCAGCCTAACCAATGGTGGATTCTTGGTATTTGTAGAAATGAGCTGAATCCCTCTTATCTGTTTCCTAAATAAAAGCCTGTTTGAGAAATAAGGCTACGGTGTTTATGTGAAACAGAGGATGAAGACTGCAAGCAGAACAGATCCTTAATCCTGTGAAGTTCTTTATCTTGGATTTTTTTTTTCCTCTCAAATGCCTTTAGAGAGGAATGGATTTTTTTTGTTTTTTTTTGGCAACTATGGAGTTTTAAAAAGTACTGTGAAATCTTTAACAAATAATAATTTTACACTGTACAGTTCATCAATAAAATCATTTATGGAGAATTATGTAATAAATTAACTATGAAATGTAGTTGGAAGTAACTGCTTCAAGGTATCAGCTACATGCCACATTAGAACCAAGGCAATAGGTGCAATATTTATTAAACAAACCAACACTACTGATAAGTTGAGAGGGCAGCAGGCATTCAAGAAATGGCATTTTAATTTCCAAAGAAAGAAAAAATACATTCTTTTCCTTTGTTATCAATACTTCAGAATTGAGTTTCGTTTTTTAAAAACAGAAAACCACTATTGAGACAATATTATGTTGACCCATAAGAACCATAAGGTAAAAATAGTTGGGTATTGGTATATTTGTGTGGAGGCAAAGATTTTTCTCCTTGACCAAAAACTAGTCAATCTTCTCTGAACCCTTTATCAATGATGTTCCACTGGCATATCTTCTAAGAGCCCAGTTTTAGGAAGAATGATGTCAAGCCAAGTTGAGTTAGCCAGAATTCACCATCCTCAAAGTCTGTTCACCCTCCTCATCCTTCAGCACCCACCAGGTGATATCCAATCACTCTGCCTGCCCTCAGTAAGGACCCTTCTAGATCTGTTAGCAAGAATGGCCATTCCTTCTTAGAAATTTCTACCTACCAGCTCTCACCCCAACTCTGCTCCTTAGCAATAAAAACTCACTCCTCTTTGTATTCAGAATCGAGCCCAATTCTACAATGAGGTCTCTTTTCCTCAACTGCAACAATCACATTAAAATATAATTTTATCACCTTAAGTACTGACCAGTTCTGATTTTCTTAAGTCAGTGGTTCAATTTGATTGATATATACACACTACACTACTATATATAAAATAGGTAACTAATTAGAACCTACTCTATAGCACAGGGAACTCTACTCAATACCCTGTTATGGCTTCTATGGGAAAAGCATTAACAATAAAAATAAAAAGAATGGAGATATATATATATATATATATATATATAATGTATATATATATATGCGTCCCAGGTGGCGCGAGTGGGAGAGAGCCTGCCTGCCAATGCACAAGACATAAAAGATGCAGGTTCAATCCTTGGGTAAGGAAGATTCCCTGGAGAAGGGCATGTCAACCCAGTCCAGTATTCATGCCAGGAGAATCCCACGAACAGAGGAACCTGGCAGGCTACAATCCACAGGGTCTCAAAGAGTAAGACGTGACTGAAGTGACTCAGAACACACACATGACTGATTCATTTTGCTATAAACCCGAAACGAATACTCCAATAAATATTAAATCAACTATATTACAATAAAAATTTGAACAAATAAGTAAATCTATATACATATATATAAAACAGTGCTAGAAATTATGGACTTTCAAAGACAAATATAGCCTTTACTGTATTAGTTCATGTCTATTCTATTTTCTTTGACAGAGAATGTGAAGAGAATACCAAAACATTAATGATGAAGTGGCAAAAACATAAATTGATTAAAAAGAAAATCAGGGAACCTGAATATTATATGGAAATGCAAGATCAGGGAAAATTTAAATTATGCAGCTCCTATGCTCTTCCCAGGGCTTCCCAGGTGACGCTAGTGGTACAGAACATGCCTACCAGCACAGGAGACATAAGAGATGTGGGTTCGACCCCTGGGTCAGGAAGCTCTCCTGGAGGAGGAAATAGCAATCCACTCAAGTATTTCTGCCTGGAGCATCCCATGGACAGAGGCCTCTGGAAGGCTACAGTCCATAGGGTTGCAAAGGATTGGACGTGACTGAAACAACCTAGCATGCATGCTCTCATCAATTAGCAAAACTGATTCAGAACATGACTATGAGCCCCCAACAGCCAAACGATAAAAAGTCAAAGGATGTTGATTTTGCACATAAATGAAAAGTCTCTGAAAATTAAGCTTTATGCCACTGAAGTCTGAGTCACATGTGAAAATGAGTGGTCTGTTCAATTAATAGACATTTTTAACACTAGAAAGCTAAGAGAGCTACAGCTGACTTTTGGTACTGTTATTGTTGTCTTATGATGGTGGCATTTTAATTTATTTTGTTGTAATTTTTTAGTGAGATGCCAGAGAATGGGCATTCAAAGGAAGAATTTTGGAAAAACCTCATTGAGAAAATTTCATTTGAATCACATTCTCAGAAGTGTATAGGATAATGATATCTAACACAGAAAATATTTAATATGTATAAAACATCATTCTAAATTTCTTACATTTACTGACTCATTAATTCTCACTGTGATCTTATGAAGTAAGAAGTTTTACAGATAAGGAAACTGAGGCATCAGGCAGCTAATTAACATGCCCAAACCACATAGCTGGGAAGTGCCAGAACCGATTTTCAAAGCTGGCGTTCAAAGCTCATATTCTCAATAGCTTACACCATCCTGTCTCCCATATGAATTCTTTGGCTTGTTTATAGCCCTTTAGAAGACTTAACAATTAAACATCCATCCAGGTCCACCCATAGCACACACACGAAAGTGAGGAGAGAATGGTCTGTGACTTGGAAGAAGAGATATTCTTTCTATTAATATATGATATTGCCAGACAATGGGCACAGTGCAATAAGTGTAGACCTAACTTAGGAGTTTGTGGAACGTGATGGTTAAAAGCATGGGTTTTGAAGCCAGAAAAACGAGAGTACGGACACGAACTGCATTTTACTCCTAGGCGTCTATGCTCGTTTTCCAATCCTACTTAGTCTTAATGGTCTCAGTCTTAAAAGGGGGACAGTGGTTTCTATTCCACGGAGTTTCTGCAAGGACTACATGGTATAATATGGAAAAAAAAAAAGTTTTAGTGTATTTTGTGGCAGATGGCAGCTGACAACAACGAGAACCAGTCGTGGATGTAATCATCGGGGTGGGCAGCCAGAGGACCAAGTCCTCAGACAAGGACTAGTGAGCCCTGTGGCCGTAGCTGGAGTTTTACAAGCGGAGCAGATGTATCCAGGTGACCAGGTTCACCACCAAGCCCCAAAGGTGATCAGTGGGCGAAGATAGAAGAGAAAAATGACCCTTCATCACTATTTCAGGATAACTTCCTGTTATAAGTTGAGAAAAAATTAGCCATAGGTCGCTTCATATTTAGCACTTCAATTTTATCGGTGTTATCAACTTCCAGGGCATTATAGCTGAACAAGCCCTGAGTTTAGCAAATTCAACTTCTTCCCTCCAAAGTCCATGAAAAATGAGGCTCAGAGAATAGCACGCCCTTTAAGCTTCTATGGCCTGTATTTCTCACTCCAAGGTTCTTTTTGCCGCCCAGACCGCCTTACTGAGACAGAATTTCATTGATAATGCTTAGGGGTGTCCTATGCCAGATGACTCTGTGTGTGTGTGTGTGTGTGTGTGTTTCCTCATAGCTCAGAGAGACATGAGGAAAAGAAAAAGAAAGGGTTGAACCAGAGAAGCTACAGAGACAGTCACTAATAGAGATTTCAGTGAAGGGCTACCTCCTCTTGTGTAGCATGAGAAATGATCCGAATGGCTTCTGGAAATAACTGATGGTTGAACAGAGGAAGAAGAAGGTCACTAGGACAATGTTCCTTTTTCAAGAAAGAAGTTCTGAAAAGGGCTTCCCTGGTGGCTCAGAGGTTAAACTGTCTGCCTGCAATGAGGGAGACCTGGGTTCAATCCCTTGGTCGGAAAGATCCTCTGGAGAAGGAAATGGTAAGCCACTCCAGTATTCTTGCCTGGAGAACCCCATGGACAGAGGAGCCTGGTGGGCTACAGTCCATGGGGTCGGAAAGAGTCGGACATGACTGAGTGACCTCACTTTCACTTTCACATGCCATCCCTACTTGGAAAGTGTAGACCCCACATCCGGGGATGAAGTCACACACTTCATCACAAAGGATGGGCTGGATCCTCTCAGTCTAATATCTTCTGCTTTGCTCTCAATTCTGCTCAAACAGAACTGTTATAATTCTATTTTCGAGATGAAGAACGCCTGGCACCAGGAAGTCAAATAACCTTCCCATGTTAAACAAACAGTTTGGATTCAAAACCAAAAATTGGATTCAAAACCCAGATGTCCTGGCTCCAGATACTACATACCACCGTAGCTACCTCAACTACCACTCAACATTCTAATGTGAAATCAAATCCACTCAAAAGTGAATCTTCCTTAAAGAGCAACACAATTCCAGAAGAGAGCATGCAAGTTCAGTTTGGTAAATGAAACTAAAGTATATGAATATAAGTTTATTTTAGCTTATATAGTCAGAATTTATTTGATAATTTTAACTGCATGCTAATTCACAAAATGATCAGAAAATGAGCCAGGTCTTGATTTTTCAACAGTAATTTTTCTGACAAAATTGTATGATCAAATGAAATGAAATCCTTCACTTTGCATTTAACTTTCATATCATGATTAGGAGGAAGGTAATTTTTGTAAAAATATTTGAGAGATTCATCATTTTCCCCCAAGGCTTTTCCTAATCCTTTGATATTCAAATATTTCTCTTTTGAAGCTTCTAATCATCTTCTTTGTTGATTTTCTCTTTTTCAATTGTTAATTGGTCTAACTCAGCCTAACCCTCCTTTGCCAATGGCTCAGAATGAGATTCCAGGGAATCTTTCATCAACTTCATGATACTGTGCAGCTTTCTCCAGACTTCAGTTTCATTTTGCAGGTGATAAGCATTGTATTCTCATTATGATTGTGTGTGCTCAAAACATTTTATAAAATCAGTGATAGCCTAAACAACAAAAAATTATTTTCACAAGATGGAAGGAAACAGGGTAAATACCTTGGTGGAGACTAAATTCATAACAACCAGCTTTTTGAATATTTTTGAGACTTTTGCACAGCCATGACTATCTAAATTCAAGTAATGAACACTCATACAACAAGTACCCTATATACAGATACCTTGAAATTCCTCGGGGTTTCAGAGCTGCCAAAGTGGGGAAAAGAGACCCCCATCTGCTCAGTTTGAGAAGTAGAATATTTTGGGAAAAGGAGCAGGAAAAAGATTTTATAAATAGACTTGTATTTTAAATATACATTCAGCATATGGAGTATAGCTCCTAGTAATATATTTCACCAAGTTTATTGGTAGTAAAGGTTTTTTACCCTGTACTTTGATAAGTTAGAGCATGCTGTGTGATTCTAGGGAGCTCGACTGCATGCACACAAGCCCACCGGCTTAGCTGAAGTACCCACTGTCTTCAATGGATAAAGCGTTTCTGTAATTCAGCACTCCCAACCACCATCTTCTCCCAGGGAAAAATAAATAATTAGATCTATCTTCTTAATCTGTAGCTTTCTTGTGGGGCTGCGGAGCAAACATTTCCAAGAAGAAACTTAGACTAGTATCAGTGCTACCGATTAGGTTTAGAGGGCGCCCCCAGAGTCTAGCTGGTTCCTTGTTGTCAAGGAAGAGAAGTCATAGGAACCTTTTCTTCAAGGAGAGGGGGACGCGGGTGTGGAGATGCTCTTTCTCCTCTGCTCTGTCCAGCGCCTTCCTCCAGAGCTGGTTTGTGTGCAGGGAACCGGCCATCTGTTGTGTCTGGGTATGCAGTGCATGTGTCTGAGCGCAGGAGGAGAAACGCAGACTCGCAGCTTTGCAGAGCTTCAGTTCCAGAAATTCTTGTGTCTCTGGAGCTTCCTGGAGCCAAAGAAGTAAAGGAACAAATGTTGTCAGTGGACTGTTCTTTCGGTTTACATCCTAGCCTTGGAATCCGTAAACCCCTCTCTTCTCAGCACATGCCTCAACTCTGTTCAGGCCCCACATTTTATTAAGTTGATTGTGTGTGTGTGTGTGTGTGTGTGTGTGCATGTGTGTGTGTGTGTGTGTGCATGCACGAACACACTAGCTACCATTTCCTACACATTACATTGACATATTTCAGTCTGTGTGATCAGAGATGTATGTCCTTTCCCTCTTTGAATGCTTATGCCAACTCTGGCAGGAAGATCTTTTCATTCCTATTCTATAATAAGAAAACTGAGACTTAGCAGGATTATAAAACATGCCTGAAGTCAAGAGCTAACCAGCTACAAAGAGTAAGAATTTGATGAGTTCTCCTTTACAATGACAGGAAGAGGCAACATCGAAGGATTAAAAAGCAATGTCACTATGAACGCTCTGCTATGTTTAAAATGGATAACCAGTCAGAACGTATGAATAGCACAGAGAACTCTGCTCAGTGTTTTGCGGAAGTCTAGATGGGAAGGAGTTTGGGAGAGAGTAGCTACTGTATAGTTATGGCTAAGTCCCTTTTCTGTCTGCCGGAAACTATCACCATATTGATAGCTGGCTCTACACTAATACAAAATAAAAAGTTTATTAACAAATAAAAGAGTGAGAATATGAAACCAGGTCTCCCTGACTCGAAAGCCTATAATCTAAAGTATCATCTCTCTTAGGAAACATACATGCGTGTGTATGTGTGTTCAGTTCAGTTCAGTTCAGTTCAGTTACTCAGTCATGTCTGACTCTTTGCTACCCCATGGATTGCAGCACTCCGGGCCTCCCTGTCCATCACCAACTCCTGGAGCTTACTCAAACTCATGTCCACTGAGTCGGTGGTGCCATCCAGCTATCTCATCCTCTGTCATCCCCTTCTCCTCCTGCCTTCAATCCTTCCCAACATGAGGGTCTTTTCAAATGAGTCAGTTCTTCGCATCAGGTAGCCAAAGTATTGGAGTTTCAGCTTCAACATCAGTCCTTCCAATGACCATTCAAGATTGATCTCCTTTAGTATGGACTGGTTGGATATACATAATAGCATTGCAGAGTACTCCATAGTATATGTCCATAAATATATAACGCTATATAGTATCTTATTGGAGAAGGCAATGACAACCCTCTCCAGTACTCTTGCCTGGGAAATCCCATGGACAGAGGAGCCTGATGGGCTGCAGTCCATGGGGTCACGAAGAGCTGGACACGACTGAGCAACTTCACTTTCACTTTTCACTTTCATGCATTGGAGAAGGAAATGGCAACCCACTCCAGTGTTCTTGCCTGGAGAGTCCCAGGGACAGCGGAGCATGTTGGGCTGCCATCTGTGGGGTCGCACAGCAGCAGCGTATAGTATCTTATACAATAAATATAATATTATATTACAATACATATATAATACCATATAACATTTATTACCATAAACATATGGGCTTCCCTGGTGGTTCAATCCCTGGGTCTGGAAGACCCCCTGGAGAAGGGAATTACTACCCACTCCAGTATTCTTACCTGGAGAATTCCATGGACAGAGGAGCCTGGTTGGCTGTATATATAATAGCATTATATAGTACATATAGTATATGACTATAAATATATAATACTGTACAGTAATTTATACAATAAATATAATAGTACATGACTAAGTATATAATATCATGACATTTAATACAACAAATACATAATACTATATAGTAGTTTTATAATACTATAAAATATTCAAAATGCATACCACATTAATTACTACAGTGGGATGGGTAATGCACTGGTGAATTCTGAGCTTCTAGAGTCTCAGGAGCATCAGATTCCTTATATTAGCACGCACTCAAATATTCTGCACTGGGTAGTATTCAGAATGGTGATTTCATGAATCTCTTTCAACTCTGAGATGTTATGATATCATAATTATTACATGATATCAGATACTGCTTCTCTGATTAGAGTATCTATACCTCCAGGGGTAAACCAATGATCAATTTTATGAGATAATAAGTATTTCAAAGGCTATATTAAAACAAAAAAGGGACATGTTGATGGATTTAATTTAAAGGTGTGTATGGCATTTTGCCATGAGACAGGAGACTTCAAAAGAATTTTCTGCTTTTAAAATGCATTTTAAGCTACACATCCCTAGATTCCTATGAGTACATGCTGTTCTCTTTAGTCAGAAGATTTTCCCTGGGGGTGGGGTGAATAAAATGATGAGCAAGCTCTCAGGGACTCTGACTAAGATCATTCAGCTCTCATTTCTAATTCACAGAAAGTATTTCCATATTTTGAACTGGAATCTGCCTTTCCTTGTGGTGCTAAGGACTGAACTTCCTCTATGGAGCTGGCCAGTCCTTTCATTAAGCATGATTTTCAGAAAAGGCCACGTCTTTTCATTATTCTGCCAAAGTCTAGGAGTTTATCTGTGCCACTGAATTGTTTATCAAGCATATTCAAATCATCTGCCCAGCTAGATCCCCCCAGAACTCAGATCACACAACCTTCCTGGCACAAACCAGTTCTCTGCCCCAGGGCAGACCATTCCCTTCTCAGGGCTGCAGTCTCCTTTTCTGGACCCAAAGATGCAGACTGGTCATGTCTGACAGTGACTCCTCTGGGTCATGAACAGAAGCTTAAAGCTAAGACCTTTTGAAGCACCACCCAGCTCTGCCCTTGAAGTGAGTAGGCTGCTTGTTCCTGTGCTTATTTTTTTAAAATTTAACGTGTCCTGGCACCTCAGAAATGAGCCAGTCCTCCAGTTCCATAGTAAGCCTACAGGGTAACATCTTGACTGTCTAATTTTTGTGAGTAAATATCAGAGGTGAGCATTTGCATAAAGGCAACATCCACAAAAGGATGAGATAGTGTTCACTCCAACAAAGGAGCAGAAGAATGAGCTGGGCTGCCTGTCTCCGAAGCAGTCACCACTAACACACTGGAGGATGTCGCAACACAATGAAGACATCTAATCAGTGGGAGAAACCCACGTCCCCATGGCTCCACCACGGCTATGTAGCTTGCCCACACCAACCAGCCCAGGCTAAAGAAACCGCAAGGACCCCCTCTTCCCTGGCATTCACAGCTCGTTATAAACCAGCCCCAGTGCCCGTCCCAGTTCAGTCTGCGTCCTCTGAAGGCCTTCTTTCTTTCTGGGACATGCTTTCGTGGCTCCCTGAGTTTGCAGAGGCTGTTTTCTCTGCCTTCAAAGGCTCTTCCCCTAATCTGGCAACTTTTCTTTTCAGCCTTCCTGATCCAGATTAATGAAGCCTGAGTTTTGGAGGCACACAGAGCTAGGTTTGAATTCTTGTATTCTAAAGGAGTGCAGCTTAGGTAAGCTACCTCTGAGTTTGTAAATCGAGTACAACCATAATTACTATGTTATATAATTGCTGTGATTAGCACATTAAATACAATTTTTAAAAATTACTAGTAAAATGCTTATTACATAGTTGACACTTGGTTATTTTTGTTGTTATTAATAGCATTTGGATTTGAACTGGTGTCTGTCTCACTCTTAATTCCTAGTTCTTAATTGTTATTCAATAAATCCATTTTATTATTCTAAATCAGAGGTCTGCAACTTTCTCCAAAAGATTACGTAGTAAAGATTTTAGGCTTTGTGGGTTGTAAGGTCTTTGTCAACTCTGCTGTTGCAGTGTGAAACTAGTCTGCTTGTGGAAATCTATATAAATATTGAGTCATTATGTTATATACCTGCAACTGTAAAATGTTATCTATCAATTACAACTCAACTTTAAAGCAAATACATATGCACTGGAAAATAACACAATCTCATTGGCCTCATATAAAAAAGAATAAGCTAGAGCTTTTTGAATTCTGATATCAACTACCAGATTTTATTCATCTTGTAATGCCCAGCATGTAGCTCAGATGCCTTCAAACTACAGCTCATAAGCCAAATCTGTCCCTCTACCTGTTCTGAAAATAAAGTCTTGCTGGAACGTAGCCTTCTCTGATGGTTTATGTATCGCCTGTGGCTGTTTTTTCACTACAATGGCAGAGCTGAATAGCTCATAACAGATACTGTGTGACTTTCCAACCCTAAAACATGAACCTCCTGGACTTTTTCAGAAAAAGTTTGCCAACTTAGTTCAGTGCTTGATATGTGTTTGTTGCAAGAATGAGGGCTGACCAGAAACAGGCGAATGAATTAGACTTTGCAAGACTCAGTGAAAGAAATAGGAGAGACACAGGGGCCATAAAGATTCATAGGTCAAAGAGCCAGCAAGAGTGGTCATGGAGCAGAGGGAAGTGAGTTTGGTCCCTGGGCTAATCCTAGCAATTTGTCAACCCTGTTAGTGCTTCCTACTAGATGGCAACAGGCACAGCCACGTAGGAAGTACTTGGCTCCAGGTCATATACCTGGTGCAAAATTGGGTTCGTACCAGGCTGACTGTAGTCCGGAGCCTTGGAAGTGATTGCGCCTCATGGAGACTTGGGCTGAAATATCTGGGTCACCCCCAAATTGAATGGTCATAATAGAGCTTCTGATGCTCTACAGTGCCTATCTTGTATCTGTCCATTGGCATATCCTGGCCTGGGGGATGAGATGATCAGCTTAATGCTGTGCTTAATTTTGTAATGACTACCTATAAAAATTTAAAAACATGTTAGAGTACTTCAGTTCAGTTCAGTCGCTCAGTCGTGTCCGACTCTTTGTGACCCCATGAATCACAGCACTCCATGCCTCCCTGTCCATCACCAATTCCCAGAGTTCACCCAAACTCATATCCATGAGTCAGTGATGTCACCCAACCACCTCATCCTTGGTCATCCCCTTCTCTTCCTGCCCCCAATCCCTCCCAGCATCAGGGACTTTTCAAATAAGTCAACACTTCCCATGAGGTGGCCAAAGTATTGGAGTTTCAGTGTCAGCATCAGTCCTTCAAAAGAAGTCCCAGGGCTGATCTCCTTCNCATAAACCTGAGACAGTATGTCATCTGAGAGCTGTCTTAACTTTTAGGTAGAAAGGGGGCATTGCTGTGAGTGTCCTCACTGATTCACTGGGGGCTGGACATGGAAAATGGACGGACCCTGAGGCTAGTTTAGGGCTTGGTGGCAGGGTTTGTGCCCAGGTGAGTTATGTTGGATTTCTGTAGCTCTTAGTGAGGTCTGATGAGTGTCTCCTCTAAAGTGTGACACAAGTCTTTGTGTGTTGTCTCACAATTATTGGTTAGCACTTGAACCATCTTCCAAAGAGATACTGTATACACTTGTATACATGTATACACGTGTAATGAGCTTTAAAAAGAGGGGAAGAAATCAAGGACTTCCCTGGTGATCCAGTGGTTAAGCATCTGCCTTGCAAAGCAGGGAATGCAGGTTGGATCCCTTGTTGCGGAACAAAGATTCCCACGTGCTGCAGGACAGCTTAAGCCTGTGTGCTGCAGCTGCTGGGCCCCAGAACCACGAGGGAGTCCATGTGGCACAAAGAAGGATGCCACGTGGTGCAATGAAGATCTGCGTGCCACAGCTCAGACCCAACAGCCAAATAAATAAATATTAAAAATAAGAAAAAAAGAGGAATCTGTCTGGTAGTTACCATCTTGCCTCTTTAAACAAAATAAGAAGAGAGGAAGAAATCAAAGTAAACAGTGAATGAGGGTCATTGTAATATGATGTCACTGACAGAGACTATAGAATAAGCACGATGCAAGGTCCGATGCAGTGATCAGAGTTGGGCTGTGAATTTTCTAGTGGTCGGAGACAAAAGGAAATCCAGGTTTATATTATCCTTCAGATTTCTATCACCGAAGACAGATTTCCACCATGGGATCATCTAAAAGAAGCCTTTGGAGGTGGAGGTGGTGGAGTAACTTGACTTGTGAGCAGATGGCCATCTGGGCCGCTCAAAGCAATTTTTGGACTTGTTTTGGGGGTTTGCAGGTGTTACAACCAGCAGTAGCCATAATTGAGTGAAGTCCTATGACGTATCAGGCATCATGCCAGGTCATTTCATTTCATTTCATCTTCAACACAGTCCTGCTCCATGGATATTACTTTTCTTCCTTTTCAGGTGAGAAAATTGAAATTCAGAGAAATAACTTGTGAAAGTTGGGCAGCTGTCTGTACTCAGATTGTGAACACTGTTTGACATCTAGATAAGTGGATTATCGATTTATGTTTTGCGAATGTGTGTGTTTGACTATGTAGTCACCTTTTATAGGGGAAAAAAATAGGTGTTGGTGTTTCTTTACCTCACTGTGTGGCTGGAAATGTGATCACTTGGGAGAAAACAGGTTTGTGAGGAGCACTTTCATCCTTGCCACGTGTGGATGACCGTCGCGCTCTTATTTCCCTCGCACATGACCGATGCTGGGCTTCATTCATTTCTTTTTAATACAGAGAGAAAAGGAGCCGCAGGAAGGGGAAACGAGTGTGATCAGGAGCACAGTGAAGAGTGAAGCCAGTGAAAGAAGAGCTATGATTACTCCTGCTCTCCAAGAAGCTCTTACTAAACAAGGTGAAAGTCCTCAGGAACTGTTACAGTACTACACTCTTAAGTGTTTTGAGTGCATGCATACTAAGTCTCTTCAGTTGTGTTCGACTCTTTGTGACCCCATGGACTCTGGGCCGCCAGACTCCTCTGTCCATGGGATTCTCCAGGCAAGAATACTGGAGTGGGTTGCCATTTCCTCCTCCAGGGGATCTTCCCACCCCAGGGATCAAACCCACAGCTCCTGCACTGCAGGTGGATTCTTTACCACTGAGCCACCAGGGAAGCCCTTAAGTGTTCTGACTTATCACTTAAAAAAGGAAGCAAAATAGGGATTGCCAAGAGCAAAAAAGATAAGTCCCTCTACGGTTGGCTCAGCTGTGTGTGACCGTGGCAACTGTAGCTGTTTAAGGAGGCATGGTCTTGTTTCTTTGGATCACTTTTGTGTAGGCTGCTTGGACCAGCAAGCTTCCTCTTTGCTTGGTTTATTGGGTTGGTGCTTGACCATCAGTGAGGCTCAGGTATGCAGATGGAAAATGCAGTCACTGGCTTCATATCATTGTCTATTAAAAAAATTATTAAATGCAAAAAAGACCATATGATGTTAGGCTGGGTTAATTAGAAATGTTTTATGTGGAAGTATATCTGGATTTCTGTGGTCCTACCTTATTAAGTCGTGTCTGACTCTTAGTGACCCCATGGACTGCAGCCTACCAGGCTTCTCTGTCCATGGGATTTTCCAGGCAAGAGTACTGGAGTGGGGTGCCATTTCCTTCTCCAGGGGATCTTCCCGACCCAGGGATCGAACCCAGGTCTCCCACATTGTAGACAGATGCTTTACCGTCTGAGCCATCAGGGAAGTACCATTAAAAAAATTATGAAATGCAAAAAAGACCGTATGATGTTAGGGTGGGTTAATTAGAAATATTTTATGTAGAAGTATATCTGGATTTCTGTGGTCCTACCTTATTAAGAAGGCTGCAGTTGAATGAATGAATAATCCTGGTTTGCTTGTAGAAGGAAGAATAGTAAATTGGGGGTGAGTAGACCGACTTCCTTGCCTCTCTCCCTCTTTCTATAATTATTGAGATCTTTTTATGTGACAGATCTGATTGTACAGAGGAACTTAAGATACTTGAAGTTATCTCCTTCGAGGAACTCTGGACCTATTAGAGGAGACAGACAAAAATATACAGATTTTATACTTAGAAATATATATGCTTTTTCTTTTTTTTTAATTTTAATTTTCTTTTTTTAATTTTTAAGTTTTAAAAAAAAATGTGGACCATTTTTAAAGTCTTCATTCAATTTATTACAATATTGTTTCTGTTTTCTGTTTTGGTTTTGTTGGCCATAAGGCATGTGGGATCTTTGCTTCCTGACCAGGGATCCAACCCACACCTCCTGCATGAGAAAGTGAAGCCTTAAACCCCTGGACCACCAGGGAAGTCCCTGTGTCTTTTAATTAGAGTAAATGAAAGTGATTTTTATAATAGGTTTAAATCTGGCATCTTGCTGTTTGTTTTCTACTTGTCTCGTGGATTCTTTGATTTCTTTTCTCTTGTTGAACTATCTCTTTTAGATTTTTTTTTTTAATGATCCTCTTTTATATCCTTTGTTGGCTTATTAACTGTAGCTTTGTTTTGTTCCTTAGTGGTTTCTTGACGTTTTGTACTATCCGGTATCACAGTATATCATCACATGGTGTTATACCACTTTATGTAAAGTAGAAGAACCTTCAATGCTTCTGTTTCCTCCCCGCAAACCTCTATACAGTCATTTTCGTACATTTTACTTCATGTATGTTTTAAGCCCTGTAGTGTGGTTCCAACAGCCAATTACCTGTTACAGATTTAAGTAATTAGGAAGAAATCTCATATGTTGACTCATGTAGTTGCCACTCTTGGTACTTTGCATTCCTCTGTGTGGATCCATATTCTGTCTGATGGCCTTTTCTTTTTGCCTGGAGGACTCCTTTCAGCATCTCTTGTAGTGTGGGCTTGACGGTGATGGATTATTTCATTTTTTGTATATCAGAAAAAGGCCTTCTTTTGCCTTCATTTTTGAAGGATTTTTTTGTTATTTAATTTTTGAAGGATATTTGTTGATGTGTCTAGAACTGCGAAAGTTTCACAGTCGTGTCCAATTCTTTGTGACTCCATGCACTGCAGCCTGCTGGGCTTCTCAGAGTGTCCCTGGGATTTCCCAGGCAAGAACACTGGGCTGGTTGCCATGGCCTCCTCCAGGGGATCTTCCCAACCCTAAAAATTGTAGGTTGGCAGTTTTCTTCTTTTTTGTGGTTGACGGGTGTTGTTCCACTGTCTAGTGGCTCACATAGCTTCTCGTGAGGCCTCTGTAGTCATCTTTTGCTTGTTCCTTTCAAATGTAATGTTTTTTACCCCCTGGCTAATTTTAAGATTTTCTTCTAACTACTGATTTTGAGTGATTTTAATTATGTCTCAATGTAGCTTTCTTCATGTTTCTTTACTTGAGATTTGGTAAGTTTCTCACTTCTGTGGATATATAGTTTTAATTGAATTTGGACAAATTTTGGCCATTGTTTCTTCACATATTTTTCCACTACCCTGTCCCTTTGCTCTTCCCTGGGGACTCCAATAAATAGACCTCTTGAATTTGACCCACAGCTCACAGATGTGCTTTTCATATTTTAAAATTATTTTGTCTGTCCTGCTTTACATTATTGGATAGTTTCTATTGCTGTCTTCAAGTTTAACTCAGTAATCTTTTCTTCTCTAATGTTGAATCTTCTGTTACTTCTATCCAGTGTGTGTTCCAACTTAGAGGTAGTTTTCATCTCTAGAAGGTCAGTTTAGGTCTTTTTCTATCTTCCATGTCTCACTTCACTTTTGGAGCCTGTGGAATACAATTTTAACTGTTTCACTGTCCTTACCTGCTAACATCTGTGTCATGTTTGGGTTAGTTTTTGTTACTGGATTGTTTTCCTCATTACTGGTCTTGTTATCCTAGTTTTTTTGCATGCTTGGTAATCTTTGGATGTTATTGTTGTTCGCTTGCTAAGTCGTTTTTAACTCTGTGACCCCATGGACTACAATCTGCCAGGCCTCTCTGTCCCTCACTATCTCCTGGAGTTCCCCCAAGTTCATGTCCATTGAATCAGTGATGCCATCCAACCATCACATCCACTGCTGGTCTCTTCTTCTTTTGCCTTCAGTCCTTCCCAGCATCAGGGTCTTTTCTAATGAGTCTGGTATCTGATTGGATATCAGGCCTAATTTTACCTTCTGGCGTGCTGGATATTTTTGTATTCCTGAAAACATTTTTGAGATTTTATTCTGGGGCAAAGATAAATAACTTGGAAACAGCTTAAGCCTTTTAATCTTGCTTTTATGATTTGTTGGATGAGATCAGAGCTAATTTTTTTCCCCACCATTGAGGCAGAACCCTTCTGTGTACTCTGTGCAATGCCTCGGGAATCTTGAAGTTAACTGTCTGCCTGGTAGGAACAGGCACAGTTCCCAGCCGGCTGTGAGTACCAGGCATACCTTTAATCTTTTCAGATGGTTCTTTCCTCTTGTTGGGTAGCTTTCTCTCACATGTGTACTGAGCAGTATAGGAATCCTCTGCAGAGTTCAGTCTCTGTGTAGCCCTTGTCTCTGCTGAACTCGATCCTGCAACCTTTAGACACAGGGGTTCTCTAGACTCTACTTCTGTGTTCTCAGCTCAGGGAGAATGCTGAGCTCTACTTAGGTTCTCCCTCCCTGCTGCATAGCCTGGAAACTTCCAAGGCAATAAGCTTGGGTAATGGTAAGGCTCAACCTTGTTTGTTTCCCATCTCTGTTGGATCATCGTCCTTTGCTGCCAGATGTTTCATGTCTTGAAAACTGTTGTTTCATATATTTTGTCCAGTTTTGGTATTTCAAGTGGGGATTAAACCCTCTGTTACTCCATCTTGGGAAGAAGAAAAATCCTGCACTTGGATTCTTAGCAACTGCATAGTGTGAATTGTGGTCAGCTAAGGTCATTCGGAGAAGGCAATGGCACCCCACTCCAGTCCTCTTGCCTGGAAAATCCCATGGATGGGGAAGCCTGGTAGGCTGCCATCTATGGGGTCGCACAGAGTTGGACATGACTGACGTGACTTAGCAGCAGAGGCAAGGTCGTTCCATCCTGTGCTGTACAGTCTTTACCTACCTAAATGCAGATTTTTGTAGAACCCTGTGTATCTTGGGAGTTCAGTTCAGTCGCTCAGTCATGTTTGACTCTTTGCGACCCCGTAAATTGCAGCACGCCAGGCCTCCCTGTCCATCACCAACTCCCAGAGTCCACCTAAACCCATGTCCACTGAGTCAGTGATGCCATCCAACCATCTCATCCTCTGTCGTCCCCTTGTCCTGCCCTCTATCTTTCCCAGCATCAGGGTCTTTTCAAATGAGTCAGCTCTTTGTATCAGGTGGCCAAAGTATTGGAGTTTCACCTTTAGCATCAGTCCTTCCAAAGAACACCCAGGGCTGATCTCCTTTAGGATGGACTGGTTGGATCTCCTTGCAGTCCAAAGGACTCTCAAGAGTCTTCTCCAACACCATAGCCCAAAAGCANAAATCAGAAGTAGACATTTTTCTGGAACTCTCTTGCTTTTTCAATGATTCAGCAGATGTTGGCAATTTGATCTCTGGTTCCCCTGCCTTTTCTAAAACCAACTTGAACATCTGGAAATTCATTGTTCACGTGTTGCTGAAGCCTGGCTTGGAGAATTTAGAACATTACTTTACTAGCATGTGAGATGAGTGCAATTGTGCGGTAGTTTGAGCATTCCTTGGCATCGCCTTTCTTTGGGATTGGAATGAAAACTGACCTTTTCCAGTCCTGTGGCCACTGCTGAGTTTTCCAAATGTGCTGGCATATTGAGTGCAGCACTTTCACAGCATCATCTTTCAGGATTTGAAATAGCTCTACTGGAATTCCATCACCTCCACTAGCTTTGTTCATAGTGATGCTTTCTAAAGCCCACTCAACTTTGCATCCAGGATGTCTGGCTCTAGGTGAGTGATCACACCATCCTGATTATCTAGGTCATGATTATCTATTTTGTACAGTTCTTCTGTGTATTCTTGCCATCTCTTCTTAATATCTTCTGCTTCTGTTAGGTCCATACCATTTCTGTCCTTTATCGAGCCCATCTTTTCATGAAATGTTCCTTTGGTAGCTCTAATTTTCTTGAAGAGATCTCTAGTCTTTCCCATTCTGCTGTTTTCCTCTATTTCTTTGCATTGATCGCTGAAGAAGGCTTTCTTATCTCTCCTTGTTATTCATTGGAACTCTGCATCTAGATGCTTCTATCTTTCCTTTTCTCCTTTGCTTTTCCCCTCTCTTCTTCTCACAGTTATTTGTAAGGCCTCCCCAGACAGCCATTTTGCTTGTTTGCATTTCTTTTCCATGGGGATGATCTTGATCGCTGTCTCCTGTACAATGTCATGAACCTCCGTCCATAGTTCATCAGGCACTCTGTCAGATCTAGTCCCTTAAGCTATTTCTCACTTCCAGTGTATAATCATAAGGGATTTGATTTAGGTCATATCTGAATGGTCTAGTGGTTTTCCCCACTTTCTTCAATTTAAGTCTGAATTTGGCAATAAGGAGTTCATGATCTGAGCCACAGTCAGCTCCCAGTCTTGTTTTTGTTGACTGTATAGAGCTTCTCCATCTTTGGCTGCATAGAATATAATCAATCTATCTTCATTATTGACCATCTGGTGATGTCCATGCATAGAGTCTTCTTCTGTGTTGTTGGAAGAGAGTGTTTGCTATGACCAGTGCGTTCTCTTGGCAAAATTCTATTAGCCTTTGCCCTGCTTCATTCTGTACTCCAAGGCCAAATTTGCCTGTTACTCCAGGTGTTACTTGACTTCCTCATTTTGCATTCCAGTCCCCTATAATGAAAGGGACATTTTTTTTGGTGTTAGTTCTAAAAGGTCTTGTAGATCTTCACAGCACTGTTCAACTTCAGCTTCTTCAGTGTTACTGGTTGGGGCATAGACTTGGATTACTGTGATATTGAACGGTTTGCCTTGGAAATGAACAGAGATCATTCTGTCATTTTTGAGATTCCGTCCAAGTACTGCATTTTGGACTCTTTTGTTGAACATGATGGCTACTCCATTTCTTCTAAGGGATTCCTGGCCACATTAGTAGGTAAAATGTTCATCTGATTTAAATTCACTCATTCCAGTCCATTTTAGTTCACTGATTCCTAGAATGTTGACGTACACTCTTGCCATCTCCTGTGTGACCACTTCAAATTTGCCATAGAGTACTTCATAGATGAACAAATCTATCACTGATGAGGCATGAAATTTCTATCCAACCATATTTGATCAATATTATTCTCTACCCCAAACCCCTTTTGTAAAGCCCATCCTCCTCTACCAAGGTACCTGTGATGATTCATTTTAGGATGGTTTGCTTTTGTTTAGATCTCACCCTTTTTAGGCCCCAGTATCACCATGGTACCTTTGAGTATCAACAGACAGATCAGACAGTCTTACAAAATCACAGCTAGCTAGTGAATTCATGTGGACCTACTTATAATCAAGGATACATTACTTTTTGTTTTTGCACTGTCCAGCTAATACCTTGACTATACCCTTCATCACTCATAAGTAACAATTGTCTCTCATAGTCGACCAGATATCCCACTTCTTGAAGAGGCCCAAAGAATATAAAAACCCTAGCAGTTCAATTGAATCTGGGGTGAGACAGATTTTGCATTCACACAAATTTCCATTGCAAACTTTTTTTCCCCCCTGGTGTGTGTCAATTTCAGAATTTGTTCTCTAGGTGCTGGTTATTTAGTCACTAAGTTGTGTCTGACTCTTGCGATCCCGTGGACTGTAGCCTGCCAAACTCCTCTGTCTGTGGGATTCTCCAGGCAAGAATACTGGAGTGAGTTGTCATTTCCTTCTCCCAGGGATCATCCCAACCCAGGGATCGAACCTGGGTCTTCTACATTGCAGGCAGACTCTTGTTCTCTAGGGCACAGGCAAACTACCTATCCAGAGTAATAAGGTCAGAACTGACCACTCCCCTTGGAGGCATCTAGCCCATTTTTCCTAATCACATCTTCCTGCCAGTGCTCACCTTCCCCTAGTGCATTATACCTCCCTAAGCACTGGAAAATCTGATTGTACGAAAGCTCTGCCTAAGTCCAGACTCTTATCCAGTGAGTCTGTTCTTGACTTGTAGGGCCAAACAAGTCTTCTCCCTTTAGGATATAAAATACCTCCAAAGAGCTGAGAATGGCTTTCATGCCTTTCCCTGTAATTTACCTTCATTCAAGTCCAGTATCCCCACTCTAACCACCTGTGTCAGTTAGTTTGAAATCTCAGACCACCTCCTATGGGCATAATCCCAGACACCAATGCTCACTAAGAAGGCTTACATATTTTGCTTTATTTATCACTTGCCATATTTGGCAATAATTGGATTTCACTGCATACTTAAAAGAAAAACGTGTGCATGGACATCTTTTCTTTTTGTGGAATCATTTGTTTTAGATTCTGAAGTCTAGCACTAGAAGGATTTGAATAAAGTCATACCCATCTTTCATCTTTCCCCATCGTATCCATCGTTTTCATCTACTTCTGTGTCTGTTCTACATTCATTTTTTCCAACCCTATTCATTTTTATAAATGATTATTATGCCTAAAAGAAATTGAATGACTTGCCTGAGTTCATGCTGTGAAATGACATATCCTTGCAAGTATTTAAAGCTAAGAAAATAATATTTAAGTAGAATCACTATGTGCCAAGAGCTTTGAACATGTTTTCTTATTCAATCTTTAAAGAAAGCTCCATGCTTTCATTCCTATTTAACAGATGGTGGGACTGAGGCTAGGAGAAAGGAAGGCTTCACAGATGCTCAGTGGAAGTGAGCCCAGATCTTTAAAGTTTTTCCAGAAGACCACCCTTCTCTTTAACTCAGAGTTCTCAGAGTTCTATTTAAATCATAACCTCACAACCTTAGGCCAACGATGCTGCTTCTTTCTGAGAGAAGCAATTATTCATTTTTTCCCATAATTATAAAGTCTTAGAGCAGGGAAAGACCATATGGAGGTTGTCAAGTCCAACTTGATTACTAAGAAGAAAAATATGTGCTAATGTTGGGCTTCTGCATAACTCGGTTTCCTTTTTGCTTTAACAGCTAGCTTTCCAAATTTTTGCAAAGTTAATATCCCAGATTAAAAAGAATTCATCATCACACTTACCCGAACGCGTAGTGTCACCTTATGACATCACAGTCACCATAGCAACATGTGGGCATTCGCAGCATTTTGCCTTCAGTTAAGGATCATGGCGATGAGATACCAAAGTGTGCAGCTTCAGACGCTGCTGTGAACAGGAAGGGAAGATGTGGAAAAGGAGAAGCAGGTGAGCTGCTTTTCCTGCCAGCATTCCTTAGACCTGGGATGAGGTGGGAGCGAACATGTGAATGATCCTTAAGGAGCAAAAATAAACCTCCTAATCATCTAGCCAATGAAAAGAAAGAGATGAGGAGAAGGACAGAAGAGAAAGGAGAGGATTCTGGCATCTTAGTTCCAAATGTCAGAGTGTGGAAGATTCTTGATTCTTTGCTTTTTGTCCTTGAGCTTGTCTAGCACATCAGCAACAACATGGAATTAAACAGGCCTGGGTGGAAATTCTGGACTGTACCACTTAAAGCCTTTCACACTTGGGAAAGCTCTCTAATCTTTTGAATCTCAGTTATCTCTCTGTAAAGGGGGTGTGACATTTGCTTTATGAGGATCAAAAAAGAGTCAGAAAAATCAAAGGGTAATTCAAGTCTACATGCAAAGCCCTCAGTTTATCTTCTTCTTTCTACATAGTTAAAATTTAGACTTAACAAAATATGGTAGTCAGTGGTGGGCATGTGGATGGCCATCCTATCCATTCCTATACTTTTCTATATGTTTGAACAATTCTATAGTTGTTTAATTTTGAAATGAAAAGAGGTTAATTTGCTTAACTTCCAGTTATGCAATAGATGTCTGTTCTAGATACTTTTACTCTGTGAGACTGGTCAAAGCCCTCCACGTCTCTGAACCTTCAACTGCATGAAGAGAAAAATCGATTGCATGCTTCTGTCTCTCCGACAAGCCATTGTATTTCTGGCACAATTTCATATCATCCAATCCTTTCTACACCCAGGGGTTTATCCATCTCTGAAATTGTAGCATTGAAATTGGACATTTCTTTCTTGTTTTACAATTTTTATTGGGGTATAGTTGATTTACAATGTTGCATTAGTTTCTGTTGTACAGTAAAGTGAATCAGTCATACTTATACATAAATCCACTCTTCTTAAGATTCTTTCCCCATATGTCATTACAGTGTATTGAGAAGCGTTCTCTGTGGTATATGGGTACTTATTTCTATTCTTCTTGTCTGATGCATGTCTTTCTAATTAGACTTCAGAGAGGAGGCTTTACATGCCTTTTCCTTATTGTGTCCCCAGGTTCTAGCACAGTCCCTTACACAGAGAAGGTGCTGAGTATGTACATTTGTTGAATAAACAGATCTTTAGCAGCTATCATTATTTGAGATAAGTACTCAAAAATGTCTGCACAATATTATTGAACACCTCTATTGTACCATTATATAAGTCTGACTTTGTTATCTCTTGTTAATCTTTTGGGCTTGAATCTCTGTCTCAAGCTGAGTCTGTTTCTCTACGTAGATGTCTTTATCTCTTTCAATATACATGTGTCCTTCTATTCTCTCTGTGCCTTTTAAAAATCTCCCGCCCTGTCTCCTCCACTTGGTCTCTCTCTCTCTCTTTTTTTTTTTAGCACCGTGATCTTTAAAAATATTTTTCCTTGGGACTCTCCTGCCAACATAATTCCATGTGAGTTACATTCATTTGCAAAACCTTTCACCGCATGAAGATGTTTTATTTAATTAGTAGAAGTTCAATTATTTTTTGTCCCTGACAGAGCATCATACATCACCAAGTCCAGAGAGTCATTAGCTATGAAATTAATCAAGGTGGAAGAAGGCAGAATAAAATCTTGGATCTTGGTGTAACTCACTGAGTCTCAGGTTCAGCAGAGCCTGCCTTCCAGGATCAGCCTTATCAGGACCTCCTGGGCCATTCCTGAGTCTCAAGGCACACAGGGAGGGAGCTGCTATTCACCTTCTGCACGGCCTCAGGCTTGATGCTGCTGCTGCTCAGGGACAGAGCAGGGGGCCGAGGGAAACTGAGTGTATTTGAATATCTCAAGCACAAAATATCCCACCTGGGAGCTCCCACGACTCTTTTGAGAGAAAGTATTTGTCTGCCAGAGTCTCTTTCAGGTTGGGTAGAAAGTGACTGCTTCTACCCTTGAGGGATAAAGAAGAGAGTTTGTGTTTACATCTCTGCCAACTAATATACAGCCCTTAGGGAATGCTGACTTCAGATTATGACATCCGTTCTTGTTCAGTCGCTCAATCGTGTCTGACGCTTTGTGACCCCATGGACTGCAGCACGCCAAGCTCCCCTGTCCTTCACTATGTCCCTAAGTTTGCACAAACTCATGTCCATTGAGTTGGTGATGCTGTCTAACCATCTCATTCTCTGCCATCTCCTTCTCCTTTTGCCTTCAATCTTTCCCAGTATCAGGGTCTTTTCCAATGAGTCTGCTCTAAGCATCAGGTGGCCAAAGTATTGGAGCTTCAGCTTCAGCATCAGTCCTTCCAATGAATATTCAGGGTTGATTTCCTTTAGGATTGACTGGTTTGATCTCCTATCCTAGGGATTCGCAAGCATGTTCTCTAACACCACATATTTAGGAATAAAACAGGAAGCATGAATATAAACACCCAAGAAGCATTTTATATTGATCTTAATGTTCTCTGAGCCTCAGTTTCCATGTCAGTAAAATGGGAATAATGATGTCTATGTCCCTTGCAGAATCATTGCAGAGTACAAGAAAAAATTAGCATTGGGATGTCAAAATGACACTTTATTTTCTCGAGTTCTCGAAAGTAACTTTGTCAAATACAAAACCCCACGTAGGGATAAAACAAAACATGCTACCACTGGTCACACAGTTCTGTTCACCGTGTGGATATGAGAGGCAGGTGTCACGTGTAAGAGAGAACGCTGGTCCGGGCACATCTACCCTTGGTGACTTGTGTGACTTCAAATCTGTCTGTGAACTTCAGTTACACAGCGGTAAAATAAAATGAGCAGAGGTCATCTACCAGAGTGTTGCTGCAAGAACAGAGTACGTTCATGAACACCCACCTGCCTTTATTCTGTCTTCAAATATCATCAGTTAAATGTTCTGTTCTTGGTTGCTTCAATACAGTTTTATGATTTTTACAGAACGGATATGCTCTTTATGTTATTCTTTCTCTTAGCATTATTCTCTCTCCTGAATCTTTGCATTAATTTCTGTCTTTGGAATCCATCATTTAGGCAGCTTAAGGCAATGGCACCCCACTCCAGTACTCTTGCCTGGAAAATCCCGTATACAGAGGAGTCTGGTGGGCTGCAGTCCATGGGGTCGCTGAGGGTCAGACACAACTGAGCGACTTCATTTTGACTTTTCACTTTCATGCATTGGAGAAGGAAATGGCAACCCACTCCAGTGTTCTTGCCTGGAGAATCCCAGGGATGGCGGAGCCTGGTGGGCTGCCATCTATGGGGTCACACAGAGTTGGACATGACTGAAGTGACTTAGCAGTGGCAGTACTAGGTATAACATGCGATATAAAGTAGTTTGCTTATATTACCTCATGTACTCCTCTAAACAACTCTGTCAAAGTTGGGCAGTTTCTCCGTTACACCGAGAGGAGGTGAAAACAGTCTCCAGTAGCGCATTAGTAAGAGGGAGGCCCCGGAACCAAAGGAATCCAAGTGTCAGCTGCTCAGGCGTGTCTGACTCTGTGACCCCGTGGACTGTACCCACCAGGCTCCTCTGTCCGTGGAGTTCTCCAGGCAAGAATACTGGACCCGATTGCCATTCTCTTCTCCAGGGGATCTTCCTGACCTAAAAATCGAACCCAGGTCTCCTGCTCTGCAGGCTGATTACCATCTGAGCCGCCAGGGAAGGAGTCAAACTCATCACCGCTTGTTTCTGAAGCTGGAACTCATTCCTATCCCAGTGCTTCTCAACGAGTTTCCCTAGGAGCTGTCAGAACCTCTGAATCCCCCTGGGATGCTCAGATAGAAGGAAGGGCCAGCCTAATGGCAGGTTGGGTTTCCAAGGAGAACAATGTGCTTGCTATTCTGCGTGTTCTTTCTAGCACAATCTAACACACAGCCCAGCAGGCGACCCAAGCCTGGCAACTGGTAAATTGTAATAACGGTAATACTGTGCCTCAATACAGTAACTTTCATCTGAGGACTCTGCTGACATTAATTAAACTTCACAGCATCCTCGTTCTTTAAGGTCAGGACTGTACCAATTGTAAAGAGAAATAAACTGAGATGATAATGACTCTCATCAAAATCAAGATGGATCATTTGTCAGAATAGCCTCTAAAGCAGATGATAGAGGCCCAGTCTCTAAGTCAATGGAAACAATCATCAGATAAGTGTGTCCCTGAAAGCACCAGCTGTGAAGTCGGTAGACACATCTTTGGCCTGACCTTGCCATTTATTATCAGGGTGAATCGAGTCAGGACACTTTTCCTTCTCATTCTGTGTATCCACCAGTAGATCAGGGGAGCTGCTGGTCACTGTGCTGCTTAAATCACAATGCTCATATCAATATGATCCTTAATAATAATAATTTAAGAATATAGTTCAGAGAAGGTAATGGCACCCCACTCCAGTACTCTTGTCTGGAGAATCCCATGGACGGAGGAGCCTGGAAGGCTGCAGTCCATGGGGTCGCTATGAGTCGGACACGACTGAGCAACTTCACTTTCACTTTTCACTTTTATGCATTGGAGAAGGAAATGGCAACCCACTCCAGTATTCTTGCCTGGAGAATCCCAGGGACGGGGGAGCCTGGTGGGCTGCTGTCTATGGGGTCGCACAGAGTCGGACACGACTGAAGTGACTTAGCAGCAGTAGCAAGAATATAGTTACTACTACTAGTAGTAATATAATATTACATTAGTATTAATAATATGATATAATATTACATTAGCATGACTAATACTACTAATACTAAACTAATATAATAATTATATTGCTAATTAATTGTATTCAGTTATATAATTATATTTATTAATAGTATAATTAATCATCATCATCTTCCAAGTGTCCCAAACAGTGTTCATGACTTGTGCTACCAGGATGTTCAAGAAGCATCTTGGGGACTGGGGGAAGCGGGGCTGCTGCTGTTGCTGCTGCGAAGTCACTTCAGTCGTGTCCGACTCTGTGCCACGCCATGGCGCGTCAGATGCATGCAGATTTCCAGGGCCAACCCCAGCAATTCTAACTAAGTAGTTCTGAAATGGGACTCACAAATGGAAGATATGTAACTATGTCTCAGGTGCTTCTGAGGAGGGCTGGGACCCACTGGAGGCCAACTTTTGTTCTGATTTTTGCATTTTTATGGGTTATAAGGAGCTTTTCTGCTCTTGCCCCATCTGTCTCTCTCCCACTCCCCTTTCCTATTCCACCTACTGCCCTGGATTCCACCTTAAAATGTGGATTATTTGCTTGTTTTAAACAATTGAAAAAATATTTTCATATTGGGGTAAATTATAGGCAATCCACTTGTGGTGATGTAACAGAATGGCTCCAAAGGAAATTTTGTCTCTAATAACAGTGAGGCACTGTTAATTACTTTCACATGCATCAATTGACTCGACCCTCACAGCAGTCTCATAGGTAGATAATTCATATTATTAGTCTTGTAGCTGAAGAAACTAAGGCACAGAGAGGTTGAGGGATTTGTCCAAGGCCACACAGCAGGGCTAGGATTTGAACCCAAACACGGTCTTTCCTCTTAAGCCCTGTTTATAGTCTCTCAGGTAATCCAGAAAAGACTCTGGCAACTATGGACTATGAAGTACTAAACAACACTGGAAGCATTGAGATTCTGATAAAAAACCATAAAAGCCTCCCCAGGAAAATTTTTCTATCATTAAAAAGGGCAACAAACTTGTCTCCGTGGTTTTGGTGTAAAGTTACAAAGCACATTATGGGTCAACACAGAGAAAATTTTAATAGTCCAAGCTGTCAGTTTTTAACAGTCAGAGTTAGCTTGTTCAGGGAGGTAGTGAGCTAACCATTGCAAGAGGTGCTGAAGCAAATGGTGAGCAACAGACGAGCAGCGATACTGCAGATGGGATTTTTCTACAAGAAATCAGTTGCCTTTCTGGAAGGGAAAAAACGTAACTTGACAGTCTCTAAAGAAGATACCAAAATGCAGAGTCTCAGGAGGGTAGGATTCATTTTGTCTTGTATGCAATAATAATTTAAAATATTTTGAGTTAAGTAAAGAAGCTGGAAAATGCGGCCACAAACCTGGAAACTGACCCAAAGATGATCCAGCTATTAAAATTAGCAACAACAAAAAACAGCTATTATAAATATTTGAGGACTCAAGGAATGTATAATCATGTCAATCTCCTCTAGTTAAATAGAAACTATAAAGAAGAACCAAATGAAAATTTTAGAAACAGAAGTATCATATCTTAAATGAAAAATTAATTGATTTGGTTTACTAACAGATCAGAGAAAACAGCAGAAAAGACCAGTGAAACTGAAGACATGATAACAAAAACTATCTAAAATGAAGACACAGAAATAAAGAGACAGAAAAGGCAAAGCTTCAGTGACTTGTAAGACAAGATCAAGTCCATTACATCAATATCCATATAAAAGGAGTCCCAGAAATAGAGGAGAGATAAGGGGACCCCCCAAAAAAAACCAATAGAACAAATAATGGTAAAATGTCTCCCCAATTTGGTAGAAAACAGATGTACAGATCCAAGAACATCCAAAAGCCAAAAATCAGCCCCCAAAAAGATAAAAACAAAAACAATGATGTCTAGAGATATTATAGTCAAACAAGCAAAATTTAAAGGAAAATATTGAATGAGTCCAAAGAAAACGACACAGAGAGGAAAAAGGTATAAATGACGCCTGATTTCTCATTAAAATCAAGAGAGGAAAAAAGACAATCAAATGACATCTTTAAAGGGCTGGGTGGGAAACTGTCAGCCTAAAAGTGTACATCTAGCAAAAATATCTGGGAACACTGAAGGCAAAATTAAGACATTTTTTAAACTGAGGTAGTTTGTCTATAGAAGACTGGAGTTACAGGAAATGGGAAGAAAGTTTATCAAGTTAAAGGAAATTGACAGATGTATAGAAAGAGATAACAAGTACTAGGCGAGGTAAGCTTACACATAAACATAAATGAAATTTTAAAAAATTGTCTCAATATATTTAAAATGCATATATCTATTTAGAGCAAAATATAGACTACTACTTACATATTGCAGACATATAAGACGTGACTTCGTAAAAAGGAGAATGGGTAAATGGAACTCTACTGTTACAAGGTTCTTTCACTTAACTGGATCCAGTGACATTAACTCTAAATAGACTATAATAACTTGAGGATGCATATTGAAATCCCTAAGGCAACCAGTATTTTAAAAATGAGGCAATGTAACTGAAAACCCAATAGAGGGATTAAAATTAAATGCTTGAAAATATGTGATTAACCCAAATGAAAGCAGGAAAGGACAAATAGCAAAGTAATAAGAAAACTGTAGACCTAAATCCAACTATATGAATAATAATATTAAATCTATATTAACTCAAGATTACAATTAAAAGGCTGAGATGGGCAAACTAAATAAAAATGCAAGATGATTTGCAATTGTGTAGTACTTTAAATAAAAAGTCACAGATAGTTTATAAGTTAAAAGATGAAATAAAAAATACCATGCAAACATTGATTAAGAAAGTTCAAGTGACTATATTAATATCAAAAATAGACTGTAAGACAAGTATTGAAAATGTTTATTTTGAAATTATGTCAGATGTACAGGAAAATCTGAAAACAGTTTAAAGTATTTCTTTGCACTCAGCACCCAGAGTCTCCAAATGTTAATATCTGAGCACATTTCTCAATATTGTTTTCTCTTTATATCCGTCTTCTTGACCTTCCCTCTCCCTTTCTTTCTTTATTTGTGTAAAGATCTGAACACATACACACACACCATAGTCTGCAGATCTTTTTTTTCCTGAGTCTCTTGAGAATATGCTGCATAAATGATTCTCTTTTACATTTAAGTAGTTCATTGTGTATTTCCCCAAAACCAGAACATTCTCTTACATAAACAGGAACGCAAAGATCAAAATGAGGAAGTTAACATTGCTACCATATTATTATCTAATCTACAGATCCTATTTAACTTTTTCCAATCATCCCTCTAAGGCTTTTTTACAGCAAAAATAACTTTTTTTCTAGTTCAGAATTTAATTCAGCATTAAATGTAGCACTTAGTTCTTATGTCCCTTTACTTTTCATTAACGTGAAATGGTTCCTCAGCCTCTGTTCTTTGACCTTGAGATGTGGAAAAATCACAGGCTTTCTGTGGTAGAACGTTTCTCAAACTAGGCCTGTCTGATGTTTCCTCGTGACCAGCTCAGGTGATGCATTTCTTACAGGAGTACCATAGGAGGGATACTGTGCCCTTTTCCCCACAAAATCTTAGGAAGAAAATGGTGCCTATTTGTCCTATTTCTGGTGAGTAACTTTGATCATTCAGTTAAGGTAGTGTCTGCCAGTTTTCTCCTTTATAGTTACAATTTTGCCTTTACTTAATAAATATCTTATTGGGAAATCCTTTTAGACCCTGAAAATATCCTGTTTCTCATCACACTTTTACCTACTGATTTTAGCATATATTGGTGATTCTTACCAGAAACCATTATTACTAAGGGGGTTTCTAATTGATGACCAGGAGTATAAAGAATAACACTGGAAACTTTAAAAAAAAAAAAAAGGTGAATTTGTTGGGAAGATATAGGAATCATTAAGTCACCCTGCTTATTTAACTTATATGCAGAGTACATCATGAGAAACGCTGGACTGGAAGAAACACAAGCTGGAATCAAGATTGCTGGGAGAAAGATCAATAACCTCAGATATGCAGATGACACCACTCTTATGGCAGAAAGTGAAGAGGAACTAAAAAGCCTCTTGATGAAAGTAAAAAAGGAGAGTGAAAAAGTTGGCTTAAACTCAACATTCAGAAAATGAAGATCATGGCATCCAGTCCCAACACTTCATGGGAAATAGATGGAGAAACAGTGGAAACAGTGTCAGACTTTATTTTGGGGGGGCTCCAAAATCACTGCAGATGGTGACTGCAGCCATGAAATTAAAAGACACTCCTTGGAAGAAAACCCATAGGTTTTCCTAACCCAACCTAGATAGTACATTCAAAAGCAGAGACATTAGTTTGCCGACTAAGGTCTCTCTAGTCAAGGCTATGGTTTTTCCTGTGGTCATGTATGGATGTTAGAGTTGGACTGTGAAGAAGGCTGAGTGCTGAAGAATTGATGCTTTTGAACTATGGTGTTGGAGAAGACTCTTGAGAGTCTCTTGGACTGCAAGGAGATCCAACCAGTCCATTCTGAAGGAGAGCAGCACTGGGATTTCTTTGGAAGGAATGATGCTAAAGCTGAAACTCCAGTACTTGGCCACCTCATGTGAAGAGTTGACTCATTGGAAAAGACCCTGATGTTGGGAGGGATCAGGGGCAGGAGGAGAAGGGGATGACCGAGGATGAGATGGCTGGATAGCATCACTGACTTGATGGACGTGAGTCTGAGTGAACTCTGGGAGTTGGTGATGGTCAGGGAGGCCTAGTGTGCTGTAATTCATGGGGTCTCTTTGAGACCCCATGACTGAGCGATTGAACTGAACTGAACTGAAGTGTATATATGTCTAAAAACAGAGCTTAAAAATACATAAAACAAAACTTCTAGAATTAAAGGGGAAAAGATATAAATCCAGAGTCATCATTGAAGATTTTAAAATACATTAAGCAAATAATTAAAGAAAAATAGACATATCCATAATCATAATGAAAGTTTCAGCACTCTTCTTCAATAGTTGATGAATTAAAAGAAAATCTGTAAGGATATATTTTTGACCAACACTATCAACCACACTAACATAAGTGACAGTTATACCACATGACACCCAGAAACTCTAGAGCATATGAACTTTTGTAAGATAGACTGCATTTGAGACTATTAAGTATACCTCAGTAATATTTAGAAATAGATATCTTACAGAATATAACCTCTGATCAAATGGAATTGTATTAGAAATAAATAACTTCTAAGATATATGGAAAAGTCCCAAATATTTGTCAATTAAAATGTTATCAGAGTGAGGCACTTCCCTGGTGGGCCAGTGGTTAAGACACCACCTTCCAGTGGAAGACATGTGGCTTGGATCCCTAGTCAATGAGCTAAGATTCTATGTGCTTCATGGCCAAAACAACAAAACATGAAACAGAAGCAGCAGTGTAACAAACTGAATAAAGACTTTAAGAATGGTCTACATTAAAAAAAAAAGTCTAAAAATAAAACAGTGCTATCAGAGTGAACAATGCCTTAGCCAAGGGGGTGGCCTTATAGATAACTTTTAAATATAGAGTCTGCTGTAAGACACACTGGGGCTCTTGGAAGATAAACACTATTATAATCCATCTCACAGTTATTTAACATTTGCATATTTCAACAGAGAAATTTACAGGTAAAGAATGAATGATGATATAATTCAACATAGATGCAGACGTTTAATCCTGTGATTTGGCAAAGACCTTTATTGGTGAGGTAAGTAAATCATGGATCAGAACATATGCTCCAGAATCCTCCAAGCTGGATGGAGTGACTCCTCGAGACAGATGAAGGAAGGGGACACCGTGCATTTCACAGGACCTGCTCTGCCCTGGGATCTCAGCAGCGATCTCCGCCATGATTTGGAGAGGAGCGAAATGGCTGCCCTGCCTTTCCCAGATTCTGGTTTGTAGAGAAGATGACATTATTCCTGCTTCAGGGAACTATAGAAATGAAGCAACAGCCGCAGAATTACCTGGCAGCACATTGTTGCATAAATGCCACTGGATCTTTATTAGAATGGGAACAGAATGCTTCAGAGCAGCTGACCTCAGGAGGCTATTTCTGCCAGTAGACTGTGAAATAAAATTGCGTCTATATCCAGATATACACTTATATATTTTATTTTCCTTGTTTTACCTCTAGTAACTATTTTTTCTATTACAAACATTATTCTTTATGTAAGATACATGTATGTGTATGTGTGTGTGTATATATATATATTTTTTTTTTTTTTTAAGTGAAAGTGAATTCAGTGCTCAAAGCCAGGTAAGTTTTTTCTTTTTGTTCCCCTTTTAGAACATTGCACTGTCCTCATTATTTTGGAAAATAAATCAGTGCTTTAAAATGATTAGGAAACTAAAAGGGTGGAAAGTCACACTTGATTTATTCTTTCAGTTGATGAACTTCACACTTGAGAGGCAGAAAGGGGACTTGAGAATATAACTGTGAGCTTGGAATCCGTGTGCTAGTCAGAATGGGTGTCGAGAAGAGAAAGGTGTGTGTCGGGGGGGGGGGGCATTACAAATTAAGAAAAGCAATTCAGTGAAGAAGTGACTCTAAAGGTCAGGCTGCTAAGAGTCCCTGCAGGGTGAGAACCAGAAATCACACGATGCGGCCCACGCAGGCCCACATGAAGGACCAGAATAATTGATGATATAAGAGCCAGAATCTGCGTAATTCACAGGATCTTAAACCACCCACAGACGTGCAGCCCAACTGTCTCTCTGCAAACAGTACAGAACTCGGGAGATGGGGAGGGCTTGGGCTGCAGGGTGATAAGAGGGCTTGGGCTGCAGGGTGATAAGAGGGCTTGGGCTGCAGGGTGATAAGAGGGCTTGGGCTGCAGGGTGATAAGAGGGCTAGACAGAGGGTTTATATGAACAGGAATCTGAACTGTATCCATCTCCCACACACTGTGTGTTCTTTAACATTCATTTATTGGCTGCATTTGGTCTCGTAGCATGGGGAATGCTCATGTGGCATGCAAGCTTCTCTCTAACTGAGGCGTATGGGTTCTAGAGTGCCGGGGGTGCTAATTGTGGGGTACAGGCTTAGTTACCTTGGGGCATGTGGCATCTTAGTTTCCTGACCAGGGTTGGAACCTGTGTCCCCTCTTGGAAGCTGGATTCTTAACCCCTGGACCCCTAAGGAAGTCCCCCACCTGCTATGTCTTGAAGATGAACAAGGAACGGGTGCTGCAAAAGAACCCGAGGCCCTGGTGTGTGTGAACATGTCTGCCAGTCACTAATGACACACACAGTCTGGCTCTCTGATGAAAAGCTGGGATGCGGCTGATGCATGCCTTCAAAGCATACTTAGACACCCTCCTGCTCCTTGAATGTGACTTCAAGCAACACAGTCAAGCCTGCCTGGGGGCAAATGACACCCCTGGTTCCCAGCGGAGGCTTATGGAAGGCAAAGAAGAGGCAAGGAAGATGCTCATAGCTGGGCCTGCTTTTTAAGGCTCAGCAAGCCTGTCCACGACTTCCCTGGTGGTTCAGACGGTGAAGCGTCTGCCTACAGTGCGAGTGACCCGGGTTCCATCCCTGGATTGGGAAGATCTCCTGGAGAAGGAAATGGCAAACCACTCCAATGTTCTTGCCTGGACAATCCCATGGACAGAGGAGACTGATGGTCCAAGGGGTCACAAAGAGTCGGACACGACTGAGTGACTTCCCCTCACTAAGCCTGTCCATTATTAACTGTGCCTCAGTTAGTGACTCAGACTTGCCCCCTCAGATGAATAACTCTTTCTCCCTTTGGGGAAAGCTAGGAAGTGGGTGTTAGAGGCGCAGGCCTGGTGCGAGGAGAGGGCCAGATCCTGATAATGAGACGGGCACAGGCTCTGTCAGGCTCACTCGTTTCAGCATGAATGAGTCTGCATGAGTTTTGCTCATCACTTGTCCCCTGAAACGGACTTGATCTTCCAGGAAGTTTGCAGTGCTCCCTGCATGTGTCCTTGGTCCTGTTATCCCGAATCTGGCTCTCTTGACACTCGCTTGTGATTTCTCTAAGTCAGAGCGGGAAGAGGCAGGCTGCTGGGCCAGTACAGAGTGAACTCAGGTAAGCACATGCCCCCTCTGGGGCTGCCATTCCCGTTCCTGGTTAGATTCATTCACTGGGTGCACAGCCTAGCACGAGGTGCCTCGGGCACAGAGCTTAACAATTGCTGCCTTGGAGGTGCTCGCAGGTCAGTAGGGGAGGCCAGTCATGTATACCGTGTCGGGGTGTGCTAGTTTGCTAGGGCTGCCCTCACAGAATGGCCACAGGCTGGGTGCCTTAAATTTGTTTTCTTACCGTTCTGGAGGCTGGAAATCCAAGATCAAGATGTCAGTAGGGTTAGTTTCTTCTGAGACCTCTTCTTCTCGTGTGCTCACAAGATCATTCCTCCAGGCACACATGTATCTGTGTCCTAATCTCTTCTTACAAGGACAAAAGTCTTGCTGGATGAGGGCCCACCCATCTATATTGTATATTTATCTTAATTACCTCCAAACAGGATCTCATTCCAAGATAACCGGGGGTTACAACTTCAACATATGACTTTAGCAGGGACGAAACTCCACCCATAACACAGGCACTGTGTCGGAAGTAATAAACTAGAAAACGTAGTCCCTCCTTTCGAGATGTTCTCAGGCTGGTGGGAAAGCACGGCTCCGTCTGAATATAAATCAGGCAGAGAAACAACACATTGGGAGCATAATTTAAAAGTGAAGGAACAAATATATTCACAAACAAATGGTCTACAAGCATTTGGAGAGGTTTCTTGGAAGAGATGGTAAGAATGTTAGGACTTGAGTGGAAGGAGGTACCCACTATCCCTGTCACTTATAAACACTGACCCTTGGCAGGCTTCTGTCTTTTCATCTAGCAGCAAACTCTTAACGCAGTAATGCTCCAAGGGGTTGGGGTGAGAAGGGAAGGGAAGGAGGAGGAGTGAGAAACCGGGGTCTTGCAGTTCAAACTCTTGCCTCTTCCTCAGTAAATCCAAACTCCTTTTTGCTCAGCATCCTTTGTGTGATCAAAGATCATTACCACTCAGCTAAACATTCCTAATTCCCTCAAATATGCTGGGGCCATGTAAGACTGCAAAAGAGCCTTAGAATCCTGTGAAACTGAGGAGGAACATGGATGGGATTTGGGACTTCCCAAGTGGTGCTAGTGATAAAGAACCCAGCTGCCAATGCAGGAGACGTAAGAGACAGGGGCTCTATCCCTGTATACTTCCTACTCCAGGAACATCCTCTGGAATAGGAAGTGGCCACCCACTCCAGTATTTCTTGCCTGGAAAGTTCCATGGATAGAGGAGCCTGGCAGGCTGCAGTCATAAGAGTTAGACATGGCTAAGCAACACAGCACGCCTGTGGATGGGATTTAGGGAGGGCTGGGAGCCTCTAAAACAAGAATGAGTTTTGTGGTTATATTATTACGTTGCACTACGGATATGCTCCATAGTTCTCTTTGCATAAAGATCATCTTGAGCCTTCATAGAACACTCTCCAAGGCTTCTTTCCAAGGCACTTGGGATGCAATTCATTCTCATTACCAGGCCCTATAAGATCTGACCCTTGCTTACTCTCTAGCATCATCTCCCTGCAACTCTTCTCCTTAATCACTCAACAGCAGAAACCCCAGCCTCTTCTCTATTCCAAAGACACACCAAACTGATACCTGCATTGCCATAGCTCTTGCCTCTCCCTGGAATGCCCTGCCCCCAGACCTGTGGCTGTCTGGTGCCTTCTGGTCATGCAGCTCTTAAACACTACTGTCTTTACACGCAAAGTATTGTTTTTCTCAGTCTGTGTTGCGTGACCCTCAGTATCCTGTTTTATTTTCTTGGTATCCCCATCACAATCTGAAGTGATCTTCTCCATATGTTGGTTGTACTGGCGTATCTCACGCCACACAACTCGAATGTAAGCTCCATGAAACCAAAGCCCACGTTTATCACTGTTGTCCAGGCTTCTGGAATTGCATCAAGCACCCAGCAGGTGACTGAGGCACACTTAACGCACAGATCTGCAGAGTGACCCACCATCCCTCACTCCATCTCATGCTCATTAAGTGAACAAAGAGCAAACCACGAACAAGAAGTCAAACTGAGAGGTACCGGTTGCTTTCAGTCTGTGCCTCTTTAAAAAATGAGACAGATGAGGCCCAGAGAACTTCATTCACTTTAACAAGCCCTGTATAACATCATTTCAGCCTTTTTTTGCCATCTGGGAACTTTTGTTTGGACCTGATCCAGTTGCCAACGTCCTTCCCAAAATGTGGTACTGAGAATATCCCATAATAGGCTAACTGGAAATAGCAGGATTGTCTCTCTTACCCTGAACCTTGTGCCTCTTACAATGCTTTAAATTATTTTACAATATCTTCCTGTGCCATCAGGCAGCTTATTACTTGTAGTTCTTTTGGAAGCAGTTGCCATATTTTCTGTTATTAGTTATTACCAATCCAAACAAACACTTTAGTTTTCCCAAACTCTAGGAGGAGGTATTTTTAAAAAGGCCATCTTAATTATACATCAGCAATGGAGAATCACAGAGGATTCATTAACATAATAAACAGAAGTCTGTTTCCAGCATCCCAACAGCAAGGTGATATAAAAACAACCATTATTTGCTGCTCAACAACTGTGGGTTTCTTTTCCAAGTTCTTCTCCCAGCTTTCTAAATGTGGGGCCTCTTCTTGCTGCGTGTGCTTTCACCGGAGGGGAGAGGGAGGGCTTTAAAGAAGAAGTGGCTTTTGATCTTTGCCTTGAGATCGAGATAGAAATGAGGCCAGGAAGGCTCCCAATAGACAGTCTCAAAGCGATAACGTGACAATATGAAGCAGAGTGGATATATGGGAAGAGTGCAGCCTTAACACCAGAGAGGCAGGAGACCCAGAGCTTGCTTCACCACTCACTAGCTGTGGGACCTTGGTCTGAGCCTATTTCGTCCTCTTCCAAATGGCACTATCCCCTGCTTCACCAGATGAGAGAAAGTTGCTTGTCTGAATCTCCCAGCATGGTGTCTGGCACATCCTTAGACATTCTAGTTCCCTCTACCCAAAAGAGAGTCTTTAGCACCCTGCTCTGAGATGGTTAGATAACATCACCAACTCAATGAGCTTGAATTTGAGCAAACTCCAGGCTGGTGGCTCAGATGGTGAAGAATCTGCCCGAAATGCAAGAGACCTGGGTTCAATCAATGGGTCAGGAAAATCCCCTGGAGAGAGAAATGGCAACCCATTCCAGTATTTTTGTCTGGGAAACCCCATGAACCGAGGAGCCTGACAGGCTACATTCCGTGGGGTCGTAAAGAGTCAGACACAACTTTGCGACTGAGCAACAGCACCAGGACCTTCCCATCCTCTACCTCTTCACCTTATCCTAACTTGGGAAACTGACCTAACTTGGTTCTTCCTGGGGCCCCAGTGGGTTGTAGAAGCCTGCAGGCTCTGAGTGGTAGCTGCCTGTCAGTTGGCAGGAAAGAGTGGTATGCTGGAGTGGGGATTGAACTGTTGCCATTGGAGATGGCAACAGATGCTTCCTGGTTGAGCCAGAGTTGGCTAAATCAGGGCTCTGTGGTTTGAGACAGAATCCAAATTATTTCCAATTAGGAGATTGTAACGACAGCTGCTCTTAACCCACCGGCTCCTCACGGCTGCCGACTTGGCCTCATGTGGTTGAGAGCTTTAACCTGGACTCGAGATTTGTACCTGGGAGCATCCTGTACACATATCATGTTTGAATTATTTAAATTTCTTTCTCTGAACCTGAGGTCCTCCTTAGCTTAACAACAGTCCTAGGAGGGGGAAAAGGGCAAGAGAAGAACAATTGAGTTCAATTCCAAACTCATATCACTTGCTGACTTTTTGACCTGTGATTCTATTTTCTCACTTGAAATGAGGATGATAACTTGGTCCTGTAATGATGTAAATAAGATGCCCAGTGTCAAAGGGCTTCATCGGTGGGGAAGGACTATACAGCCCCCGTATCCATGGGTGTGGAACCTGACTGCCCTATGCTGCTTTACTTAAAGGCCTTGAGCATCTGCAGCTTTTGGTATCCTCTTGGGTCATGGGACCGATGTGGGGTGGATTCTGGGGGCCAACTGTACATAGTCCTTCATATCACTGGAGGCTCCTTCACTGTGAACTCAAGCCTGATGCCACCACTGCAAGGAGCACCCAGGATAAAGTCAGGTGTGACTGATACCAATGTGCCTTAAGGCTTAAACCAGTCATTTAACTCCCCAAACCTTCTTTTTGTCTTTCAGATTGAAGTACAATCAATAGTAGGATGCTTGCCTCACCAGGCTTACAGTTTTATGAGTGTAGTGCAGAGCCCTGTGTAAACCGTAAAGCGCTGTGTACACACGAGCAATTATTATTATGTTCTTAGGGCTTTTGGGGGGTTGGCACCAGTTGAGCCAGCTGAATGCTCTGAGCAAGAACAATCTGTTTTCTTTCCTCTTGGCAAAGAGCACAGAAGACAGAGCAGCTCATAGAAACTGGGGCAGGAGAAAAAAGTTGACTCTCCCTGTAACTCTCTGATACACACACTCACACGCACACTCACACGCACACAACTCCCCTGCAGATTCCCACAAGTCCAGCATCCAGCATACCACAGCAGAACTTGGGAAGTGGCCTCATTTTCTGAGCCGTCTCTGTAGCCCAGTCCCGACCCTCCCGCTCGGTGCCCAGATCCAGTTAAGATCTAAATTCAGAGCGAGGCCCTGGCTCCAGCAGGCCGGGTCGCATTGTGTGGAGCCCAGTGCTTGGCTCCCAGGCCACCGGCTCTGCCTTTTCTTGACCCTCTTCTTAACCCTCAAGTCAATCAGTCTTTATGTTAATTTCTTTTGTCTGAAATCCCCCGACTTCTCTCCAATCCCTCGGACACTGCCTGCTTCCAGCCGCCCCCCTCTCCAGCCCTCTCCTCCTCCTCCCGCTCCTGGAAAGGCCTCTTTCAGCCGCTCTGTCTCCACTCCAGCAGCCAGAGGGACCTTCTTTTTTTTTTTAATGCAAACATCACTTCTCTGCTTAAAACTTGTCAAGGTCTTTCCACTGCTCTACAGTAAAAAAAAAAAAAAAAAAAAAAAACACCTGCACCTGGGCACACAGGACTCTGCGCTAGCGGGCTCAGCCTGTCTCGCCTCAGCCATACTCCCCTTTGCCCTCTGGTCTCCCCGCATACTGACCTTCGGTCTGTTTAGGGAACTTGCTGTTTCTGTGCCTATGTATTCCAGGAACTTCTCGAGCAAGCCGCTCCTCCCCTGCTTGCTTTGCCCCACTTCCAGCTAATTAGCTCTGCACTCCTGCAGGTACCGGTGAACCATGCTTCCACCAAGAGGCTCTTTCTCGGTTTTCTCAGTGGCTTAGCCTCTGTACTATGCATGCTCACAGCACTTCAACTCTATCCGTGTGGCAGTTATTGCAGCTTGCCGTCATATATCTCTGTGTCTATCCATATCTGTGTGTATCCACATATATATTTCTGTGGTGATATAGTTAATGTTGCATAACATCCTGAGCTCTGAGAGCGCAGGAATCATACCTTTACTGACTAGGTTGTCCTAGATTTCCACCCAGTACATGGCAGAAATTACTCTGAATGGATGTGAATCTGGGCAATCGATGTCCCCTTTCTCCTTCTTCATCTACACGGTGAGGCTAATATTACTTTTTCCACCTGCTTCAAAAGATACACTGAAGAGACAAATGAGATCACATATCTGATGAGGGCGATGCAAATAAAACATCAGCTTTAAACTGTATTTAAGGAAATACAGCATAAAAGTTCAGAACAAGGCCTCTAGATTTGGAGACCCTCTGAGTCCAAATCTAAGATCTGCATCTAACTGTAGCTTTAATATGGTAATTAATTGCTGGAAATGAATTTTCTTATCGGGGAAAAAAGGGGGAAGTGATGGTGGCATGTGTTTCAAGAGATTTATTGAGATAATGAATGGATATTACCTGTATAACATAGTTGACTCATAAATACTGACTATTGTTATGAAAATACCTCCACCTATATCCTAATATGAAAATCTCCATTCTCTTATATTCATGTAGTTGTGGTTTGTTGAGCTAAAAGAAACTCAAGAGTTGGGAAACGTTCCCTAGATAGTTTGAGAAATTCTTATCTTCAGATAAGGCCCTCTTCCAGGAAAGTCCCTTTTTCTCATTCAGGATGAGTGTTTTTTCTAGAGTTTTCACACGTATGAAAATCTCTCCTCTAGAGTTGTACGAGTCCTTGGGTCAAGGATAGGTTGAGTGGAAAGTTTTGTTAAGAGCTCATTTGAACAGTTAGTTTTTGTCTGACATTCTTTGGGAAAAGGTACTTACCCAGTTAACTGAGAACCAAACAGATTCCAAAGTTGATGTCAGTGTGTTCCTTTCCCAACAGAATTAAACCAATGTGTGGAAGGGATCTCAGAAGTCCTGAAATGTTCCTTCCTGTTCCTCTCCACCTGGCAAAATTCTATCCATCTCTTGAAACCCAGATCAAAAGCCACTTCTATATGAAATTATCTCTGACTGTGTCCGGGCTGAGGTAAACATTTCCTCCTGTGACCTCTTCCTCTGCCCATCTTTTAGCCATCTTCCATGAACACCTCTCACATTCTTCATTAGATGAAAGTTATAGCTGTCCATTGCTTGTCTTTCTTGCAAGAATGAAATCGGCTAAAGTTGTTAAAAGCACGTGTGTTCTTTGTCAGGCACTTGAATTTAAATCCCAGCTTCTTTACCTGTTTGACGAATGATGTCAAAAAAGTTAAGAGCTATGCTTCTGGAAGGCAGTTAGATAAGAGGCTGCCAAAATGTATCTTACGGATATTTAGTGAAAGGAAACTTTTTCTGAGTTCACAGGGTTTAACTTCAGCGGGAATTAACTATTTGATAGTGGTTCCTTGGATATCTGGCAAACATTTCAGCTGTTTTCTCAGGTGCCCTTCAGCCTTCAGGATCTGAAGCAAGGTCTTCAGTGTTTGTAGACCTGGGTTCCTATCTCATCTCTCACTGCTCTCATTTATTCTGAGACCTAGACATGTAAGTCACCTCTTTAAACATTGACTTATGTAAAAAGAAGAATACCATCCCATAAGATCCTTATAAGAATCACTGAGGTCAGCAGACTTTTAATAACACTCTGTAAAATATTAATCAAAGAGCATATAATAGATATTCTGGAAAACAAAAAACCTGGCATGGTCAAATGTGGAATTGGTCAAATGTGGTCAAATTAGGAACTGCTAGTTTAAACAGAGTTGAAGAGATTTATTTAAGGTAGACCTTTATAAGATCTTTATATGTCAACATGCATTATATTAATAAACCTTCAGAAAAGATGTGTAAGGTTTGATGTCTCTAAAAGTATCTAGCATAGAATCTGTGATAGCCAGAGCTCTTGGCATCTTGACAAGTGATGGAGCCCAAATCAAAATGGAGAGAGAGAGAGAGAGAGAAAGATGTTCTTTTAACTAAAAAGTCTCAGGGAAGGCTATATTAAGAGGATCAAAATTATTCACCAAAACAGGGTCCATGTTTATTCCTGGGTTCTGATGATAGTTTCATGTTCTTGTTCTTTGAGTAGAGAAGTGGGTCTTTACCCATCTCTGAGTTAAACAGTGATGACAGTAAGATGGATATGATGTGCTCCATCCCTGAAGCTCCCACGTCACTCACATGGACTTGAGAGTGCCAGAGGAGTGATTTAGGGTGCCATTATCAGAATGGATACAAGTAAGCTAAATACCATGAGACAGGCCACAGAACCACGCCCTCTTTGGGGAGGTGTGGAAAATCAAACGGGCAAAGACACAGCATTCTTCGCGAAACATGAATGAGATGGTTATGAAAGGGGCCTGGCCATGGTTGGCCCTCATGAAATGCCAGCCTTCTTTCCTTTTTCGCTCTCCTTACGTTGTTTTCGTGTCTCTTGACACTCAAGGAGCCTCTCAAATGAGCCAGTCAAACCATGAGGAAAAATCTGTGAATCCCTGAAGATCGATCCAAGTATCAAGTCTGAGAACCTACCTCAAATTTCCAAGCACTGGAGAAATTCTTTAACCTCAGTCATGAGACCACTCCTATAGAATGCCTGACTATATTCTACTGGGCATTCTTTAATTGAAGGAACCAAAAATAGCTATGTTTCCATATACCACATACCATACAGCCCATGAGTCATACATATTTATTAATTTAAATGCCACAGGAAAGACTTTCACAACTTTTTGCTCTGTCCATTATTAAGATTATTTTCTCCCCATTCTCTCTGAAGACATCAATGCTTCAAGGTGGCCTTGACCCGCGTCCTCTCTCTTCTCGCTCCCCACGTGCTTTGGGCCCCCCTTTCCCTGTCTCACTTCCTCTGCTGCCTCCTGTTTTAGCCCCTGCACTCCCCTCGGCCAGGCTCTCTCTCTGGCTTCAGGGAGGCCTCTATTTCCTGTCGTCATGATCTTCCTTTTTGCCGCTACGCGCCTCCCCTTGGACCTTTGGGACACCTCACCCTTGAACCTCTTTCCTCACTTTAGGCCCTGCCCCGGTGTTGCATTCTTAAGTATTGTCTCCTCCAATTGGGAACCATATGACCTTTTGTTTGCAGAAATCATATTCATATTCATAAGTTGCTAAGCATATTTTGTAAGTCAGAACGCATTGTGAAATACACTAACCCCTCCTGCTGTTTCAGCTTGCCTAACAGAGGAAGCTACAGTCACTTGCAGTTTTGTTCCAAGGAATAAAGACAATGTTTGGTAAATGGAATGTACCCCAGCTCCTGCTGGAGGGAACGTACTGAGAAATCACACCCCGGTTAACCTGCTGAGGCTTTTGTCTCCCCAGCAATACCTCTGAGTGTAGGTAAATAATAATAATAGTAATAGTAATAAGGAAATTGTATGTACAAGTATATTTTTCATCTGTAGGTTTCCCTCCGTGTCCCAAAGCACCTTAGCTTCTGGAATGACCATCAAGCATCCAAATCTGTTTTTCAAGCATCAGGCATGTCATTCAGCCAATAAAGAACTGAAACTAAATTACTGACTTGTAATAAAACAAAAGAGGAGAGGAAGACAAGTTTTTATTGAACTTCTCCTTCAGATCAGCACAGGATTAGGTTTGTAGCCCTAGTAGCTTCGAATGATATTATTGAATCTCTAAATGGAGATATAGATACAGAGACATATATGTATAGATATCTTCTTAGCTCAGACTGCATTAACAAAAATACCATGTGCTAGTTGGCTTAAACAAGAGAAATTAATTTTGCACAGTTTTGGAGGCTGGAAATCCAAGATAGGGTGCCAGGACAGTCGGTTCTGGTGAGAGCCCGCCTCCCGGCGTACAGACGGCTGCTTTCTCGGTGTGTCCTCCGTGGGGCTGAGCAGTCTCCTTTCCTTCTTGTGAGGAGACTAATTCCGTCATGAAGGTCCCACCCAAAGGTCCCCCCAAAGACCCTGCTTCCCAAGGACATCACCTTGAGAGCTAGGGCTACAACATGTGAATTTGGGTGTAGGTAAATACGCGTTTAGTCTATAAGAATATGTTTCAGTTCTTACAGAGGCAGAAACCAAGGCTCCAACATAGTCCAGGATCACAGGTGAGTAGGGTAAATTTTGGAGCCCACTCTGTCTCTCTGGTTCCAAATCCCGGTACATTTAAGTCCATTGGTCTTTTAAAAATAAAAGAGAGAGGAGAAAGTAATTTAGACTCTTATGCAGTCGTGCAGTGGTGGGGGAGTTTGCCTCCTCTCAAGGCACCCTGCCGTTTCCATAGTGCAGGCAGTAAAGCAGACTGAGGGACTTCCCTGCTGGTCCAGTGGTTAAGACTCCACGCTTCCCCTACACGGGGCACAGGTTTGATTCCTGGTTGGGGATATAAGACCCCACATGCTGTGTGGTGGAGCCAAAAAAGAAAAAGCATGGATTGAGAATTATTTTGTCTCATTTTTAGACTCGTCTCTGGTCGCAGAGCAGAACATAACTAAGCGACTAGGCATGCACTGCTGCGCTGCCGCTGCTGCTAGGTCGCTTCAGTCGTGTCCGACTCTGCGACCCCGTAGACGGCAGCCCACCAGGCTCCTCTGTCCCTGGGATTCTCCAGGCAAGAACACTGGAGTGGGTTGCCATTTCCTTCTCCAGTGCATGAAACTGAAAAGTGAAAGTGAAGCCGCTCAGTCGTGCCCGACTCTTAGCGACCCCATGGACTGCAGTCTATCAGGCTCCTCCGTCCATGGGATTCTCCAGGCAAGAGCACTGGAGTGGGCTGCCATTGCGCTACTCCCATTAAACAAGTTTCCCCTCTGGAGCGCCTCATCCCTGAATAAAGGCATATGGAGGTGTGGTCTGTTCTGAATGATAAAAGCTCTCATTTGTGAAGTGGCCCCAATGTGCCGTTTGCCAGATACCCAGTCAGCTCTCATCTAAATCTTCCATTGGCATCAAACCATTTTTTAGATGAGGGCTCAAAAGGTAAAATGAATCCACTTAGCAGTTGGAACCCAGAACTGGCCTCAAGCTTGTAGACTCAACAAAAATTCCAAGTAACAGGTTAAATATCCTTTCCAGGGGAGTGCAGATTCCTCTTACAATATGGAAAAGAAAGAACTCCAGGGATGGTCTTACACATGAAGGTGACCAGGGAACTCTCAGCCCATTAATTTTTTGCTATAAACACAGTCCCTCAAAGTGAAAGACACATGCAATCTGCCTCCAAGGTCAAACCCTAGCCGCCCCTGAGGCCGATCATGGGTGTGGTCCATTTATCTGATTATGACTCAAGGCTAAAGAGGCTGAGGTTTCTGTGCTGCGATTTGAACCTGCAGCTCCACGGGATCTCAGGTGTGTTGCAGGTGCTGCACTAACTGAGCCCTCCCCCCGACTCTCTCTGCCTCGCTGGCTGTATGTCCCTTTTGCTAGTGCCCTGCGTGCCAGGTTTATACTGCCACTGAGACTGTGCACTCTGGTAAAACCTTTCATCTTCGTATCTCAGGTTGCTTTTCAAACAATAATTAATTAGGCCTCATAACCCCCTGATGAGATTATTATGTGTAAACATTGTCTTGTGCACTGCCCAGGGAATTTTGTCATCAGGAGTTATAAGTCCAATTCACACCTCCACACAGACCTCAGGCTACCTCCAAAGGCAAAAGAAAGAAGAGATGCAAAGGGGTGATGCTGGGATTCGCAACATGAAAAACTCCTCTGTTGAGCAAAAATTGAAATATTTTTGAGCATATAAAACTCATAGGTAGCGTGATGGTCACTCGTGGAGCATTGGAGTTGAAGAATAGATGATCAAGGCCTTCGACCTCCCGTTGGTGTGAGTTCAGAGAGGTGATGTCATCAGTGTAACCTTGGCCAGCAGATTAAATCCCTGAGCCTTAATTCTTCATCTGGAAGGAGCGATAATGAGAGTTCTTATTTTACAGACTTCACAGAAGAGTTGTTCAATCAAGTTAGGTTGTAAATTACAAAGAGTTTGGGGGCTTGTGGAGTGTTATATGAGTATTAATATTTGCAGTCACTGTGCTCTGAGCTCGTGGTGACCTGCAGGATAGAAAGATCCGTTTTGTCCTGTTTGCATGTGTGTGCTCTCAGTCACATCTGACTCTGGATGGCATCATTGGTTCAATGGATGTCAGTCTGAGCAAACTCTGGGAGATGGTGAAGGCCGGGAACTGTAGCCCACTAGGCTCCTCTGTCCTTGGGATTCTCCAGGCAAGAAAACTACTGGAGTGGGTTGCCGTTCCCTCCCCTGCAGATCTTCCTGACCCAGGGATCAAACTTGCATCTCCTGCAATGTCAGGCAGATTCTTTACCACTGAGCCACCTGAGAAGCCCTCTGTTTACCGTGCACTTATTGGGCACCTAGAAATCTCTGCACTGCTTTTGGAGATGTACGGTACAAAGATGAAGACAATTATTTTCTGAGGATTGTCTGCTTAATGTTGTCTATGCCAGGATACTGCAGAGGCAGATCATGGGATTTTAGTCAGCACTGGTTACAATACTGTAATTATTCCCGATTTTTTATTAGTAACTGGAGACTTTGGGAGGTGATTAAGTAATTTGTTGTTATTGTTCAGTCCGGAAGCTGTGTCCGACTCTGCAACCCCATGGACTGTAGCACACCATGCTTCCCTGGCCTTCACCATCTCCCAGAGTTTGCTCAGACTGGCATCCATTGAATCAGTGATGCCATCCAACCATCTCATCTTCTGTCATCCTTTTCTCCTCCTGCCTTTAATCTTTCCCAGCATCAGGGTCTTTTCCAATGAGTTACCTCTTCGCATCAGATGGCCAAAGTATTGGCACTTCAGCTTCAGTACCCACTCCAGTGTTCTTGCCTGGAGAATCCCAGGGACGGGGGAGCCTCGTGGGCTGCCATCTATGGGGTCGCACAGAGTCGGACATGACTGAAGCGACTTAGCAGTAGCAGCAGCAGCATTAGTCCTTCCAATGAATGTCCAGGATTGATTTCCTTTAGGATTGACTGGTTTGATCTTTTTGCTATCCAAGGGACTCTTAAGAGTCTTCTCCAGGAACACAGTTTAAAAGTATCAATTCTTCAGCAGTCAGTCTTCTTTATGGTCCAACTCTCACATCTGTACGTGACTACTGGAAAAACTATAGCTTTGACTATAGGGATCTTTCTCACCAAAGTGATGTTATTTACTCATGAAAGGGATTAGTACTTTTATTAAAGAGACCCCACAGAGCACCTTTGCCCCTCCCACCATTGAGGACAGAGCAAGAAGTCTGTGAAGGCCGTCACCCCCTTTCTGGGGATTATAAACTATCCAGTCTGGTGTTTGGTTAGAGCAGCCCGAACGGGCTAGGACAGTGATACAGCCAGCCTGCGTGACAAAGCTGTATGCTTTCCTACAATACGGGATGAGAGCCCACTATCATATTTCTTACAGAAAAAGGAGGCAGCAGATGTCCAAAATCTGTTGTTTGTGGCTACAATATGAGCAGCTTCTCTTGCTTAATAACATAATACTTATATTGCTTACTTTGAATCTTGTTCATCAAATTTATATTTTAAATTCTATATATATATATAGAATTGTGCTGAAATGTATTTTTGCAGTGGCCATAAATCTGAGGACTTCATATTTTTTTGAAAGAGTTTGGTGATCAGTTCGATATGTAAAATGACACTTGTTATTGTCCTTTTTTTTTTTTTTTAGTTCAGTTCAGTTCAGTCACTCAGTCATGTCTGACTCTTTGCTACCCCATGAATCACAGCATACCAGGCCTCCCTGTCCATCACCAATTCCCAGAATTCACGCAGATTCATGTCCATCGAGTCAGTGATGCCATCCAGCCTTCTCATCCTCTGTCGTCCCCTTCTCCTCCTGCCCCCAATCCCTCCCAGCATCAAAGTCTTTTCCAATGAGTCAACTCTTTTCATCAGGTGGCCAAAGTACTGGAGTTTCAGCTTCAGCATCATTCCTTCCAAAGAAATCCCAGGGCTGATCTCCTTCAGAATGGACTGGTTGAATCTCCTTGCAGTCCAAGGGACTCTCAAGAGTCTTCTCCAAGTTCAAAAGCATCAATTCTTTGGCGCTCAGCCTTCTTCACAGTCCAACTCTCACATCCATACATGACTACTGAAAGTAACAATTTCTCACAGAGAAATTTGTTGTAGAATTAGTTTGAAGTCCTGATTCTTTTCTTTATTATTGACAAAGAGATAACTTACTAATTTAGTAACTATTTATTGAACATTGCTAGTAGAGGTACAAAGTGATACAAGCATTTGAAAAACTTGGTTAGTATCTTATAATGATAAAAATGTACATGTACACCAAGACCCCAAATTCTCTCAATAGAAATGAAAACTTCTCTTTGAACAAATGAAAATGTGTGTCCACAAAAAAGGCATACAGGAATGTTCACACAGCTTTGTTTAAAATAGCTGACAAGTAGAAAATGTCCAACAACAGGTAACAAATATAGTCAATTCATAGTATATAATAATCAGCATGCAAGAAACTATCAGTGAATACAGGAAGCTCATCAGTGAGAAGGCTAACTTCATGCATCAAATCCATTAGTGCCCAAATACCTGGTTAAACATGATATGTGGGTGTGTCTGTGACGGTTTTTTTACAAAAGAGATTAGTTTGATTGATGGACTGAGTGAAGCACGTTGCCTTCAGCAATGTGGATGGGCCTCATCCAATCCATGGAAGGCCTGAATCAAATGAAAAATGTGGGAGGAGACTGAATTCACTCTCTGCCTAGCTCCTTGATCTAGGACATCGGTCTTCACTTCCTCGGTGCTCCTGATTCTCAGGGCTTCAAATGCAGACGAGCTCTGTACCATGAGCTCAATGGTCCTCCGTCCTCTGAACCACCTCGCCAGCTCCCCTGGCTCTCCAGCTTGTACAGACTAGATCATGGGACTTGTCATCACTCCACAACTATGTGGACCAGATTCTTACAAAAAGTCTCTTTCCATACACATAGAAGTTGTTCTCTTTCTCTAATGAACGCTAGGGAAGGAAACCAGATGCAAGAGTATATTCTGTATGATTCCACTTCCATGAAATGGGAATAGATAAATTAACCTATGGTAAGAGAAATCAAAATAGTGGTTGTCTGAAGTAGGGGGTGGAAATTGACTAAAAAGGCAAAAAGTGGAACTCTGGGGGCTGATGGAAATGCTTCATCACTTTATTGAGGTAGTGGAAATAAGTTTACATTCATTAGTAAACACTCATTTGCAGACTTAAAATGCGCACATTGGTCTTACTGTTGTAAATGATGCCTCAGTAAAGTCAGTTTTATACATGTATATAAAGATTTTATATACATTTTATTGCATTAAAAATTGTCCAAAATATAAATTTCTTCCCTCACAGACTGGTTAATTTCAGTTCAGTTCAGTTCAGTCACTCAGTCGTGTCTGACTCTTTGTGACCCCTTGGACTGCAGCATGCCAGGCCTCCTTGTCCATCACCAACTCCAAACTCATGTCCATTGAGTCAGTGATGCCAGCCAACCAGCTAGTGCACTGTTGTCCCCTTCTCCTTCCACCTTCAGTCTTTCCCATCATCAGGGTCTTTTCAAATGAGTCAGCTCTTTGCATCAGGCGGCCAAAGTATTGGAGTTTCAGCTTCAAATGAATATTCAGGACTGATTTCCTTTAGGATTGACTGGTTGGATCTCCTTGCAGTCCAAGGGAACTCTCAAGAGTCTTCTCCAACACCACAGTTCAAAAGC
>SJYV01004188.1:0-10487 GCA_006410875.1 Neotragus pygmaeus | reverse complement strand
TGTTCCCTCAGCAAACCAGCCCTGAATCCTAATAGGCAGGCCCTTCATACAGTCTCTTATGGAGCTCTGTATACATCCATCCTAACCACATAATGACCATTAAACAAGCATTCTATAACTGTTCACTAAGTCTCCTCCATTACACTATAAGCTCTGTGACAGCAGTGATCACCTGTGTATTGTTTGCCACTATTCCAGTACACCAACTTAACAACTCAGCAAATATTCATCAAGTGTCTTTCATGGGCCAGGTACTATACTAGTTGCTTGAGATGCTTGATGAACAAAACAAAGATTCCTGACCTGATGAAACTTACATTCAAGAGCAAGAAATCAAACAAAAGATGATTAACATAATAAAGTATATGATATATTAAAAGATAAAAAGCACCATGGAAAAAAGAGCAAGGTCAGGAAGGGAAGCTGCTTGCAGTGTTAGATAGGGTGGTCATTCTATTGAGAACGTGGGATTTGAGTAGGACTTGGAGGAGGGAAGAAAGTTGGCCAAGTGGATACCTGGTTAAGAGTGTTCCTAGCCCACTGTTAAGCAGAGTACATTCTTTAAGGCAGTGGGTGGTGCCTGCTTTGTTCTAAGAACACCAAAAGGCCAGTGGGACTGGAATGGAGAAAGCAAAAGGGACTTTTGCTTGGTGGTCCAGTGGCTAAGACCCCAAGTTCCCAATGCAGGAGGCCCAGGTTTGATCCCTGGTCAGGGAACAAGATCCCACATGCCACAACTAAGATTTTGCATGCTGCATCTGAAGATCTCTTGTGCCACAAAAAGACACAGCCAACCAAGACCCGATGCAGACAAATAAATAAAATAAAAGTAAACATTTATTTCTTTAAAAAAGAGAGAAAGCAAGAGAGCCAAAGGTAAGGCCAGAGATGCTCAGGAAATGTTTGTCAAGAAAATGAATGAAAAAGCAAACACTTGTTTTTAAAATGTGCTTCACAAGATTTTCATGTACTTTATAGGATTTTTACATGCTTTGCATATTTTCCTATAGGTGAGAAAAGTCTCTAGATTCANCAGGAAATGTTTGTCAAGAAAATGAATGAAAAAGCAAACACTTGTTTTTAAAATGTGCTTCACAAGATTTTCATGTACTTTACAGGATTTTTACATGCTTTGCATATTTTCCTATAGGTGAGAAAAGTCTCTAGATTCATCGAGTCCACAAACTGTAATCTCATGTCTATGCAGACTCAAGAAGGCACCATGTCCTTCTATTGCCAAAGAGGAAACATCTGGCTGTGTCAAGAGACGGCCCTACATCCTCTCAACCTTAAGTCCCTTAGGCTGGATTCACACAGCAGTGTCTGAAGCTGAGCAGATAAAGTTGATTCTGTGGCTCCACTCAGAAGGATGTGGTGCTGACAGGCCACTCCACCTTCAAGGCTGACGTGATGGGAACCAAAGTGAGACAGAGGAACCACAAAGCATTCAAAGAGGCCAAGAAGTTTATCTCACTCAGCATGTTGAGCAGATGGAGGTAGAAAGGAAAATGGACTCTTTGTGAACAAATGGCTTCCCCTCACTGAACATCCCTCTCTGAAAAGGTTCTGAAATCCACATACTTTAATGGGATTTATCAGTGGTTTCCAGGCACTACTGCAGGAACTGTTGTGGAGGAGCCTGGCTCACTCTCTCAGAATCTCCTGGGCAGTTTTCTCACAATATAGATCTTGGGAGACTATCTTTGGAAGATCTGAATCAGTGGGTCCAGGTGGAGTCAGGAATTAGTACTTTTAAGAGCTTCCTAAGATATTATCGTGGGCTTCCCAGGTGGCACTGGTGGTAAAGAATCCTCCTGCCAAGCAGGAGACACAGGTTTGATCCCTGGGTCAGGAAGATTCCCTGGAGAAGGAAATGGCAACCCACTCCAGTATTTTTGACTGGAAAATTCCATGGACGGAGGAGTCTGGTGGGTTACAGTTCATGGGGTGGCAAAGAATTGGACACAACCGAGCACTTAGCAGCAGCAGCAGCAAGAAATTATCATGAATAGCCATGATTGAGCAACACTTCTGTAGTGCTCTGATCATGGACCTTCATTTGGTCGGAAAACAACTCTTCTAATGGTATAGGCATCTAGTGGTGGAATTGCAGGCATCTGTGATCAAAAGAAGTCATTATGTTGAGGTAATAGGCATGAGAAGGCTGCTAGAATTTCTGTAATCACAGGCCCGAAAGGCCATCTTCACTGAGCAAATGTCCCAAGGGACAGCAATGGCAGAATCCGTCCTCTTCCCACGTGTCTCCTCACCCCTGCCAGCAAGTTTTTCCAATGAGGTTATGGGTTTAAAAGGAGTTGAAGATTTTTGTGCTTATTGATAAAATTTTAACCGGAGAAAAGGGAAGTTTGGGAATCTTAGAATTTCTACAAATATTCTAGTAAGAGGTGGTGAGGAAGATGGGCCAGGGCATCAGTCACCAGTCACTCAAGGATTCGTGGCTCCTTGGGTAGTCTCATTTCCCTGTGCCAGGGTTAATCTGTAAGGACAATAGCATACAGCAGCAGTGATGGTATATTACTTCTACACTTAAGTTATTTAAAAAAAAACAACCCTGTGGCTTTCATCTTGGACTCTNATGGTGACTGAAGCCATGAAATTAAAAGACACTTGCTCCTTGGAAGAAAAGCTATGATAAACCTAGACAGTGTATTAAAAAGCAGAGACATCACTTCGCCAACAAAGGTCCATATGGTCAAAGCTATAGGTTCTTCTAGTCGTCATGTACGGATAGGAGAGTTTGACCATAAAGGAGGCTAAGTGCTGATGAACTGATGCCTTCGAATTGTGGTGTTGGAGAGGACTCTTGAGAGTCTCTTGGACAGCAAGGAGATCCAACCAGTCCATCCTAAAGGAAATCAACCCTGAATATTCACTGGAAGGTTTGATGTTGAAGCTCCAATACTTTGGCCACCTGATGTGAGGAGCTGACTCACTGAAAAAGACTCTGATGCTGGAAGAGTGAAGACCAGAGGAGAAGGGGGGCAACAAGAGGATGAGGTGGTTGGATGGCAGCACCAACTCAGTGGACGTGAGTCTGAGCAAACTCTGAAGGATAGTGAAGCACAAGGAAGCCTGGCATGGTGCAGTCCACGAGGTCACAAAGAGTCGGACACAATTGAGCAAATGAACAACAAACAACAAATTCTGATTTCTTTGTCACATTTATATTAATGATACAAAATAAAAGCCATTTACCTTAAATAAATTTTAAGAGATTATCATCTCAAGAAAAGGTAAGTATGAAAAGGTAAAGTGAGGAATAAATTTGGCAGACAATTTTGAGAGATTAATATAATCTTGATTAAAAGATATTAAAAGAGATAGAGCAATATGTTCACCAAATGGCATGTATAAAATGTTCATAGGAGCCTTATTCATAATAACCTAAAACTGGAATAATGCATTCTACAGAAGAATAGATAAACTAGTCTGTTCACACAAGTGGAATATTACACAGCAATAAAAAAGAAAACACACCAACATGGACATTGCATTGAGAAAAGAAGCCAAAAGTACCCATTTTATATATGTACGTATGTATGCGTGTGTGTGTGTACATGCATGTATATACATATACACACAGCAGGATTGCATTCAAAATGATAAAATTAGTAGCCTGCCTATCACTGTTGATTTATCAGAAAAAGAAAAAATCCCTTGGGGGAAACTTAGGTTTAAAATCATAACAAATAACTAGTGAACAATAACAACCAAAGCACAAGAAATGTCTGCAAATTTGAATGACCCACTAAATTGAGAAAAACTGCTTAACTGATGTACTGCTTAACATCAGCAGCCACAAGAGCATAATTTAAACCCCAAAGAGAATTTAATATAGACTGAAAAGTCTACTGAAGAAAATTTAAGTTTACTTGGGTAGAATGAAGAATTATAAAACCCAATTACCAAACATATTAATACTGCACAAAAATTTTCTTAAGGTAAGATTACTTATCAAAATAAATATTTTCCTTATACTTTAGATAATTTTTTACAAAAAACTGTTCTTAAAATCCTGGAAGGTCCATAAGATAACATCAGAGTTGCATGCTATGATCTAGTGCTTCAAAATAACCTTTCAGGCTCTAATTGTCTCATATGAGAGGAGTCCTGCCTCTGCAGACAACATTCAGGATGATTCAGACTGACAATCTCTACAGAAGGCTACTTAGCAATAACTATCAAATGTAAAGTACATATACCCTCAGATCCAGGCAAGTTTACTTCCAGGAAATTATCTTTTTTAAAGATTTTATGAATATTTTTATGTAAATCTAAATATAACATATCCCATTGAAATACTCAGATAAGTATATTGGCAGCACACAAGCACTACAGATGACATGATACTGAGAGACAAAACGAAAGAACAGAATTAATATCTGAAACGATCTGAAAATGTTGGAAGACTGGATAGCTCTAATGACATGAAGTCAAACAGGGACAAATGTAAAGTCCTGTCATCCATCCCCCAAAGTAAACAAACAAGTATAGAATCAGAAGCAGAAGTAAATGTGAACAAAACTGGGGATTTACGTTAAGCATAAGTTTAGGAATCATTAACTCATTAGTTTATAGTACATTCATTCAGTTAAGAAATACTACCAACTCCAGGCAAGGAAGGCACTATGGTTATGTCTGAAAATATAATTCAAACTATGACAGGGCTGTCCCCAAATCTTTCCTGCAAAAGTCCTGTTCTATTGCAACGATTAGTCCACATACAGATGATGGTATTTTGTTCACCTCTAGCTGTCCAAGTGTGATGGAGGGTATCTTCAATTTAGGCTGGAGAACAGAAGATATAGGTGTCAAAGACATTCATCTTTGAATATCTGAGGGTTGTTATAAGGAAAGAGAGCTGGATTTGTCCTAACTTCATCCCCAGTTAGAACTAGAATTCACAAGGGAAACTGAAGGAAGACAGATGTAGCATACATCATACAAGGAGTGACTTTTTCACACTTCAGTTCAGTTCAGTCGCTCAGTCGTGTCCGACACTTCGCGACCCCATGAATCGAAGCACGCCAGGCCTCCCTGTCCATCACCATCTCCCAGAGTTCACTCAGACACGTTCATCGAGTCAGTGATGCCATCTAGCCATCTCATCCTCGGTCGTCCCCTTCTCCTCCTGCCCCCAATCCCTCCCAGCATCAGAGTCAATTAGTCAACTCTTCGCATGAGGTGGCCAAAGTACTGGAGTTTCAGCTTTAGCATCATTCCTTCCAAAGAAATCCCAGGGCTGATCTCCTTCAGAATGGACTGATTGGATCACCTTGCAGTCCAAGGGACTCGCAAGAGTCTTCTTCAACACCACAGTTCAAAAGCATCAATTCTTTGGCTCTCAGCCTTCTTCACAGTCCAACTCTCACATCCATACATGACCACAGGAAAAACCATAGCCTTGACTAGACGGACCTTAGTCGGCAAAGTAATGTCTCTGCTTTTGAATATACTATCTAGGTTGGTCATAACTTTTCTAGACCTGTCTAAAATGAAAAACTCTAATTCCCTACAGGACAAAGTGACTCTTTTATCAAATGAACACATAGCTTCCTAAGATGATATGGATGATGAGTTACTTATAGCTATAGTGGATATATGCAATCTGATACATATATGTGATATACATATGACATTATTCACTGAAGCACTATTTGTATAAGCAAAAGACTGAAAACAGCATTAATGCCCATCAGGAGGGGACTGGTTAAAAAATTATGATATATTTATAAAATGCAATACAATGCAATAATTTAAGCAAAATATTAAGCATGCAATTGATGCACTAATATGAAATAATCCCTAAATTCTACTGTTAGCTTTTTTTTTTTTTTAAGGTGCAATTTGGTCTTCTGGAAAGATAAGTAGATGGACTTTTTTCTATTTCTCCTGGTAAGTACAACTAAAAACTCTGGATGTAACATATAAAACAAATCTGAGAAGACTCTGAAAGGCGAAGAAGAGAAGGCAGATCAGCTAGGCAGCACAGGACCTAAGAAATGACACGAGATTTCCCTGGGTTTTCTTATTGTCTCATACATCTCAGACTTAGAGCTGAAGAAGCCAGCAACCTGGAAATGCCAACAGGCACAGACAAACAAACAAACAAAAACCAACAAAGATGTACTCCCATTAGTCAAAGAATAAGAAAAGACAAATCCTAGTAAGACAGAAACTTATAGACAGTAATCACTGCACTGCAGCCAAATACAGTGGCCCCACCCACTCCAACAAAGGCCAAGTGAGGAATCTGGACTTCTGCTTCTACCTGACTATAAGAAGAAGACATGTGTAACCTGAAACAGCAAAAACAAAGATTAAATATGATCTAGGCACTCAGAATATAATACCCAACTGTCCAAGTTTCGACTAAAAATCATTCAATACACCAAGAAACAGGAAGATGCCAAGAAGAATTTAAAAAGAGTGCTGATAAAACCCAACACTGAGATGACAGATGATCATCTGACAAAGATCTGTAAAGCAATCATGATATAAATGCTTCAATAAGAAATTACAAGTACACTTGGGGAAAAAAATGAAAAACAGAAACCTCTTTATATAAAAGATAAAGAGAAAGAATATTACCATACCAGTAAGTAAAGTCATCAAACCACAAAGGAAGAGACCAAGAGAAGAAGAAGGGAACAGGGAAGAAATTAAAATAACAGCCAGAAACATCAGACCTCACAGAAATCAAAATCTTTTGCTTTGTGAAAGACTCTACTAAGAGGATGAAAAGATAAGCTACAGACTGGGGAAAAATATACTTGCAAACCACATATCCAACAAAGAACTACTATCTAGAATATATAAAGTAGTCTCAAAATTCAACAGTGAAAAGGCAAAAATCCAATGAAAACATGGACAAGAGATGAAAACACAATTCACTAAAGATACATAGATGGCAACTGATACAGGAAAGTAGATAATCAACAATCATAAGCCATTCAATTAAAACCACAGTGAGATATGATTACACACTTCTCAGAATCGCTAAAATAAAAAATAGTGACAACACCAAACACTCATGAAAAACCGGATAACACATAGATTGTTGGAAGTGAAATGGTACAGGCACGCTGGAAAAAAAAAACACATCCAAATACCATACGACCAGTAGCTGCACACCTGGACATCATACAAGAGAAATGAAGACCTTATGTTTATTGTGTTCCCTCTACACAAGTATTTATAAGCATTATTTATAACTGCTAAAAACTGGAAACAAATCAGATGTTCTTCAATAGGAAAACTGTTAAACAAACAGTGGTATAGCCATAACATGGAATATAATTCAGCAGTAAAAAGGAATAAGTCAATGATACCCACAATATGGCTGAAGTTCTAGAAAATTATGCTGAGTGAAAAAAGCCAATCTCAAAAGGTTAATACTGTACAACTCTATTTATGTAATATTCTTGTAACTGACAGAACTGTAGAAATGAAGAACAAATCAGCAGAGGCCAGAATTAAGGAGAGGATGGAGACAAGAGAGACAGAGTGACAATAAAAAAGCAACATAAAGGATCCCTGTGGTAATGGAAATGTTCTGTATCTAGACTACATCAGTGTCAACACCCTGGCTGTGATCTCTAATTCTATAAAATGTTACCTTTGGGGAAAACTGTGTAAGGGGTACACAAGATCCTTCTGTATTATGTCTTAAAACTGCATGTAAATCTGTAATAATCTGAAATGCAAATCTATAATAACCTGAAATATTTTCAAATCACATACCTGACAAATGGCTTATATTCTGATGTGTAAGAATTCTCAAAACCCCAAAATTAAATAAATATGAAGTTAGTCAAAGATTTGCACAGATATTCTACCAAGGAAGATAAACAAATGACAAACAAGCACATGAAAAGAAGTTCAACATCACTTGTCATCAGGAAAATGCAAATTAAAGCTACAATTAGTGCTACTACATGACTATTAGAATAGCTAAAATTATAAAACTGGCCATACCAAGTGCTGGCAAGGACATACCAAAGCTGGAATTCTCATACACTGCTGCTAGGCATATAAAATATTACAACCACTTCGGAAAGAAGGTTTGGCAAGTTGCTGTTGTTTCATTTTATTTTTAAAGTTAAACAATCACCTAGGATAGTACCAGTCATTCCACATCTGGATATTTACACAAGAAAAATGTATGCCTATGTCCACACAAAGACTTACATGTGAATTTTCATAGCAGCATTATTTACAATAGCCACAAACTATAAACAAGCCAAATATTCATCAACAAGTGAATGAAGAAACAAATTGGTATATCCTTATGCTATTAAGGAAAACATATCATCTTTCCTTTTGCTCTCACTCTCACAACAATTTTGACACTTTTGGCCACCAAATGTGTGAGGAGTTTCCCCACACTAAGCTGTGACACCAGCTGGGTGTTCTACAATTCAGTTTGGTTCTGACACGATCCACCTGCTGCTTACTCAGTTGTGTCTGACTCTGCAACCCTACGAACTGTAGCCAGCCAGGCTCCTCTGTCCAGAGGGATCCTCCAGGCAAGAATACTGGAGTGGGTTGCCATGCCCTTCTCCAGCATATCTTCCCAACCCAAGGATCAAACCAGGTTTCCCACATTGCAGGCAGATTCTTTACGTTAGTAGCAAATCCCACAAGTTAAGGACTCAGTCCCAGAAGACTGCCCCCAATTCAGACACATTGCAAATAATACATTGTCCCCAGTAACACTGACCCACCAGCTATAAACCAGGATTCCCATAACCCCTTCCTTAAGTTCAACAATTTGCTAGACTGGGTCACAGAACTCAGGAAAATACATTCACCAGTTTATTAAAAAGAATCTAATGAATGATATGGCTTCCCAGGTAGCTCAGCTGGTAAAGAATCCACCTGCAATGCAGGAGACTCCAGTTCAACTCCTGAGTCAGAAAGATCCCCTGGAGAAGGGATAGGTTATCCACTCCAGTAATCTTGGGCTTCCCTGGTGGCTCAGTCCACCAGGAAAGAATCCACCTACAATGTGGGAGACCTGGGTTTGATCCCTGGGTTGGGAAACACATTCATCAGTTTATTATAAAGGGTATAATAAATGATATAGGGGAACAGCCAGATGAAGATACACACAGATAAAAAATAGGGAAGAGGCAGAAAGCTGGCATGCCCTCTTTAGGCATGTCACCCTCCCAGACCTCTATGGGTTCAGTAACCTACAAGCTCTCAAAACCTCATAGTATGGGGATGCTTGTAGAAACTTCATCAGATAGGCACGCCTGATTGTTTACTCAGTTTCCAGCGCATCTCCCCTCTCCAGAGGATGGGGTTCCCACTGAAAGTTCTAAACACAGCTTCATCTCTGCAGTGACCAGTCCCCCTTCTAGAAGTCCACCAAAAATCACTTCATAAGAACAAAAGACACTTCTATCACCCAGGAAACTCCAAAGAATTTCAGAAGCTCTGTGTCAGACACTCCTACCACTCAGGAAATTACAGGAACTTTGTGTAAGGAACCTGGGTCAAAGACCAAACATTAGCAAGAATCAGGGGCCCAGAAAAATATATGCATACTATTTTACATCATAGAATGGAATACTTCTCAGCAACAAGAAAGACATATGGATGAGTCAATAAATAATTGCACTGAATGAAATAAGTCAGACCAAAAAAAAAGAGAGAGAGAGAACATCCTGAATTCTCCATCTATATAAAGTTCTAGGAAATGTGACAAATGCATACCGACAGAAAACAGACCCTATGATTACATGGATTTTGGAGGAGGAAACAGGCAGAGGGAGGAAGCAAAGGGGTAACTTGGGGTGATGGACATGCTCACTATCTTGATTGTGGTAAAGGTCTCACAGGTCCAGACATAGAAAAAACATATCAAACTATATACTTAAAATATGTGCACTTTATATCAATTAAAACTCATTAAATTTGTTAAGATAATAAAAACAAGGTACTCAAAAATGCATAAAATATGCAAATACTGAACAACAAAGAAACAAATTAACCAAAAAGGATACAGAAGAAAAATAGGTAGTTGGGGGGCAATGTTAAGAGGAAAAAGTTTCATACGCCCTTTGAAAATTCTGTGCAAACGTGAATGTACTACATAATCTAAAAAATACAATTAGCCTTACATTCCCAACCCCCAAAACTAAAGAAGACAACACAGACTGGACTAAAAAAAGCAGAAATTTAGGGGAAGCTCTAATTGATATCGATTAGCAGTAACTGACTGATACACTTAGAACCAGACATAGAAAAACAGACTGGTTCCAAATTGGGAAAAGAGTACATCAAGGCTGTATACTGTCACCCTGCTCATTAACTTATATGCAGAGTGCATCATGCGAAATGCCGGACTGGCTGAAGCACAAGCTGGAATCAAGATTGTCAAGGGAAAAATCAATAACCTCAGATATGCAGATGACACCACTGTTATGGCAGAAAGCAAAGAACTAAAAAGCCTCTTG
>SJYV01004187.1:198061-217400 GCA_006410875.1 Neotragus pygmaeus | reverse complement strand
CTAATGATTTCTTACATCTTCCTTCTGAAATGAGAGAGGGAAGTGGGAGAAGGAAGAATGGAAATTGGAGGAGCATGAAGGAGGTTTGAAGTGGCTACTGGAGAGAATAGAGACAGTGCTGGGCAGCACTAAGGACCAGGTAAGGGTATAGAATATACTAGATGTTGGCAACAATCTGCTTAGTCATGTGAGTTGACCATCAGCATTTGAACCCCCAAAATTGCTGTAGGGAGAAAGTTAGATGGATCCGATATTGTTATGTAGTTATATGTTGGTTCCAAGTGACAGAAAACCGAAATAACAGTTTCTTAAGCATAAAAGAGGGCTTCCCAGGTGGCGCTAGTGGTAAAGAACCCACCTGCCAATGCAGGAGATATAAGAGATGCAGGTTCAATCCAAGGATGGGGAAGGTCCCCTGGAGAAGAGCATAGCAACCCACCCACTACAGTATTCTTGCTTGGAGAACCCCATGGGAGAGGAGCCTGGCAGGCTACAGTCCATAGCATTGCAAAGACTTGGACATGACTGAAGTGACTTGGTATGCACACAGCATGAAAGTTGATTACCCTCATGTAAAAATCCAGGTAGACCAATGTGTCAAGAGTCAAAATTCCTTCTATCTCCTTAATTTGCCATCCTCGGCATTTAGCTTCCCTGTCATGGTCTAATGTGGTTCCTCCATCTCCATCCATTTTGTTCACATTGCAGCCAGCAAGACGAAAGGAAGGACCAGAAGGGCACATGCCACTTCTACCTAAATCCATTGACCACATCTTGGTCACATGTCACATCTAGCTGCAAGGAGGCTGAAAATTTTAGCCTCTCTCATGGGTGACCATGTGACCTGTTACATTTTAAATTAAAAATTTGAGCCTAGACCTTGGGAGATACTAAGACTCACTGTGTTTATCTGGGTAGGCACAATAGAACGGAGCTACGAAGTAAATGATACTGTCAAGAGGAATTTAAGGAGACAGAAGGGAGCCAATCAAGATAAGGGAGGAACTCAGTGATCTGGTTGTTTTTGTTCAGGTATCTATTCACCCTAGTGTGGCTTCTGTACTTTAAAGGAAAATAAACTCCCAGGTTTAGGGGGATGTGCCCTGGTTCTGAAGCCAGTCTTTCTTGACAGGGACACTATTGGCATTTGGGGCAGGCCAGTTCTTCATTGTACAGAGCTGTCCTGTACTTTGCAAGACATTCAAAGCTCCTAACTCCCACCCACTAAATGCCAGTGACCTCCTAGTCATAACATGCCTCAATAATCTTAAGGAGGTGTTACCACTCACAGTTGAGAACAACTGATATAAATTAATCATGGTAATCCCATCTGCCTTGCTACTGTGATTGGCTCAAGAGTGGACAGCTTTTTTAACCTTTTATTAAAAAACATTATTTTTTTTGAAGTTTAGTTGATTTACAACTTTGTGTTAGTTTCTGCTGTACAGCAAAGTGGTTCAGTTATACATATATTAATGTTCTTTTTCATATTTTTTCCATTATGGTTTATCATAAGATATTGAATATAGTCCCCTGTGCTATACAGTCAGAACTTTTTGTTTATCCATTCTATGTATAATAGTTTGCATCTGCTAATCTCAAACTCCCAATCCATTTCTCCCACATCCCCACAAGAGAACCTTTTGAGGTGATGTATCTTGATTGGGGTGGTGGCTACAGGGACATACATGTTTGTCATAACCCCATCGAACTGTACATTTAATAGGGATGCCGTTATTGTTTGCAAATTATGCCTCTTTCCTGGCCTTTTCCAGCTTCTAGAACTGCTCTCCCGTGTTCCTTGGCTCATGGCCTCTTCATCCATCTTCAAAGTCAGCAGCTAGTATCTTGCTTAAACCCACTATTGTTGTCTTCTATCTCAAATCTATGTCTACCTCCCTATTTTTTTAATTAATTAATTTTTAGATGAAACAAAGATGAATATTTTTAATGCTAAAACATACAATTCACAAAGAAGATAGACATCATAAATCACTGGACACCTAACAACCTAAGTTAGACCTTAGTGAATTAGCACTCCTACTCACCATGGTTGGTTCTTTCTATTCTAAATCACAGAATGTTAAGATTTTTGTTCGATGCTTATAGACTCACTTCCTCTCAGTTCCTCTGTACATAATGACATTTGTAGGCCCAATTGCTGCTAACATCCAGCCTATAATCACTAGGGGAATCAGTCCTAGAATGAAGCTGATGTTGAAGGTGGTACAGGACAGACAGAAAGAAACAGAGGCCTTAGTAATTCTGAAATACAACTAACTCAAGGCCTTTGCCACTGCTGATGTTCAGTCCCTTGGGTCAGAAAATACCCTTAATGTTCAAATTGGTTAGACTTGAGTTACCTCTTACTTGCAAGTGAAAATACATTAATAGAAAAGAGAAGCAAAAGAAGATTGGGCCAAGGGAGTAAAAGTCTAGGAAAGTTGTGAATGAGAATAAAACATGAGGTAGATGACTGTCTTGGGAAGAAACCAAGGAAAATAGGGGAAATGGGTACCCTGAGTTTGGCTGAACATAAGATTTTATAAAAATTAATCTCCTGTCTTTTCTTGGACTGGGGGTCAAGGGTAATCAGAACAGCTCTAGCATTGTACTAGGATAACCCAATGAGGTTTGTATTAACTCTAATGTTTAGAAGAAACTCAAGACTCACCCAAGGACATGAGTCAGTAGCTGACAGAGGTAAGTCCTAGTGAGTCTGACTCCAGTACTCAAATCGTTTCCACTGAGTCCCCATTCCTGCTTGATGCCAATCTGAAGCCCTCATCAATCCATTCCACACCTCAATCCAGGACGGCAGGCAAGACTTACTGGTCAGCAGGATTGTTTTCCCCTGGACAATGGATGGTCTGCCTACAGAATGTGCGGTACTGTGTTTGGGGTACGAAAACACAGATGGGTCATGGGCTACATAGATGGAGGAGCAAGATAGCTTACAAAACCAACACAAGTAACAACCCCAGGGTGCACCAAGGAGGAGTGGCCCAAAGATTCCTGCTGAGATAAAAAGTACTGAATGTTAATTGTCGAGCACTGAATGTTAGATTCTGTGCATCTACATTTGTTTTCATTTCAAAAACTTATATTTTTTCCCATTTTACTTTATTTTTTGAATAGTTAATGCTTACACATGGTACAAGTGCAAAAGTTACAAAAGGTGTACAGTGAAAAATAAATCTCTCTTCTCTGTCCCCAGGCTACTGTCTCTGGAGGCAACCAATACTGACAAAATCAATCCCTGCCCTCTCTGCACCCCACCCCACCCCCATTATAAGCTGAGGTACATGAGCTAAATTATCTTCATTCAGTAAAGATACCTTCCTAAGGTAGCAGCCTTGTAATGGACACACTTAATAAATCAGATCTACAAAAATACATATGGTAACTTTATTATCTATAATGACTTCTTGCTAAAAAGCGCCCATTGCTGATGCAGGTGGAAAACACTTGACCTTGCTGATTAAAGAAGCCTCTTTTAGATTTGGGCTTCTCAGGTAGCACTAGTAGTAAGGAACCCACTTGCCAAGGCAGGAGGCATAAGGGACTTGGGTTTGATCCCTGAGCCAGGAAGATGCCCTGGAGGAGGGCATGGCTACCCACTCCAATATTCTTGCTGGGAGAATCCCAGGGACAGAGGAGTCTGGTGGGCTACAGTCCACAGGGTCACAGAGAGTAAGACATGAATAAAGTGACCTAGCATGCACACTTTTAGGCTCAAAACAGTCTCTTTTGGGAAATCACTGCACCTTTCATGGTTTCTCCCTCATCCCAGGGTTCTCCTCTCCCCATTCCCTTTCCCAAATGGTTGCCCAGATGGAAGGCATGCTACAGGGGAGATACAAGGGAAGAGACCATGGTGAGGAATTGTTCTCTCTGGCCTTTGGGCTGTGTTCATTCCAGCTCCTGAGAGCCACAGTCTCCACCATGATCATCAGTGGTAAAGGTCACATACCTTTACCTTCTTGGCCCAAGGCCAGGCCCATTACAGCCCATTCATCCTTTCAGCCTTCACCGTCCTCCCACGGGACCTGCTGCTGTAGACTGTGCACAGGCCGGGGAACTGGGTGTGCTTCTCAAGGCCTCTCATTACCCAACCTTCGAGTTTCTTCTTCTCTGTAGTTGGCCCAGTTCCAAAGGGAAAGCAGGGTGCACAGCTCTCCTGCCGTAGAGCTCCTGTCACCCCTCATCTGGGGCAACCCTGTGCTCATAACCTCTGACTCTCATAGCTTCCTGCAAGCTGCTTAAGCTTTTCTCTTCCAGTCATGGGAAAATGGCTCTGATGTCACATCCTGTGTTTCTTCCTGGTATCGTCTGTGACCTGCTCAGGGGCAGTTCTCCAAGCTCTGCCTCATCTGTGTATACAAATATATTTATTTTTTTCTTTCAGCAAAGTCTGGCTTTTACAAATCAGAAGCACGTAATTTCAATCTATTGTCTTGCTATGATTTTTTTTTTCAATCCTATTTTGAAACTCAAAGCTAAATGATGACTTACCCATTCTTGGCTGGGTTCCTTCCTCCCCGTGACTCAAAGCATGTCCTTGACTCACTGGGTGGAGGAGACATAGAGCCAGGGTTTACCGGGAAAGCAAACACGCTGGGAGAATATCTCACAAATGTTATCTCCATGACATCAGCATAAGGTTCCCAGGGCTGAGGGGAAAGCCAGTGTCAGGGTGGTAAAAGTTACTGTTTTCAGTTGCGATTAGGGTACACCCATTTCAGACAAAAACTTCATGGTCCTCCAAGTGAACATAAAACCGAACTCCTGATTCTACCGTTTTCCACCCAGTTAGGCAGTGCGAGCCTGAGCCATTCCGGACTCTTCTCTTTCCTTTGCACTCCGTATATAATTCATCTGCTATTCAGAACCACCAAAGGGAATGGGAGACTTTTTCTAATTGTCACAAAAGCAATGTGTGGGCCAGTAGCAGCTTTGCTACTGAAACCCTCCGCCCAGCCACCAGCATCTGTCACTGGACTTCTGCCATTGTCTCCTCCCTGGTCTCCCCATTTTTGTGTTTGACCTCCTACAATCTATTCTCCGCAAAGCCAGACTTTTCTTTTTAAAATATAAGTTAGATCTTTCAGTTCAGTTCAGTCGCTCAGTCGTGTCCGACTCTTTGCAACCCCATGAATCGCAGCACGCCAGGCCTCCCTATTCATCACCATCTCTCGGAGTTCACTCAGACTCATGTCCATCGAGTCCGTAATACCATCCAGCCATCTCATCCTCGGTTGCCCCTTCTCCTCCTGCCCCCAATCCCTCCAGCATCAGAGTCTTTTCCAATGAGTTAACTCTTTGCATGAGTTGGCCAAAGTACTGGAGTTTCAGCTTTAGCATCATTTCTTCCAAAGAAATCCCAGGGTTGATCTCCTTCAGAATGGACTGGTTGGATCTTTAATTATATATAAATCATCACTTCCCAGCTTCTCTGCTTTAAATCCTCCAGTAGCTTCCTATCACTCTTTGACCTGACTCTGCCTTCCTCTTCAGCCTCATCTCCTCTCTTCCAGGCCTTCCCTCTTACTCTGCTCCAGCCCACCTTTCTGGCCTCAAATACACCAGGTTCATTTCGACCCCAGGTCCTTTGCACTTACTGTTTCTTTGCTTGCAGAGCTCTTCCCTAGAGAGTAACACTGTTGCCTCCTTCTCAGCCTTCAGATCTCAATTCAGATGTCACCAAGCAGCTGCATCCCATCCCAGGTACCATTGGCCATATTACCCTATTTTATCTTCTTCCATAGCCCTCAGTTCCTGAAACTATTATTTGTTTGTTTAAATGTTTATTACCTATCTGCCCTCACTTGGAATGCAACCTCCTTGAACAGGGACTTGGTTTGCCTTCTTCAGCACTGTATTTTTGCATTAAGCAATGCCTGACACATAATAAACAGTAAATATGTGTGGACCGAAGCCAATTAAGTTCATCCAGTGGGGAAAAGGAGAAAGACAATATTTTTAAACTCAACAAGCACTCATGGATACCTTTTTATTAGTTTACCATTCAGAAGAAGTTTACTGCTTCTTCTAGTTTCTATGTAAGGGAATCATAAGGTTAATGTAGCTTTCTGATGAGAAACTTGGCTGCAAGACAGAACTAGTGTCTATATTTATGCTGCTGAAAAGCAGCTTTTTCAAATAATCAAGTCAGATCAAAGTATAAATTGTTAGTCTCATACAAAATTTGAATGATTGCCTGCATGTTGCTGTATGCTTAACCTGCTATAGATCACTGCTATTTTAAGGTTCCCTGATTGCTAAAAGTTGTTCACCTGATTCCTTTCATTTTAAGTGTAGCTGAAGAGGCAGGGCTGATCAGAGGCAAGATGTAAAAAGAGAGGCAACGTTAGTGGTTTTTCAGGCACACTATAAAACAATTACCCACAACATTTAGGTATTTCTTGTACTTTCAAAACTAAAAACTAAGGTTACCTTGATATAGGCTAAAATTTGTTTTGAATAACTCATACCCTGGAAAGTCCTGAACAGTTACACACACAGTGAAGCAGGGACTTTAAAGCTCAGCCCTGAGTGACATGTTTTAGAACAAAGATGCAAGAAAATTAGGCTTCATCTTGCTCATAATAGATGAGGTCAAACATACTTCTCCATTCCTGGTGTCACAGAGTCTGAAATTTCTATCATTAGAGCTTCATTTTTTATCCTGGAGTTCTCTTTTAAAATACATATATTCCTGGAAAATATTAGACTAATTCATGAAGATATTGAAATTAATAAGATCCATTTTCCTTTCAGTGGGAGAAGTTTTCAGCAAAAGAGCCCTGAACAAGGAGGAAAGATGTATGGAGAGAGACTAGTAGCCCCAACTCTGGCTTTTCTGAACCTATACTAGGCCCAGTACAGTACAGTACTTATTGAAGTACTTTGGCTAATAATACTGTGGGGAAAATGATTTTAAGAGTGAGTATTGTGATATAAGTTACTTAATCTAAGAAAATGGATTTTTTAAACTTCAAGTGTTGCTATGCAGTATGAATTTTGATGAATTTTTTCCAGTTAGGGTCCCAACAGGAAACAGATGGTACAGTTAAATTAGGATAAGTTGAGAAGAGTTTCTTTTCAAAGTGACTATTTGTAAGGGGGTGATGGGATATAATGAAAACCCAAGGAACAGTCTAGGAGCTAGGAGTTAGAAGAAGCAGAGTGGTTGACATCCTTGGGCCTTAAGGCAGAGATTATTAGAATACAGAAATGGACTATTACTTGGAACCGACCACAGTAAGAGGAGCAATTACCTTGACCAAGCCAACTAGAGGAAGCCTCACCAGTAAAATGCCAAAGGATGAATACCCTGACCTTCTCTGATCTTCTACAAGGGCTCACCATTGGCCAGACCTAACTGGAAGCCAAAGAGAATACATTCATACAGGGTCAGTCTCCCTGGGCAGAGAAGAAGGAAAAAATGGTGATGAGTGGATCTCAGGAACAATGTAGTGATATTTCCATTCACTTGACAAGAAGCATTGAGAAAGATCAATCCAACATCCCTTCCTCTTCCCGCTGCAGGCTTTCAGAGTGAAGATGTCTTAAGATGGAGGAGAGGAAAGGATGTGTTTCTAGAGTCAGCTTTGGAATTTTGATTAATATCCAATTTCTGCATCAATACTGTGTTTATAGCTTAAATTGATAGTCTATGATGCCAGAGTGCCAGAAAATTTAAGAGCCTGCCAGAATTTTCAGCCTAGAGCAGAGAAAGACTCCTCTTTCTCCTTACCACCTGACTTTACATATATGTAAAGGAAGAGTCAGGGCAAAAATAAGTATATAAACTTGCCTTTTTATTAGGTCAGAGAATTGCACTTATTCAACATACCACTTACATAATCTTTACCAACTTTCTCACGTTACATATAATGAAACTAAATTCACATGCTTTCTTTCAGCAAGCCAGTGAAGTGAAAGCTGCTCAGTCGTGTCTGACTCTTTGTGATCCCATGAACTATACAGCCCATGGAATTCTTCAGGCCAGAATACTGGAGTTGGCAGCCTTTCCCTTCTCCAGGGGATTTTCCCAACCCAGGGATTGAACCCAGGTCTCCCAAATTGCAGGCAGATTCTTTACCAGCTGAGCCACAAGGGAAGCCTATCAGCAAGCCATTTCACACCCAAATCCAAACTAGAACAATGAATGGAGACATCTATTATGTAAGCTATAGACTTACATAAACAATTAGCAAGGGGACAAATTTCCAACAAGGCCAAAGATATTGACTAGCTATCTTTGCTCTGTCCCTTGACTGCATACATTACCTTTAGATAGCTCAGTATAAGGTGAATGAGGAAGTCTCCCTAGCCAAGCTAAACTTGGTTCAGTGATGTGTACCTCTGCTCTGAGGTTTAGATCTTAGATGTGTGATTCAGAAACTTAATTTCATCTGTTCACCCAAGAATAATCAGGCCCTGATGAATCTATACATGATTGGGGCATAAATTGTGATACTGAATGGTTTGCCTTGGACATGAACTGAGATTATCCTGTCATTTTTGATATTGTACCAACTACTGCATTTCAGACTCTTTTGTTGACCATGAGGGCTACTCCATTTCTTCTAAAGGATTCTTGCCCACAGTGATATATATAATGGTCATCTGAATTAAATTTACTTGTTACCATCCAGTTCACTAATTCCTAAGATGTCTATATTCAATCTTGTCAGCTCCTACTTGATCATGTCCAATTTACCTTGAACCATGGACCTAACATTCCAGGCTAGGGAATTACTTTGGGGTGTGCTAAAAATGTAGATCCTTCATATTCTCACCAAGAGAGCCCAAAGCAGTAGTTTTAAGGGAGACCCAGACAAAGATGGTTTAGCATTGAAGGCTATTTTTTTCCCCCAGTGATTGATGTCTGCTCTCTGGGAATGAAGTCTCATAAAACCCTAAAAAAAACTCATGGAAGAAAACAATAAGAGGTAAAATGTCTGATGTCTTCTTTGGAAGCAATAATGAAAAAAGAAGTTTAGCAACATTGATTTAGAATTAGTATTGCTCCCTGTGTTGACTATTCCTGAATTTGTTAGAGTTCTCTTTACTCCTTAGTAACTAGTTAATTCCACTTTTAGTTAATATCCTTTATATTAAGTTTCCCGTGTTCAAATGACTGTGTCATTTAAGGACCACTGCAATGGAATTATACAGTAGGGGAGATTGGGCTCAATTCCAAATAGAGCATGGGTAAGTGAGCAGGGATGGAGGAGTCAGTGAATGGAAAATTACTAAGAGAAAAAATCAGGGGTCAGGAGCATTCTGGCTAGAAGATAGACCAGGATGATCAGACATCACCTGGGGGATGGTGGAGGATGAGGAACCTGATGAGATATCCAAGGTGATCAGATATCAAGGATGGGGGGTTCTAGTTAAACTGTTAAACAGGATTGTTTCTTGCTAAAGCTGGATCTCATAAGGAAGTTCAGAGAAGAGATGAGCCTAGAAGAAGGACTAGAAGCCTGGCTAAAGTTTGATGAAGCAAAGAATCTTTGTCAAAACATTGACAAATGAGCCTATCTATGAAACAGAAACAGACTCTTAGACACAGAGAACAGACTTCTGGTTGCCAGATGAGGGAAGGGTAAGGTTGGGAGTTTGGGATTAGCCGATGCTAACTATTATGGATAAATAAACAGTAAGGTTTTATTGTATAGCACAGGGACCTATATTTAATATCCTGTGATAAGCCGTAGTAGAAAAGAATATGAAAAATAATATATGTGTATGAATAACTGAGTCACTTTGCTGTGTAGCAGAAATTAACACAACATTGTAAATCAGCTATACTTCAATAAAAAATTTTTTTAAGTTAAAACATAAAAACATTGACAAAGAGTGAAAATAGCCATTGCTCACAAGTAGAAACCCAAATAGTTAAGAAGAGAAGTTCCATATCACCAGTAAACAGAGTAATGTACATTAAGACCTTTTAAGACACCACCTTACACACAGATTTGTAAAAATTAGAAAGTCGGACAATGTTTTGGCAAAGATGTGAGAATACAAGGACCCTCACTGCTGCTGGTAGGCTTGTGAATAGACACAGGTATTCTAGAGAGCACTTTTAACAGTATTTAATTGTGTGTGTATGTGCTTGCCAATACAGCCTGTGACTCAGAAGTTCCTCTCCACACAAGTTCATAAAGACATGTGTGTAAAGACATTTCTCACAGGGTTATTTGTGGTACAGAGTAGCTAGCGGCAGTGTCCCATCACTAAGGGACATATTAACAGATATATTAAAAGTATCTGACACGATATGGAACCTTATGTAACAGTTCAAAGAAATTAGCTGGATGTGTATAAAGGAACATGGAAAGAACTTAAAAATAGCCCTGTGTGAAAAATCAATCAACAAATAAGAGCTGTTGAACAATACAGAATTAAAACACATACATCCATAAAACAATATTATATTAAAACTTTAGGGGTCCATTCATATCCAAACACAGATCAGAGTGTCAATGCTGTAGATGAAAGGAGAAAATAGTAAAACAAGAATATGCTGAAATTAAACAGGAAAAGGCCTTGCATGGATGATCATGTACCATCATGAACTGAGGAGGGTGATTACTCAAGTCTTTGCACTTAAAGTCCAAAAGAAAAAGAAAAAAAAAGGAAAGATGTAAACCCTATTTTTCTCGAATTTTTTTCATTTCACAAATGAGATGTGATGCCTGCCTTTTGAGATAATCCATGTGAAGTGCTACGTGAGTAGCTCATCCATTTAACCACACTTGAACAAAGCACACAGCAATGGAAAGCCAGAGGACAGGAATAAAATAGAGTGGAAGATACACCTGTAAACTGAACTTAAACCAGAGCTGAAATGTAGCCTCCTCTATGAAACTGGAAGTGCAGCGTGGAAACAAGAATGAACTTTTTGTCTGTGGTGTCAGATCAGTGACCCTAGCCTTGTTATTTCTGTAAACAAAAAAGAAAAATTGTTTGAAATTATATCTAGTTATAAAAATTAGAATAGAGGAAACAGGTAGCCCCAAGACATCTACAAACACAGTTTAGTTGGCAAAACTAAATTGTTTGGCATCATCAGACAGTATAAAATACACTGTACACATATGTGTGTATGCATCATTTTTTAAGTGAATTGATCTCAGGATTCTGTTTGTTTCCAAAGTGCCTTCAATCAAACAGAAAACACAAAAGAGCCTGGTCTGATTCCAGGACTCTTCCTTTTTAGAGCTGCCAGGTCTACCCTCTTGCAGGGAATGAGAGCAGACAAGGCTGAATATTTCTCTGTGTTTCTGAAAGGGGCTTGGCTCACCGAGTCCTTGCAGCTGCCTACGCCACCTGTGGAATGAATCTGTTGCCCTTTTTCAGTTCATTCTTTCTCATCTCCAACTGCCTGCTTAGACAGATGATTGCTGGGAATTCACATTATCTTTTGTTTTTCCTTAGCTTTAAAGCTGTAGCGCCCTAACTTAAATTACACTCTCAAGTTAACAGGAGCCCTTTTAAATGGAAGACTCAGAGGTGAGGAAGTGAGGGAATGAATGAATTCTTGAGTCTCTGCTGCAATTTTATCATTTGACCCTGTGAATGTTTTCCTTTTGTATTTGAAAATTCTCTTATTGGGACGTTAAAGTGAAGGATCCTATAAGCTGTTTTTCATCAGAGTACTTAGATATTTGAAAACATTTTGGCTACCATTTCATTTGGCTATTATTTCACACTACAGGGTTTAACTAAAACTACATCAAGATATTCTTTAGCAGCATACCAAGTTTAATTCAAGAAAATTAACTTTAAAGCATGTATACACTTAAAAAAACATAACTTGTAAAAAGTAAAGACATACTGTTAAAGTAAAACTATCACATAGTTTAGATTTTATAGGGAAAAAGAACTGTAGCAATTACTGATCAGTTCGCAACTTCTTTTTTACCTCTGCTCTACCTCCACTGAACAGCTCTCCTACATAATGAGTCTTACCTGGGAAGGACAAACGTCTATACTATAGTTTGAAACGATTCCTCTTCTCTTTCCTTGTACTGTTTATTAGTTTTCAAAGTCCATATGGTGCTAATGATAAAAGTAACTGCATAATTCATAGACTGTTTGTGAACCAGTTCCTGCTTCACCTTGAAAGGGATGACATAAAACAGGCGTCCATGGGGCCATTGACAGAACAACCGAGTCCTCACAGCAGAGAAGCAGTGAGTACCTGAACACTGTTTATGGCCCTTTTTAACCTTATAATTAAATTCTGCACTCCCTCTGCTATTAAAGTATTATTTAGCACTCAATTTAAAGTTTACTGGCTAGTATTAAAGTATTTGCCATATTATCAAAAGCTTAAAATAATGTTAATCAAACATTTTATGATGTAGTATCTGGATTTGGTTTTGAATGTCACTACATATTCATGTAAAAAGTTACAAAATAGAGCAAACATTCTGAACAAAAAGGAGAAAGGGCAAAAAGAGAAATGTTTTTCATAATTGTACCACCTAGAGAAGACTGCATTTTCCCGTACATACTTCTAGTCCTAGATAAGAATATTTTTGTCTTAAATAATAATATTTTACTTGAAAATTTTCACCCCAAGAGACATGATTTCTACAAAGGTGAGCTTCTGAGAAACCAATGTCCCTTTGTGCAGACAGCTGATTCTACTCTAGGGGAAAGGAAATGGCTCATATCCTGAAAACAGGGCATCATTGTTACTCTATCAGAATTGGCATAAAGCCTTTTTCAGCCAGAAAGACAAATGACAGAGAATCCAAGAGCTGACCCGGTCTTAGGGGAAAGTGGTTTAAAAGCAGATTTTACTCATATACGGAGTATGCTAGGCATTTTCCATGTCATCTCTCTAATTATGACAACCCCAAAAACCATGTGTTTGAATCCCAGCTGTTCCTCACAAGCCAGGTTACCACAGATCACTTAGAAGCCACTCTCTGTCACATGTTCTTCATCTGTTAAACAACGACAATAATAGCACAGACCTCACTGGGGTTTCACAAAGACCAATGAGTTACTACAACAGAGCCCTTAGTGCCTAGCCTGCAGTAAGATTTCCAAAACATCGGCTGCAGTGTTGTTACCGTCTTGGATTGCCTTCAGGATTATATGAAATATTCTATTTGAAGCTCCTACCACATTTAGGAATTATTATTACAATACATAGTATTACAAAGAGGATTTGTTCTTAACCACTAACCTTTTCACTTGGCAGCATTCCTCAGTTTTTTCCTCTAGTTCAGTGCTTTCTGTGATCATGGAAATAGTCAATAATCAGTGCTGTTCAACACGCTGGCCATTAGCCAAAGATGGCTATTGAACTTAGAGGTATGGTTAGTGCAACAGAGGAATTGAACTTTTTGTTTTAATTTAAATTAATTTAAATAGTCACAGCTAGTTCCTTGATATCTGAGTGCTCCTACCCCCATCTCATCACAGTAATTGCCTTTAGCTGTTGTTGCTTAGTTGCTAAGTTGTGTCTGACTCTTCTGCGACCCCATAGACTATAGTCCTCCAGGCTCCTCTGTCCGTGGGATTTTCCAGGCAAGAATACTGGAGTGGGTTGCCATTTCCTTCTGCAGGGCATCTCCCCAACCCAGGGATTGGGGCAAAAAGCAAATCCACCTGTGAAGACTTTAGGAAACACTCATTCACACTGTTTTGAACATCATTTTACATAAAACCTTTTTTTCAGTTGAAATATTGTTGACATAGTTCCTTCTTGATAAATGATAATACAATCATCCCCTTAAGAACATAGAAACAAGCTGGATATATATCCAGTATCAAGCTTCTTGGCCAAGTCTGGCTTTCCAGTGAGCACTTTGCAAACTTGAAGAACTTAATAATCTTTTCCAAGAAAAGACATTTGGCAGTTTAGTTTTGAGTGTTTCTTTACGGATCTGTGATGAAAAGGGATTCTTCTGTTATCAAACGCCCTTCCTCACAGCATACAATAGAGAACTTGATCTGCTCTGATTTTGTCTTTAGGTCAGTTCTCTGCCTCCCTGTGGCCTCTAACTCAGAGCCCCCTTCTGAACCTCAAGGTGATGCTTTCATTCACACCTATTGGTGCTGAGTCTGAACTTGACCAGGTTCCCCAAGGGCAGCTACTCAGTAACTCAGATCCTGTGACTAAGAGGCTGGGTTCGGAAAGTGAGCCAGCATCCCCTTTTCCGAGTTCCAGAGTCCTGCTCCTCTTCTCTCTGTTATAAAGCCAATCTTAACTTCAGGCTCTAGATAAATCACCTTACACTTATATCAAAGAAAAGCTATAAAATCAAAAGCAATTTTGCATTAGGTTAGACTAGATTTCCTTCTCTTCTGGGGAAAGGCTGCCACCTGCTGTAATACATTAGCATTGGGCTTTTGTAAGGTCACTGAACAACCATTTGCACATACAAAATAATGCACGCACAACCCCATCTGCCTTCACCTCTGTGTGTCAGGGTAAATAGGAGGGTAAATCAAGAGGCATTCCTCTTAGTTCCTTGACATAGGGCAAAGAAGCAAACTTATCCACTTGAATGGAGCCCAGAAGGAATTGGCATCATATATTCTAACTTGCATCTTATATTCTAATTCTGAATATAAGAGCATCTTTTTTTCATTATTCAGCCAACACTTTTTCAAATTAGCTCACAGTAACTTCACAAAATCTCTGCTGTTAAGAGGCTTATCACTTCCTCAATCCTTCTAGCCTCATGTATGTTTATCTATTCTTCACAGGCCCGGCAAGTCTCTGGTAGGTGAAAGGATGAGAGAAGAATAAAAATGAATAATTTGCTGGATAGTATCCCTGAGCCTTGCACTGTTTTCCCAAAAAAAAAAAAAAAAAAAAAAAACCCACAACTCCCTCCCCCTTTCTCTCACTCTCCACTCCCACTGGGATGCCATCAGTCACCCACTAGCCATTGTAGTTTACCTACACAGACACACACACATACACTCACACACACACACACATGCACTCAAAACTTTTTAGGTGTTGGTTTTACTTGCCATTTTCTTCCTGGCAAAAAGTGCTCACTCCTCCCACTCCCCTCCCTAAATTATGCCTTTGTACCTGAGAACTTAACAAATTTAAAGAATACTTGGGATTCCAACATTGAGTAAACTCAAATATAAACAAGATTATATTTACATCTAAAAATGCAATATCCAAAAAGTTTGCAGTATGAAAAAAATAGTATCAAAACCCAGTAACTTTTTAACAAAAATAGCTGAAAGAAGAATACCTTGATGTCTGGGTTTAGCTTTGTAGAATTCACGCCACTGATAACACTGATACAGATGTAAAATGTCTGTGTAACATTTGCCAAACTCTTCAGGAAACTGTTCCTTTCTTTCCTGTAAATCAGGAAAGTGCTACGTTACCACCCCAACCAACACCGCCTGCCTGCATTTATAGACAGGAAAAAGCAGGCTATGGAGGCAGGAAAGGAGAGAGTTTTTGCTGATGTAGGAGAAGCCTTTTTTAAAAAGTTGTATTAATAGTCAAAGAAGTGAATCTTTATAGTATCTGATGCTGCTATGAGTGTGTGTGTAAGAGTGTATAGTTCTTTGAATACAATTTTTATGGCAATATTTTATTTATGGTAAGATTGTAACAATACACCTTCCCAGTTTTTATTTCATTTTTCTGCTTCTACAGTTTTTTTAATCCTTTTTAAAATTTCTTTACACAGTTTTGTAACCTACACAGCATTTTTAATGTCTTGAACTATTACTTTGAATTGTTATAGCAAAATTTACAAAATTATTCCCCAGTTGTTGAAGATTTAGTTTCCAAGCTTTTTATCTTAGTTAATACTGAAATAAATATCTTTGTGTAAAGTGCTTTTTTTCTTCTTCTAAGTTGGTTCACCATCCATTACAGTGAGACGCATGTATTAAGAGCTTGGTAAATATTTGTTCTGTAAATAGATTATTTGTAATAAATTATTGGGAATGAGAACATGAGAGCAAATATTAAAACAACTCTGGTGTAAACAGATAGTGTCTCTTGGTATAGATTAAGTAGATTTCCAAAAGAATTTGTCCTTATTTGCACTGTCATCAGATAAGTTGTTTAGCACATCATTTTCATCAATCCATCTTTTATAATCTCGTTAATTAACAAGAGGTCACAGCATGACAATAATACTACTGAAGCCAAAAGATGTGGAGAGTGAATCAATATGGGTCACATTTTTAACTCTTTTTGAAGTCTGTGTTTAATATATTTTAATTCTTTCTTTGAGTCATCATTCTAACTCACAGAGCAGACCATGTAATAGGATCAGTTAACCTCCCAGACTTTAACATTTTAGACAGTTTGAGTTTACTGACTTTAACCCAAAGAACCAAAGTGAAACAGAATCTGTTATAAGGTGAAGTATGGGCTACAGGAGATCAGAGGAGAACTAACTCTAGAAAGAATGAAGAGATGGCGCCAAAACGAAAACAATACCCAGCTGTGGATGTGACTGGTGATAGAAGCAAGGTCCGATGCTATAAAGAGCAATATTGNTTTTTTGTTTCTTTTCTCCTTTTTCTAATTTTAATGTTTTAAAACCTATTGTATTTTTGGTATATTTATCTCTTTCTTTGCCTTTCCTCCTGGTTTTTCCCCCTTGCAGTCAATCTTTAATGTATATAAATCTTCATCTGTCTCTATTAAATGTGCATATCCACTCTTTCTTTTCTTTCCTTCCTTTCCTCTCAACATGTTTCTTAGTTTGTTTTCATTGCTCTATTCCCCACTTGGCACATTGCTTCAGTTTTGTTTTCCAGTTTGTGCTTTCGTTTTGTTCTTAACTGGTAAATATAATTTATTTCCTTTGTTTGTCAGATCAATAGACTGTACTTTATTTTTATTGGACTGTTTTGACTGTGCTCATGGGTGTATACGTATCTGTGTATATTCCACGATTTTAACTACGATTTGCCTGATTTTGTAACTGCCATTTGTCTGGGGTTCATCCTTGGTTTCTCATTTTTGGATATTTGTTTTATCTCACTTAATGTCATAACGAACCACTTGTGGAATCTTTGTTTCTGACCAGAGATCAAGTCCTGAACCTTTGGAGGAGGAGCACTGACTCCAAGACCCTAGACTACCAGAGAATAACCATAGGGAGTATCAGATAGTCAGAACTCCCACAAAAGAAACCACTTGAACACAAGACCCAGCATCACCCAACCACCAGCAGCACCCTGTGCAGGACGCCTCATCTAAACAACAAACAAAACACAAATACAAACTCAGTCATCAGCAGATAGGATTACCACCTCACTCAGCCTTACCTCAGAGAGGAAACACAAACAAACAAACAGAAACTCAGCACAAATCCCCCTGGACACAAAGCTCACACGACCACGGGACCAGCCTTAGGAGGGCAGAAACCAAAAGAAAGAATTCACCCTTCTTCAAGGAAAGAATTCAACTTCGCTTGAAGCCTGGGAAAAGAAGACTTCAAACACAACAAGTTCAGAAAAAATGATGAAAAAGCAGAGAAATACTACACAAATGAAGGAGCACACCAGAAACACAGAATTCCAAATAAATGAAGAGGAAATAGACAAACTACCTAAAAAACCATTCAGAATCAGGGTAGTAAAGATGATCAAAAACCTTACAAACAAAACGGAGAAAATGCAAGAATCAATTAACAAAGACCTAGAAGAATTAAAAGAAGGAAAAGAACGGAGGATGGTCTCAGAGACCTCTGGGACAACAGCAAATGCACCAACATTCAAATTATAGGGGCCCCAGAAGAATGAGAGAAAAAGAAAAGGGGATGAGAAACATTTTGAGAGATTATAGTTCAAAACTTGCTCAACGTGGAAAAGGAAACAGTCAATCCAGTCCAAGAGGCTCAGAGTCCCATACGGGATCAACACAAGGAGAAACACGCCAAGACACACACTAATCAAACAAAGACTGAACACAAAGAACATCCAAAGCAGCAAGGGAGAAGCCACAAGTCACATCCAAGGGAAACCCCATCCACTTGACAGCTATCTTTCAGCAGAAACTCTTCAGACCAGAGGGAATGGCAGGATATATTTCAAGTAATGAATGGGAAAAATCGACAACCAAGATTACTGTGCCTGGCAAGGATCTCATTCAAAATTGATGGAGAAATAAACAGCTTTTCAGACAAGCAAAAGTTAAGAGAATCCAGTACCAACAAACCAGCTTTACAACAAATGTAACAAGGACTTACACAGTCAAGAAATATAACAGAAGAAAAACGATCTAAAAAATCAACCCCAAACAATTAAGTAAATGGCAAGAGCAACATATAATAGCAATCATTACTTTAAATGTAAATGGATTAAATGCTCCAACCAAAAGACACATACTGGCTGAATGGATACAAAAACAAGACCCATACATATGCTGTCTACAAGAAACCCATTTAGACCTAAGGACACATATAGACTGACAGGGAGAGGATGGAAAAATATATCGCATGCAAACGGGATGGAAAAGAAAGCTGGAGCAGCAATCCTCATAGCAGACAAAGTAGACCTTAAAATAAAGAAAAGTACCAGAGATCAGGAAGGACACTACAGAATGATCAAGAGATCAGCCCCAAAGGAAGACATCGCAATTATAAATATCTGTGCACCCAACACAGGATCACCTCCATCCCTAAGACAAACACTGACAGACATCAAAGGAGAAACTGACAGTACCACAATAATAGCAAGAGACTCTAACGCCCCACTCACACCAATGGACAGATCATCAAAGCAGAAAATTAATAAGGAAACGCAAGTCTTAAATGACACATTAGATGAGATCGATCTCATTGATATCGTCTGGACATTCCATCCAAATGCAGAGAATACACCTTCCTTCCAAGGGCACATGGGACATTCTCCAGGCTAGACCACATCTTAGGTCACAAATCAAACCTCAGCAAATTTAAGAAAATTGAAATCATATCAAGCATCTCCTCCTACCACATCGCTATGAGACTAGATATCAATTACAAGAAAAAAAAACTGTAAGAAACACAAACACATGGAGATTAAACAACATGCTTCTAAATCACCAACAGGTTACTGAAGAAGATAAAAGGGAAATTAAAAAATTCCTAGAAACAAACGACAATGAAAACATGACAACTCAAAACCTATGGGATGCAGCAAAAGCAGCTCTAAGAGGGAAGTTTATGACAGAACAAACCTATCTCAAGAAACAAGAAAAGCATGGACTAGACAACCTAACTTTACACCCAAAACAACTGCAGACAAAAGAAAAGCCCCGTAATTAATAGAAGGAAGGAAATCACAAACATCCAAGCAGAAATAAATGAAAAAGAAA
>SJYV01004187.1:149011-183827 GCA_006410875.1 Neotragus pygmaeus | reverse complement strand
TCATCTGAGTTAAATTCACCCATTCCAGTCCATTTTAGTTTGCTGATTCCTAGAATATCGACGTTCACTCTTGCCATCTCTTTTTTGACTGTTTCCAATTTGCCTTGATTCATGGACCTGACATTCCAGGTTCCTATGCAGTATTACTCTTTACAGCATCAGATCTTGCTTCTCTCACCAGTCACATCCACAGCTGGATATTGTTTTTGCTTTGGCTCCATCCCTTCATTCTTTCTGGAGTTATTTCTCCACTGATCTCCAGTAGCGTATTGGGCACCTACTGACCTGGGGAGCTCTTTATAAAAGGCTCTATATCTTTAAGATGTTTTAAGCTGCATGCCTCTCATGGTTGGGGGGCTGTAAACAATCACAAGTTGTAAAAGTATCTAACTGTCAGGCAAGTTAGAGAGCCATCAGAGGAATTTGAATTGAGACACTCCTTTTATATGCAGGAGACTGTTAACTGGAGCTCTAAGTTAACTCTTTCCAGAGAAAGGTGGTCAGGGATAGCCCAAACTGACCTTTTCCAGTCTTGTGGCCACTGCTTAGTTTTCCAAATTTGCTGGCATAGTGAATGCAACACTTTCACAGCATCATCTTTCAGGATTTGAAATAGTTCAACTAGAATTCCATCACCTCCACTAGCTTTGTTCGTAGTGATGTTTCCTACGGCCCACTTGACTTCACATTCCAGGATGTCTGGCTCTAGATGAGTGATCACACCATCATGATTATCTGGGTCGTGAAGATCTTTTTTGTACAGTTCTTCCGTGTGTTCTTGCCACCTCTTCTTAATATCTCCTGCTTCTGTTAGATCCATACCATTTCTGACCTTTATTTTGCCCATCTTTGCATGAAATGTTCCCTTGGTATCTCTAATTGTCTTAAAGAGATCTCTAGTCTTTCCCATTCTATCGTTTTCCTCTATTTCTTTGTACTGATCACTAAAGAAGGCTTTCTTATCTCTCCTTGCTATTCTTTGGAATTCTGCGTTCAAATGGGTATATTTTCCCTTTTCTCCTTTGCTTTTCACTTCTCTTTTCTCCTCAGACAACCATTTTGCCTTTTTGCATTTCCTTTTCTTGGGGATGGTCTTGATCCCTGCCTCCTATACACTGTTACAAACCTCCATCCATAGTTCTTCAGGCACTCTATCAGATCTATATTTCAATTTTTAAAAATCACCTATACTTCAGTTTTTAAAAAAAGAAAAAAAGTTACTTTCTCTGGAACGACAGTAGGACCATCTGAGTCCAGGTTCATTTCAGACTTTTTTAAAGATTTCAAAAGATGGATAAAGGCTATTATCATATGAGTATATTTAATGACTTGTAGAAAGTCTTAACTCATTATTTAAAAAGTCATATAAAGAAGTCTATGTAAAATTCTGAAGGTGACCTCAGGTACTTGTGAGAGAATATAATTCAATTGGGGTCCCTCCTAGATCTCCTCTATCCTAATTTAATTACAAACTTTTTGGCTTAGAACTGTTTCTTGTTGCTTGTGATAATGATCAAATCACTGGGCATTTGCTTAAATCATTTGATGACCATATCTGTCAGTGTTACATCCCACACCTATTGCCTTTCTTTATTTAAAAAACACGATAATTAATTGGGTAGCTCTCAGAAAAATGCCACATTAATCACAAACTTAGCACCCTTCCAAAAGAAGTGATCTCTTCCCATGATGCTTGTCTGAGCTTCATGATCTTTTGGTTCTTGTTCCAAAGCACCGGGTATAGGCTGATTTAAATGTTTCCAGAGGTCTCTGATGATTCTGAGATTCCACATTTCCTTTAAAGTTCATGAAAGATACTAGCTGCTGTAAGACACAAACAGAGAAAAGATCAAACAGCAAATGAGAAAAACAGAGAACCAAGAGGAAGGGCCATGAGGAAGAAGGGGAAGGAAAAAAAGACCAAAGACAGGGGAAAAGGGGCACTGAACTCAAGAGATTGATGGGAAGAGGAAAAGAAAGGTAAAAACAGGATGAGAAGAATGCTTGAAGGATGAGAACTTGAAATTTGATATGTGGCCTGTTCACTTCAATTCATTTGCTCAGTCTTTTCTGACTCTTTGTGATCCCATGGACTGCAGCACGCCAGGCTTCTCTGTTCATCACCAACTCCTGGAGCTTGCTCAAATTCATGTCCATCGAGTCGGTGATGTATCCAACCATCTCATCCTCTATTGTCCCCTTCTCCTCTGCCTTCAGCCTTTCCCAGCATCAGCGTCTTTCCTAAGGAGTCAGTTCTTCACATCAGGTGGCCAAAGTATTGGANTCATGCGAAGACTTGACTCATTGGAAAAGACTCTGATGCTGGGAGGGATTGGGGGCAGAAGGAGACGACAGAGGATGAGATGGTTGGATGGCTTCACTGACTCGATGGACGTGAGTCTGAGTGAACTCCGGGAGTTGGTGATGGACAGTGAGGCCTGGCGTGCTGCGATCCATGGGGTCGCAAAGAGTCGGACACGACTGAGCAACTGAACTGAACTGAACTGAACTGAGTTGATGGGCTACAGGAGAGGGACAAGAGGCCATAGACCTCAGCCATTCAGACTGTGGTTCCTAGACAGCTACATTCCCATCACCTGGGATGTAGGAAATGCAGAGGCCCAGACCTACTGAATCTGAACGTGTTGTTTAACAAGAGCTCCAGATGATTCTTTGCACATTAAGTTGGAGAAGCAGTGCCCTTGACAGTGAAAACTGCTGTGGCCAGTTGTCTATGGCCTTAAGCGGAAAGGAGAGCCCACCGTGAATATTTAAGAACATGAATCTAAAGACAGTAAAGAGCTGTTATAATTTTAAATTGGAGGCTTCATTTGAAAGCATTCGCAATAGTATAAACTGGCTTTTTAAAAAGTCAAATATACTTTTTAGAGCTTGATATACAAGGTTATTTAGTGTCTCACAGTAATTCAGACCCATTTATTTTTCAAATACAGATTAACTCATACTAGCAGATAATCAATTATTTTATTTCTAAAATCCTCTAGAGATGATTTCAGTACTCTTTGCTAAAATTCTGCCTGCCACCAATGAAAATAACTTGCTTCTCTATGAGATTTAAGCTGCTTGAAAGCATGAAACCTCACTTACTTACATCAGAGACTGTCAGAGTTACCTCTTTGTTTGACTTGTATCTACTTCCCTCTTAAGGACTTAAAACATCCAAAGATTTGGGTCTTAATTCAGTTCTCTGAATCAGAATCTGAGGGTTTGGAGCTTAAGAATCTGTACTTACAAGTTTATTCTAATGCACAACAAAGTTTGAGAGCCACTATCTTTCAAGTTTTAGAAGAAAGCTAAACCGAGCTGTGGTTCTTAACCTCAGATAAACAGTGGAACCATCTGAAAACCCTTAAAGAAACACTGATGTCTGGGTTCCACTCCCAGAAATTTTTAATTGTTATGAGATATATAGCCTCAGCATGGAGAACCACTAATGAGGTGCTTTAATAAATAGTTATCTCACTGTACTCATCATTTGCTTTGGTGGAAAGAGAAGGGGCGGGGATAGACATAGAGTCATGAGCAGTGACAAAGGGTTGGCCAACTGGTCAAGGTCTGAAAAAAGAAAGATTGGAAGATCATATGGTTCTAAAAATAAATGAATTCTTTTAAGACTTAACTGGTGGTACAAATGGATCTCTGCTCCATCTCTTATCCATACTGCTCTTAAGAGGCTGCCACTTTGAATGTCTAACTATTTTATCTATTACTTATCTCTTTGTGCTTTAGTAATTTGCTCACTCAGCTATTTCTTGATTTATGAATTTAAGATATTGTCTTTTGACATCCTGTTATGGTGGCTGAGAATTTACCTCTTTTATTCAACCTCCACTTCCCTACCTCCTCCCACTATATCTTAATGATAATCTTTAAATGTCACAGGGCTTCCCTGGTGGCTAAGCTGGTAAAGAATCTGTCTGCAATGTGGGAAACCTGGATTTTATCCCTGACTTGGGAAGATTCCTTGGGGAAGAGACCAGCTACCTACTCCAGTATTCTGACCTGGAAAATTCTACGCACTGCGAAGCCCATGGGGTCACAAAGAGTTGTATCCAACTTAGTGACTTTCACTTTAAATGTCACATAGCAAGACTTCTTGGCAAAAATGTCACAGGCAAAAATATTTTGATTAATTCAGTAATAAGAATTTACATAATAATGACTATATATATAAAGATTTTTGAGTCTCAAATGGTTGGATATAAAATCTTAGCTAAACAAAATTTCACTTCAGAATGTTGAAGATAATATTCCATTGTCATTCCAAAATTGAGTGATACTGTTGATACCATTGTCTTTACCCTCTTTGGAAGCTCTTAAGATTTTTATTTTCAGTGCACTAATATTTCATCATCATCTCCTTGTTACAGCATTTTCTCAGTCTTTGGGTTGGATATTTCAACCTGGAGATTCATGTTCTTCACATTAAATAAATTTTCTAGNTTTACCCTCTTTGGAAGCTCTTAAGATTTTTATTTTCAGTGCACTAATATTTCATCATCATCTCCTTGTTACAGCATTTTCTCAGTCTTTGGGTTGGATATTTCAACCTGGAGATTCATGTTCTTCACATTAAATAAATTTTCTAGGATTTCATTTATAATTTTTTTTCATTTATAATTTTATAATTTTCCTCCTTCATTTTTTTTCTGTGCTCCTGGAACTGGAACTCTAAACAATGGAATTTCTGTTTGATTTTTTAAGTCTTTTCCATTTTTCTCCTCCTTTCTATCTCTTTGTCTTCTTTGTCTTCAATATTCTCCTGAACTTCTTTGGGACTTTTTATTTCAGTGATCAGATTTTTAATTTTCAAATTATTTTTTTAAAGATTTTTTTTCTGCATCCTGTATCAAGTTTGTTTTCTCCAAGTTCCTTTTTTAGTTGTCTCTGATGTGAGCTTTTTAAAAAATATTTATTTATATTGGAGCACAGCTGATTTACAGTGTTGTGTTAGCTTCAGGTGTGCAGCAAAGTGGTTTAGTTCCCTGGTTGCTCAGGAGTAAAGAATTTGCCTGCAATGCAGGAGACACATGTTTGATTTCTGGGTTGGGAGGATCCCTTGGAGAAGGAAATAGCAACTCGTTCCAGTATTCTTATCTGAGACATCCCACAGACAGAGGAACCTGGGAGGCTACAGTAAGTCCATGGGGTTGCAAGAGTCCAAGAGGACTTCTTGACTCAACCACCACCACATACATATTATCTATCCCTTGTCAGATTCTTTTCCACATATGTTATTACAGGGTATTGAGTAGACTTCGCGCTATATAGTAGGTCATTGTTAATTATTTATTTTATATATAGTATTGTGAATATGTTAATCCCGACCTCCTAATTTACCCCTTCCCCTATCTTTCCCCTTTGGAAATCCTAAATTTGTTTTCTGAGTCTGTTTCTGTTTTGTAAATAAGTTTATTTGTCTCATATTTTAGATTCCACATATAAGTGGTATATGGTATTTGTCTTTCTCTGTCTGATTTACTTATTCTGATAATCTCTAGGTCCATCCATGTTGTTGCAAATGGCATTATGTCATTCTTTTTTATGGCTGAGCAATATTTCAAGGCTTTACTTTTTAATTTTTTAGTTGCATTCTGCAGCATGTGGGATCTGGGTTTCCCAACCAGGGATCAAACCCATGTCCCCTGCATTGGAAGCTAGGAGTGCACTGCCAGGGAAGTCCCCCAAGGCTTTTCTTAATTGTCTAGTGATACTTAGATATCTGTTCTTTTAAGTGACAAAATCAACTAAAAAAGTTATTTGAAAGCACTTGCTGAGGTGAAGGGAGGAGGTCAAATGAAGGCTTCTCTTAGGATGATCAGCTGGCACACTAACCTTTTTTACTGGCCAATTACCTAATGCCAGTGTGTGAAAATATCTTTTTCTGAGGCTATTTCATTTTTCCATGGAATAATCCTCCATTCTCTTAAACATTTTGTAAGCAAGGTGTAGAAATGGATCTGAGTAATGTTTGACTTACTACTTGCTGACCCTGTTTGCATATTTAAGGCTGGAGATTCAAGGTAAACCCATATTAACAAAAATAGATGGAAAGTACATATACTAATATTTAAAAATCTCCTATTATGGATTCATGGTTGGTTTTAATTTTCTTCTTTTTCTAATTAATTAATTATGTGATTTTAAAAAATTATTAAAATAAAGATAAGTTATATGAAACAAAGTGCTCAATTTTTTAATGGGAAAAAAGTTTCAACGTATATTTCACCAAAGAGGATAGATAGCAAATAAGGGTGTTAACATAGCAAATGTGTTAACATGAAAAGATGCACAAAATCTTTGGTCATTAGGGAAATAACAAATTAAAACCACAATGAGCTACCACTATCCACTCACTAGAATGTCTTCTAAAAACAAAACTTATACCAAGTGCTAGGATACAGAGCCAGAGAAGGCAATGGCACCCCAGTCCAGTACTCTTGCCTGGAAAATCCCATGGACAGAGGAGCCTGGTGGGCTGCAGTCCATGGTGCCGCTAAGAGTGGGACACAACTGTACGACTTCACTTTCACTTTTCACTTTCATGCATTGGAGAAGGAAATGGCAACCCACTCCATTGTTCTTGCCTGGAGAATCCCAGGGGCAGGGGAGCCTGGTGGGCTGCCAACTATGGGGTCACACAGAGTCGGACACGACTGAAGCAACTTAGCAGCAGCAGCAAGATACAGAGCAATTCTCATACATAGTTAATGGGGATGAAAAATTCTGAAAAAAAGTTGGAAACAAGTTAGCAGTTTTCATGAAGCTGCATATTTAATTTATGACCAAATAATCCCACTTCTAGGTATATACCCAAGAAATGAAACTATACATTCACAAAAAAACTTGTATGTGAATATTTATAACATATATTCATAATAGGAAAAATCTAGAAATAACCCAATATCCTTCAAGTGTTATACCTCTGTGGCATGGAATCAGTTCAGGTCAGTTCAGTTCAGTAGCTCAATCGTATCCAACTCTTTGAGACCCCATGAACTGCAGCACGCCAGGCCTTCCTATCCATCACCAACTGCCGGAGTCCGCCAAAACCCATGTCCATTGAGTTGGTGATGCCATCCAACCATCTCATTCTCTGTCATCCCCTTNTCCAGACGAGGACTTAGAAGTCGGCCCTGACTGCCAAAGAATCACACGAGGCACCTGGGACCTCAGGTGGAGCCTGGCCTTTCCAGAGGGCACAGGGGCGGATGCCTGTGTTCCCCATCGTAACTCGAGAGGAACCTGCCCCATCTCGAGTAAAAGTAGGAGGATCTCCCCTCCAGGCGAGATGAGGGCCTTTTCCTCTGCGGCATCTTGTGGGAAGTCACCCCATCCCTCATGAAACTCGACGGGTTCCTTAACACCCTTGCAGCGACTCAAGAATATCCCGACATACACGTCTTCACTCGAGAGGAACTCCAAGGGTCCCGCCACAACTCAAGAGGAGCCCCATGTCCCCTGCGTGGCTAGAGATCAGGCTTCCTTTCCCTGCTTCATCGGGGAAGGATTCCTGACTGTCCTGTCGCATCTCAAGAGAGGTGATCGCCACAGGAGTGTCCAGAGGAACTCTGGGGCTCGAGCCACTTGTTCCACGAGATCCCCAGATGTCTCTGTCCACTCCAGAGTAACCTGGTGGCCCTGCGCTGCCTTGACTCTCACACCAAGGATTGGCTCCCACCACGGTGGCACGTGTTTCAACCCTGTGGGAAAGCCTCAAGGGAAAGCCTCAGACCCCTGTGTTACCTCGAAGGGAAGCCTGACCCTGCGGCTAGAGTTCGAGAAGAAAGCGGACGTGCATGTCTCCACTCGAGAGGAGACCTGACTCCGCTGGGGAGCCTCCAGAGGAAGCTCAGGGTCCACGTCAGCAGTGGAGAGGAAACCCCAGGCTCCAGACGAGGACTTAAGAGCTGTCCCTGACTGCCAAGGAATCTCCAGAGGCCCCTGAGACGTCACATGGTGCCTGCCCTTCCTGGAGGGAACAGGGGTGAATCCCTGGGTTCCCAGGCGTAACTAGAGAGGAACCTGCCGCAACTCGAGAAAAACCAGGAGGATCTCACCTCCAGGCGAGATGAGGCCCTTGTCTTCTGCTACACCTCGCGAAAGCCGCCCATCCCTCATGAACCTTGACAGATTCCTTCACACCTTTCAGAGAACAAGAATATCCCGACATACACGTCTCCACTCGAGAGGAACCCCGAGGGTCCTGCCACAACTCAAGAGGAGCCCCGTGTCCCCCTGCTCTGCTCCATATCATGCTTCCTTTCCCTGCTTCAGAGTGGAAGGATTCCCGACGGTCCCGTCACAACTCAAGAGGAGGCGCTCGCCAGAGGAGTGTCTAGAGGAACTCCAGGGTTCGAACCACTTGTTCCATGAGACCGCCAGATATCTCTGTCCAATCCAGAAAAGCCTAGTGGCCCTGCACGGCCTCTGCTGTCAGCCCGAGGTTTGGCTCCCACCACGGTGGCATGTGTTTCAACCCTGTGGGAAAGCATTGAGGAGAAGCCCCAGACACCTGTCTCACCTCGACTGGAAGCATGAACCTGAGCTACAGCATGGGAGGAAAGCGGACGTGCACGTCTCCACTCGAGATGAGACCTGACTCCCCTGGGGATCCTCCGGAGGAACCCCAAGGTCCACGTCAGCAGTGGAGAGGAATCCTCAGGCTCCAGACGAGGACTTAGGAGCCGGAACCGACTGCCAAGGAATCCACAAAAGCCCCTGGGACCTCAGGTGGAGCCTGGCCTTTCTGGAGGGCACTGGGGCATGTCCCTGTTTCCCCATCGTAACTCGAGAGGAACCAGCCGCAACTCGAGAAAAACCAGGAGGATCTCCCCTCCAGGCGAGATAAGGCCCTTGTCCTCTGCTACACCTCGTGGGAAGTCACCCCATCCCTTACGAAGCTCAGCGTGTTCCTTCACAGCTTTGCAGCGACTCAAGAATATCCCGACATACACGTCTTCACTCGAGAGGAACCCTGAGTGTCCCGCCACAACTCAAGAGGAGCCCCATGTCCCCCTGCTCCGCTCAAGATCAGGCTTCTTTCCTTGCTTCCATGGGGAAGGATTCCCGACGGTCCCGTCGCATGTCCAGAGGAGGTGCTCGCCACAGGAGTGTCCAGAGGAACTTCGAGGTTCGAGCCACTTGTTCTACAAGACCCCCAGGTGTCTCTGTCTACTCCAGAGGAAACTGGTGGCCCTGTGCCGCCTCGACTGTCACACCGAGGATTGGCTCCCACCACGGTGGCATGTGTTTCAACCCTGTGGGAAAGCCTCGAGGGGAAGACCCAAACCCCTGTGTCTCCTCGACTAGAATCCTGACCCTGAGGCTACAGCTTGGGAGGAAAGCGGACGTGCACATCTCCACTCGAGATGAGACCTGACTCCCCTGGGTATCCTCCGGAGGAACCCCAAAGTCCAAGTCAGCAGTGGAGAGGAATGCTCAGGCTCCAGATGAGAACTTAGGAGCCAGCCCCAACTGCCAAGGAATCCCCAAAAGCACCTGGCAACTCGCGTTGAGCCTGGCCTTTCCGGAAGGCACAAGGGCTGGTCCTTGTGTTCCCAGTCGTAACTCGAGAGGAACCTGCCGCAACTCGAGAAAAACCAGGAGGATCTCCCCTCCAGGTGAGATGAGGCCCTTGTGTTCTCCTAAACCTCGCGGGAAGTCACCCCATCCCTCATGAAGCTCGACGGGTTCCTTCACACCCTTGGGGTGACTCAAGAATGTCACGACATACACGTCTTCACTCGAGAGGTACCCTGAGGGTCACGCCACAACTTAAGAGGAGCCCCATGTTCCCCTGCCCCACTCGAGATCAGGCTTCTTTCTCTGCTTCTTAGGGGAAGGATTCCCAACAGTCCCGTCACATGTCAAGAGGAGGTGCTCACCACAGGAGTCTCCAGAAGAACTCCGAGGTTCGAGCCACTTGTTCCACGAGACCCATAGATGTCTCTGTCTACTCCAGAGGAACCTGGTGGCCCTGTGCCACCTCGACTGTCACCCCGAGGTTTGGCACCCACCACGGTGGCACGTGTTTCAACCCTGTGTGATAGCCTCGAGGGGAAGCCCCAGACCCCTGTGTCACCTCGACAGGAAGTCTGACCCTGAGGCTACAGCTCGGGAGGAAAGCGTACGTGCACATCTCCACTCGAGATGAGACCTGACGCCCCTGGGGATCCTCCGGAGGAACCCCAAGATCCACGTCAGCAGTGAAGAGGAATCCTCAGGCTCCAGACGAGGACTTAGGAGCCAGCCCCGACTGCCAAGAAATCCCCAGAGGCCCCTGGCATCTTCTATGGAGCCTGCCCTCTCCGGAGGGCACAAGGGCAGGTCCCTGGGGTCCCCATCGTAACTGGAGAGGAACCTGACGCAAACCGAGAAAAACCAGGAGGATCTCCCGTCCAGGCGAGATGAGGCCCTTGTCCTTTGGGGGACCTCATGGGAAGTTTCCCATCCTCATGAACGTCGACAGGTTCCTTCACACCCTTGTTTCTACTCAACAATATCCCAACATACACGTTTCCAGTCGAGAGGAACACCGAGGGTCCCGCCACAACTCAAGAGGAGCCCCGTGTCCCGCTGCTCTGCTCTAGATCAGTCTTCCTTTACCTCCTTCGTCGGGGAAGGATTCCCCACAGTCCCGTCGCATCTCAAGAGGAGGTGCTCACCAGAGGAGTGTCCAGAAGAACTCCGGGGTTCGAGCCACCTGTTCCACGAGACCCCCAGATGTCTCTGTCCCATCCAGAAAAACCTAGGGGCCCAGCACGGTCTCGACTGTCACACGGAGGATTTGCTCCCACCACGGTGGCACGTGTTTCAACCCTGTGTGAAAGCCTCAAGAGGAAGCCCCAGACCCCTGTGTCGCCTCGACTGGAAGCATGAACCTGAGGCTACAGCTCGGGAGGAAAGCGCATGTGCACATCTCCACTCGAGACGAGACCTGACTCCCCTGGGGATCCTCCAGAGGAACCCCAAGGTCCACGACAGCAGTGGAGAGGAATCCTCAGGCTCCAGACGAGGACTTAGGAGCTGGAACCGACTGCCAAGGAATCCCCCAAAGCACCTGGAAACTCGCGTGGAGCCTGGCCTTTCAGGAGGGCACAAGGGCGGGTCTCTGTGGTCCCTGTCGCAACTCGAGAGGAACTTGGCGCAACTCGAGAAAACCTGGAAGATCTCACCTCCTGGCGAGATGAGGCCCTTGTCCTCTGCGGCACCTTGCAGGAAGTCACCCCATCCCTCATGAACCTCGACGGGTTCCTTCACACCCTGGCAGCGACTCAAGAATATCCCAACATAAAGTCTCCACTCGAGAGGAACACCCAGGGTCCCGCCACAACACAAGAGTAGCCCCGTGTCCCCCTGCCCTGCTCTCGATCAGGCTTCTTTCCCTGCTTCTTCAGGGAAGGATTTCCGATGGTCCCTTCGCATGTCAAAAGGAGGTGTTCACCAGAGGACTGTCCAGAGGAACTCCAGGGTTCGAGCCACTTGTTCCACGAGACCCTCAGATGTCTCTGTCTACTCCAAAGGAACCTGGTGGCCCTGCGTTGCCTCGACTGTCACACCGAGGATTGGCTCCCACCACGGTGGCATGTGTTTCCACCCTGTGGGTAATCCTGGAGGGGAACACCCAGACCGCTGTGTCACCTCGACTGGAAGCCTGACCCTGAGGCTACAGTTCGGGAGGAAAGCGGACATACACATCTCCACTCCAGAAGAGACCTGACTCCCCTGGGGATCCTATGGAGGAACCCCAAGTTCCACGTCATCAGTGGAGAGGAATCCTCAGGCTCCAGACGAGAATTTATGAGCCGGCCCCGACTGCCAAGGAATCTCCAGAGGCCCCTGGGACCTCAGGTGGAGCCTGGCCTTTCCAAAGGGCACAAGAGTGGTTCCCTGGGTTCCCCATCGTAACTCGAGAGGAACCTGACCCAACTCGAGAAAAACCAGGAGAATCTTCCCTCCAGGAGAGATGAGGCCCTTTCCCTCTGTGGCACCTAGTGGGATGTCACCCCATCCCTCATGAACCTCGAAGGGTTCCTTCACACCCTTGCAGCGACTCAAGAATATCCCAACNCCTGAATATTCATTGGAAGGACTGATGCTGAAGATGAAACTCCAATACTTTGGACACCTGATGCAAAGAGCCAACTTGTTGGAAAAGACCTTGATGCTGGGAAAGACTGAAGGCAAAAAGAGAAGAGGGTGTCAGAGGATGAGATGGTTAGATAGCATCACTGATTCACTGGACATGAATTGGAGCAAACTCAGGGAGATGGTGAAGGACAGGGAAGCCTGGCATGCTGCAGTCCATGGAGCTGCAGAGTTGGACACGAGTTTGTGACTGAACAACAGTCATAGACACAGGTATACAGACACACATATATATACTCTGAACACAGGCTAACAAAGTAGCAACTGAAAGTAGAAATAACAATGGGAACTTCTAGTAGACCAAGATAAAAATTTAAAAAAGGAGAGAAGAGGAAGAAAACTAGCAAGTGTGTTTTGAGTCTTTCATGTTATTAGTTACTGTGTTAAAATGTTCATTTAATCCTTACAACTTTATTATTATCCTCACTTTACTCAGGAGAAAAATAAACTGCCAAGAAAATATTACTCCTAATTGGCAGATGAAGAAATAAAGGATTAGAAATTGAGATCAAAATCACATAAAGTGTCAAAGCAGAGCTGAAAACCCAGACTTAAATTACAAAGCGTGTCAAATTAATCACTGCGGGTGGTAGACAGATTCCAGGGTAGCCCCATGATTCCCACTTCCTGATAGTCACAACTTTGTGTAATCCCCTTTTTTTGAGTGTAAGCAAAACTTGTGACTTGCTTCTAACCTATAGAACATGGTGAAGATAGAATATCATCATGGTGAAGATAGAATATGATGCTAGGTGACTCTCTTTAGAGAGTTTAGAGACCCTCCTTGCTGTATGGATGAAGTAATCAGCTGTAATGAGAAAACCTATATGGCAAGGAATTGCAGGAGGCCTCTAGGAGCTGAGAGAAGTCCCCAGCTAGCAAGAAACTACAGTTCTCATACAATCCTAAGAAAAGGCATTCTGCCAACAACATGCATCACCTTGGAAGCAGATTCTTCCCCAGTCAAAGCTACAAATGAGAACACAGCCTGACTGATATTTTGATTGCAGCCTTATGAGAGCACCAGACCAAGCTAGGCTGTGCCCAGACTCCTGATTCACAGAAACTATAACATAATAAGTATGCGTTATTTTAAACTACTGACTTTGTGGTAATTTGTACACAGTAACAGAAGACTCATACACCATGCTATCTTAGTTTTCCCTATCTTGGAGCACAGTAAATTCTTAGTAAATGGTAGTTGCTATTTTTATGGTAATCAAATGAAAATTTGGAATATCAGCATGAAAGATAAATGTAACAGGGCAGTTTAACAGAGTTAAATAATTGTTTCCAAAGTAATCAAGCAGCTGATTTAGAAGATGCAAGCAATGATGATATATTGAAAAATTATGTAGTCCCAACAATTATTGAGTGTATCACATGAGATATCATAACATTTCTGTTGCTTATCCACACATTTAGTTTTACTATCTTACACCATACTCAAAGTAAACTGGAAAGTAAACTAAACTACTTTTTAGTTTAGAGTAAAGTAAAGTAAACAAAGTAAACTACTTTCCAATAGTCCCACATTAGATATGAAGAGATATTAAAACATAGTTTCAAGTTTTATCATGCTATAAATTGTGATTTTAAAACACTGTTACATCTTAGAACAGCTGAAACATGATGGATCAAATAATTCAGGGCATTGGATCAAAAAATCAAACCCTGATGAAATTACTACCAGCATAATACTTTTAGTGTTTGCATGCATGTTGACTTTGTACCAATGGTAATTTATATTAATAGAAAAACACACAATGTAATTATACATATTTAGGGGTTTCCTAGTTGGCACAGTAGTAAAGAATCCACCTGCTAATGCAGTAGACACAAGGGACCAAGAGACTCAGGTTTGATCCTTGGGTTGGGAGATCCCCTGGCCTAGGAAATGGCAACGTACTCCAGTATTTGTGCCTGGAGAATTCTATGGACAGAGGATGCTGGTGGGCTACAGTCCATGGTGTTGCAAATAGTTGGACACGACTGCGTGACAGCATGCACACGAGTATGAGCTATAGAGTAAGTTAGAGAACTTGAATGGGTTTCCATTTGATAGGTTTAAGGTTTGCTATTTAGAAAAAGAGCGGGTCAGTGGTAAAGAATCTGCCCCAATGCAGGCACCTGGTGGGCTACAGTCCATGGGGTTCCAGAGTCGGATGTGACTGAGTGTGCACATACATTGTAGAGAAAAGAGGGGCTAGTGCTCGTATCTAACTAAAATGAAAAATTATTTTTCTGATTGTTCCTACAACTATGTTCTCTTTCCCTTCTGTATTTATACTGGCATATGAGAGTATAGTTTCTGTCAAACGAGTCATTAAAAATGGTATTCACTGATTGAGAAACATGTTAGTCTCACAATTGCCCAATACACAAATACGTGCTGAGCATATAACAAACATGACATAGTCCTTTCATAGGTGTTGCAGCATTAGAAAATTTGCCCATTCTCCATCTAATGAGAATATCTGACCCCGGTGACTATCACCATTCATAATTCTCAACAGGTTTAATAAAGATAGTGCCAGATACACTGTTAGTAATAGGGTAGCTGAATATTGACTTGATATTTGCTTCATTTGAGGGCAATAATGATTTCTATCAGTTATTCTTAATTTTCTGTGATCTGTGCTTTCTGGAAATTAATACTAATTACATATCTCTACACATTTGTTTTCAATTTGGCTTTTCAATACTGCAATGATTTAAGGGATAACAAGTGAACATATTAATCTGAAATATACCTACTTCTAAATTAAATTCCTTAGCCAGTTAATAGTTTTGTGTTATGTTTTTGGCAAACCTGACTATCAGCATTTAGTTTTAGATTTATATTCATGATTATGAACTGTTCTGTGGATTAGTAAAAATAAAATCATGCTGGATCCCTGAAAGAACTAAGTGCAATACTCAACATGTATTTTCTTCCTATGGTTTGTTATCTACAAATGGATGATGAGGAAGGCAAACCTGTCTGTCTGGTGCTAGTGTCTGAGAGATACTTCATAGCTATTCTGTAACCCAAGTGCCAACTATGGCAACCTGGAATCTTTTTCGGAGCAAGGTCGGGTTTAAGTGCAAATATTTTTTAAAAGGCCAAACCACTGGGTATAAGGCAGCCTTTGAACTACCGTTGGTTTCCTGATGTGGTTTCAAAATATAGGAACTTGTTGCATGCATTTCATAGTATAATCTATGAACTGATTCTAGATTTAAAGTGAATTATTTTCCTCTCTGGCCTTTGGTGAAATTTGGTGAGTCTTTCCTTGTGTAATGTATGTAATGTATGTAATGTAAACTCATCTGGTTTTATCCAGGATTTAGGAGGGTTTCTTTATTATTTTTTATAGTTAAATTTAGTTCATGTTGGAGATTATTGTTCTCATTCCAAAACTGTAGAAAATTGAATTTAGAACAATATAAAGTAAGGACTTCCTCTCAACCATTTTTGTTGCTTTCTTCTCTATTGTCCTTCCCTTCCCCCAACTTTAGCTCTTTAGTGGGTAAAATACTATTTCACAAAGAGTTATGTTTGCAGTTTTCAAAATGACTTCTTAGAAGTGAAATTGGAAACTTTTTTTTTCAATCTCCAACGGTAAGAGTTACATTTTCACTTTTGATTTGATAAAACACATGAAACACTCTATGTGATAAAATAAGCATTCAAAAGGCCCTTTTCTTTTAAAAAGTATCCTAACACATTCTCTTTCTTGTGGATTCTATTAACTGGATTAAGATCACCAGCCCTTGGAAACCAGGCTAAACTGGATTACTGTTGAGAATCATAGTGAGGAGGTATTAATAAAACACACACACACACACACACACACACACACACACNCCCTTTTCTTTTAAAAAGTATCCTAACACATTCTCTTTCTTGTGGATTCTATTAACTGGATTAAGATCACCAGCCCTTGGAAACCAGGCTAAACTGGATTACTGTTGAGAATCATAGTGAGGAGGTATTAATAAAACACACACACACACACACACACACACACACACTCTTCAAGTATTTCAATCAAAGAGCAGGAAGAACTGATTCCACGCCAGAGAAGTGTGATAGGTGCCTGAGAGGAAGGCCTGGAACTTGGGATTTGGTGGGAGAAGGCCTCCATAGGGAGTGCACTGTTTCCAGAGTCCAGTGGATTGTTGGGGAGGAGGTTACCTTAAACCTTTCAAAGGACACTTAACCGGGATACTCTGAATAGCCTTCACTTTCAAGGGGTGACAGGTGGAATGTTGTGGAAGTATCTACTTTAATAGGTGTTGGGTGATTAAGGGATGTTTGGTGTCGGTTGGTCTAGGGGTTGGGCGAGGGCCACCCTGAGGGGTCGCATGCCGACTCGGGAAGGCGGCAAGCGGCACCTGGCTGCAGCCGAGAGCACCTGGGGGTGGGGGAGGGGTCGCAGGGAAAAATCGAGTTCAGCGTGGGTTTCTGTCTCTGCCTGGGGAGTTATTAGAGATTAGAGGAGGCGCTGAGCAGCCGCGCGGGGTATTCCCCGCTCCGGGGTAACGCCGGCGGCGCCCGCTCCAGGCCCGGCCCTCTCCCGAGACGGCAAGCGCTCCCCCCGGCCCGGGCCGCGGCCTCCCGCCNGAGGGCCACCCTGAGGGGTCGCATGCCGACTCGGGAAGGCGGCAAGCGGCACCTGGCTGCAGCCGAGAGCACCTGGGGGTGGGGGAGGGGTCGCAGGGAAAAATCGAGTTCAGCGTGGGTTTCTGTCTCTGCCTGGGGAGTTATTAGAGATTAGAGGAGGCGCTGAGCAGCCGCGCGGGGTATTCCCCGCTCCGGGGTAACGCCGGCGGCGCCCGCTCCAGGCCCGGCCCTCTCCCGAGACGGCAAGCGCTCCCCCCGGCCCGGGCCGCGGCCTCCCGCCCCGGTGGAGCCGCGCGGTGGATTGTGGGCTGGGGGCTGCGGCGTCCTCGCGGCGGCCTCCGGCGCTGTCTCCCCGGACCTAGCCAGACCGAGGCGGGCGGGCGGGGTGAGGAGAAGCAGTAGAGCAGGGAGCAGAATCGCTAGGGGTAGTGGTCGCGGCGCGGCGGCGGCGGCGGCGGCGGCTCCTCTGGAGGCCGGGGATGTGGGAGAGGCGGTGGCAGCAGCGGCGGAGGCGGCGCTGCGGACCCGGGGGAAACTGCTGGCTGACAGGACACCCGGGAGAGACGTGAGGGAGCCGCCGCTGCCGCCTCTCACCCCCGAGCGGAGCTGGGCTCGAGAGGGCGGCCCTGTGCTCCCCCGGCCGACGGGCCAGCCGGCGCGGGGCGGGGGCGGGAAGCCGGGCTCGGGCCCAGCCGGGCTCCGGGCGGCGGCGGCCGCGGAGCAGCAGCCTCGGCGCGACGTGGAGGCTTGGAGGCGGCGGCGATGCACTAGGCCTCGCTCTGGGGCGGCTGCCCGGGACCCGCAGGTAGGTGTCGGGCCGGCCCCACGCGGCCCCCAGCGCTTCGCGGCCCACCCTCGCCCTGACTTCTCATGGAGGGAGGACCGAGACCCCACCCCCTCTGTCTCCTCCCAGGCCCAAGCCGGCGGAGTTTCGGTCACAACTGACCAGCGCCGAAGCTTCCATTCCTCCCGGCCACCACCTCCTCCTCTTCCTTCTCACTCTCCCGCCGGGATCCGGGCTGGCAGCTGTACTCTTCGCCCCTAGCCCGCGGCTGCGACGCCGCTCTCGCCCCACTTGGGATTTCGGCAGTGGAACTTCCACCACCCTCCTTAGACGCTGCCCCCAAACTTTCCCCTTCTTTTTCTAGCCGGGCCCTTAAGCCGCTTTTTGATCCTACTGGAATAATTTAAACTAAAAAAAGTCATTTTTCCTCCTGGAGATGGCCAGCCCAGAAATTAACTCGGTGTTTTGCAGTTTAGCTCGCAGTCATTTTGTTCAGTAGTTAATTTTCTTCAGTTTATACATCTTTCCGTCTCTGCGTTGATACAAAGGCAGGCCATACCTGCCCTCCTGTCGTTGACAGGGGAACTTTTGCCTGCCCATTATAGTTAACACTTGGTCTGTCCGTGTGCTGAGTTTGGGATGGTATTTTTAGAATTTTGGCTGACCCGGGTTGCAGTTTGTTTTTAAGAGTTCCCCATTAACTAGGTTTATTTTGGTCTTTATTTAGGCTCTCTTTACTTTCGAAGAATTCAGTTGGAATGTTTTTGTGTTTTGTTTATAATTGGTTTTGTGTTTGATTTGTTAAACCCCAGAGCAGTCTTAATAGTAAATGCTTTAAAAAGGCAAGTGATGTCATGATAGTGTACTGAGAAATGTTATTGTGGTAATTTAAATTGCAGATTTTGACGGACATTCAGGTTGACTTTTATACCTGATGAAGTGTTCTATTTGGAAAAGTAGCTTGAGAACCTTAATGACTTCTAAGATGGAATGATGGGATTTGTTTGATTGCAGTCAGATTCTGATTTCCTAGAAATAGGTATTACTTGATTGTTCATAGTTGTCATCATTGCTTATGATAGGTTTTGGTAAAAATGTGTGCAAATTTTGGGTGCTTGATATTTAATGGTCTAAGGGATTAGATGTTTGCTATTTTATTGTCATTTGGCTATTTTAAAATGATACTCTGTTAATTTTAGAATTATTGCGTTATCAGGACAGACATTACAACCGAAGGATCACTTTTAAAAGAAATTAAAAATATCTTTATGGTTTTCTTTATAAAGAGTGCACTACAACAAAACTATAAAGACTGTCCCTGTTCTGTTGATGATGATGATATTAATATATTTTGGTCTTAGAGAGGTATTGTTACCTTAAACGCAATGAAAAACATTTCAGAAAGCCAAATGTTAAGTTATCCAAAGTTTATTAGGAAAAGATGATTAAATTTGTATTTATTTTCTGGAAAAATTAATTTCTGGATAGGTATTAAGCTTTTATGTCAGAGTTAAAATCAAATCTTACACAACTCTTGAAATGGGAAACTTTGCAGAATTTGTTCTTAATCATATTCCTTTCCTATCAGTGAGTTGATTAAAATTTTTTCTGCTTTAAGCTTTTTACAATATTTATTGAGTAAAGTACACTTATTTAAAGTGTTAAATTCATCCATTTTTAGGTTAGTTACATAGTTGTGCAACCATTACCATAATCTAATTTTAGAACATTTTCATCACCCCAAAAAGAAACCTCTGCCCATTAGCAGTCACTCCCCATTCTCCCCATTCCACCCTACCCCCCAGACGTAGGTAACCACTAATCTACTTTCCATCTCAATGTTTGCCTGTTATGGTTCACTCATATATACAGTATTACTCCCTGAAAAGTTTTTCTTTTAAAATTAATTTCCATGTTTAAAATAGTTTGAGTCAGGCAATAATCAACTGATCACTGGTGTTAAAAAGTGGTATTTTAAACAATTGACATCCTGTTTGGTTGTATTCATCATAGATTACTACTGGAGAAAGAAAAAAGTTAGCATGAATGACTTCAGTGATCTGAGGAGGTGGTTTAGTCAGCTGCGAGTCAGTAAGTAAAAGTTGAAGGAGTGTTTTTGCCATTGGATGTTGAGTTGAAAAGATCTTAAAGATCATCTGCTTACTTCCATTTCCTTCACAAATAGATGATAGGAACCAGATGAGGAAATCTGAAGTGGAAGTTTGAATCTCTAGGACACATGACTTAAGAACCACAGTGTTACCATGTAAAGCAAGAAATGGGGATTTGCAAGTTAGAACTGTTAAGATCTTATGTGTATATAAGTAGGTACATATATATGGATGTATGTATTTGACATTTTATTAGCAGAGTAGTGAGAGAACTGGACATTTCCCCATCTTTGGGATGGAGGGAGGAAGGGGATGATACATGCGATTCATATTACAAAATCCTATAAAATGCTTTAAGCTAAAGGAGGATGGCATGTATATTATTTAGGTATCTTTTTGTACTGTTACCATCTTAATTTTTTAAAAATCCACATTTTAGTAACACAAATAAAAAATTATACAGTGCTGGTTGGAGGCCTTCTTTTTCAAGACCTAGGACCCTAACTTTTAAATCGGTGGTGCTCAAAGAGGGGCAGTTTTGCCCTCTGAGGGATATTTGGAAATATCCAAAGACATTTTTCATTGTCACAGCTGAGGGTTGGGTGCTGTTGGCCTCTAGCCGGGGATGTTGCTAAATATCTTATAATGTGCAAGACATATCCTATTCCACCCTGCCTCCCCCACAACCTCCTGACACACACAACAAAGAATTATCTGACCCTAAATATCAGTAATGTTCTAATCCTGTGGTTTGCATGATTCTGGTAAGGGCCTGAGCTAATGTTCCTGACTTCCACCAGATGGGAATATATTCTCATTGGGTGCTGTTTGGTGGGTAAGATTAAACTTTAGGTCCTTTGGCAGTTCTCTCTCTTTGCAAGAGGAGGCAGGCAGTGAGGGAAGAATCTGTGACATAATGCAGATATTTTTTTAGTCTGCTTAGTTGTCTTCAAATCTGAAGTAAAAAAATTGATTTTCTTTCTGAAAATGGCAGCTTTATTTTATTGCGGATTTGAGCTATTGTGTTTTGAATTGTTCATTACTGGTACTTAGGTTTTTGAATTGAAAATAGATAAATAGTGTTTTCTTTACCTAGATTTTTTTTTTTNACACAGAGGTCTGGGCGGTGTGCCGTGGACGCCCAGTGCAGAGGTCTGGGCTGTGTTCAGCGGTTGGCTAGCAACGAGTTCCAAGCTCTGTGCCACAGTCGCCCTGCACATATTTTTGGGCTGTGTGCTGCGGGCGTCCTTCACTGAGGTTCAGGCTGTGTGCCGCGGTTGCCCTGCGCTGAGGACCATGCTGTGTGCCGCGGTCACCCTGCGCCAAGGTCCGGCCTGTGTGCTGTAGCCACCCAGTGCAGAGGTTCAGGCTCTGTTCCGCCATCAGCTAGAAATGAGTTCCGTCCTGAATGCCATGGTCGCCCTGCACCGAAGTCCAGGCTGTGTACCGCGGTCTCCCTTCACTGAGATTCGGGCTGTGTGCCACAGTTGCCCTGTGCTGAGATCCGGCCTCTGTGCCACGATAGCCTTGAATCGAATTCCCAGCTGTGTGCCGCAGCAGCCTTGTGCCTAGGTCCAGGCTGTGTGCTGCGGTCGCCCTTCATTGAGGATCGGGCTGTGTGCCGCAGTCGCACTGCGCTGAGGTTCAGGCTGTGTGCCCTGTTAGCCTTGTGACCAGGTTCAGGCTGTGTGCTGCGGTAGCCTTGCGCCGAGTTCCGGGTTGTTTGTCGCCATTGCTCTGCGCCGANCCTGTACTGTACTTGGCCCTCCTTACTAATACTCTTCTGGAATGATGTATCATCAATTCAACACCAGTGTTTTAAGTCTGTAATGGCTCACCACAGTCTTGTGGATTAACTTTAAACTCCATTGTCAAATTGCACGCAGTTTAAGGAATATTCATTTTTTATCTAAAGAAAAAAGAAGTGGACTTTTACTAATATTTGTTATGAAGTTTGATACCAACATCTTCAATCAGTCCACATGTTTATTTATCAGATAGTCACATTATATAGATAAGTGAGTAAGCTCAAGAGATTAACAGTAGTATCCTTCACTTAGTTAATCCTTGTGATGTAATAGCCTTTTATGAGTAGTTAATTAGGTTTACAAATTATGTTATCTAGTTTTAAATAAATCAACTCTTACAAAATGTTCAATAACTCCTATAGAGAAGTCACATCTTGGATAAATACTAATAATGGAACCACAGTAAATAACAAAGCACAGAGTTGGATTCTCCTACTCTTAATACAAGCTTTTCCATAGCCATAAATTAAAAGTACAAAAGAGCTGTCAAGAATGTGTTAAACTCAAGAATATGTTATGTATGTTTTTATTAGCGAGAAGAAAAAGCATTCCAAACTTGCTAATTTTTTTTTCCAGAAATGGCATGTGACTTGACAATAATATGTAACCAGACAGAATGAAATACACAGACACAGACAGACAGACATATGAAATCTGTCCCCACAGGGTATTTTTGTTTGTTTATAAATAAAAAAAAGTTATATATATAAAATTTTATATGTATAGTGAAAAAATAGAGTAGTTGATTTTTAGAAACACTCAAGCTATTGTAAATCTGTTTTAAAAAATGGATGTTTTGAAATATTCCATCATTGTGTTATTTTGTTAAATGATCATCTCTTTAAAAGCCCAGAGTGGAGTTTTCTTCCTTGTTTTAAAAATATCAAAATAGAGAGTTTAGATAGTGTGATCGGTGATTTCTTCCATTTGGCTCTACATTCATATGTGAGATACTTCCCCCTGCCCCAATAACAAGCATTAAAACCAGGTATAAAAATAAATTGAACTCAGAGCCAGACCTTTGAATCACCATTTCATGAAGTTTAAATCAAGATTTTTAATAATAATGAATCATAGTGAAATCACATTCAGTTCAGTACAGTTCAGTCGCTCAGTCGTGTCCAACTCTGCAACCCCATGAATCACAGCACGCCAGGCCTCCCTGTTCATCACCAACTCCCGGAGTTCACCCGAACTCGTGTCCATCAAGTCGGTGATGCCATCCAGCCATCTCATCCTCTGTCATCCCCTTCTCCTCCTGCCCCCAATCCCTCCCACCATCAGGGTCTTTTCCAGTGGGTCAACTCTTCACATGAGGTGGCCAAAGTATTGGAGTTTCAGCTTCAGCATCATTCCTTCCAATGAACACCCAGGACTGATCTCCTTTAGGATGGACTGGTTGGATCTTGCAGTCCAAGGGACTCTTAAGAGTCTTCTCCAACACCACAGTTCAAAAGCATCAATTCTTTGGTGTTCACCTCTCTTCACAGTCCAACTCTCACATCCATACATGACCACTGGAAATCACAGTACTATCTATTAAAAATAGAGTAAAAAGGTACTTTTTTGCCAGCAATTAATAGATTATTTTAAATGTTTTTCCTCTTAAAAAAATTTCCATTTAGCATAATTTTATATTGCATGCATTAATATAATGCATGTTGTACCCTATATAATTTATAAATGATGATTTTTAAAAAGTTTTTTTTAACTGATGGGCTATAGGATCAAAAAAGTTTGTAAATTGCTGATATAGATCATAAGTATCCCAGATCAAAGGAAGGCTGGTTTTATCAGGGTTATTGTTGTTGTTTAGTTACTAAGTCGTGTCCAACTCTTTCTGTGACCTCATGGACTGTATAGCCCACCTGGTTTCTCTGTTCAAGAAGTTTCCCAGGCAAGAATACTGGAGTGAGTTGCCATTTTCTTCTCCAAGGTATCTTCCTGATCAAGGAATTGAACTCGCTTCTCTGGCACTGGCAGAACGATTCTTTACCATTGAATCACCAGGGAAGCCCTCTGAGGGTTAATAGCCATTAGAAAAGATTTATAGTAGAGGTAGGTATAAGGCTGAACCTGAACTTTTGCTGTTTAATAATAGCATTGTTCCTGATTAATGAAGCGTCATAGTTAATTTTATCTGTCAGTTTGACTGAGCTAAAGGATACCCATATTGATGGTAAAACATTATTTCCAAGTGTGTCTTTGAGGGTGTTTTGGGAGAAATTAGCACTTGATTCAGTGGACTGAGTAAAGATACCTGCCTTTGCCAGTGTGGGCAGGCATCATCATGATTTACCTCCTTTGAAGGCCTGAATAAAACAGAAAGGCAAAGGAGGGTGATTTGTTCTCTCTTGAGCTGGGACGTTTATCTTCTCTGGCCCTCACACATCTGAGCTCTTGGTTCATGGCCTTTGGACTCGGGTCTTAATGCCAGTGGCCTCCTGGATTTCAGGCCTTTGACCTCAGACTGAATTATACCTTTGGCTTTCGTGGTTCTCTAGTTCGCAGAAATTGGGTGGTGGGACTTTTCTTGGCCTCCATATCAGGCTGGTGAGCCAGTTCCTTGAATAACTATCTTGTAAATATCCTACTGAGTCTGTTTCTCTGGAGACCCTGACTAATATATATAGAGTAATAAGTTTTCATAGGAAAACATTTGGAAAATTCCAAAAAAGCACAAATGAATAAAAATTTCTTGTACCTTTGTCTTTGGAGGTAACCATTGTTAAAATTGTGGTGTATGTCTGTGCGTTTTTTTTTGAAATGTGTATACTTATTTTAAATTAGAAAATTGGGATCATACTGACATACTACTTTAAGACCTATTTCCACTTAACAATATATGTTAAACATTTTTATGTAATTCAGTATTTTGTGATTCTGTTAGACATTTTTTTAAATTGCAGAAATATATGTAACATAACATTTAGCATCTTAATGATTTTTAGGTGTGCAGTTCAGTAGTGTTAAGTATATTTCACGTTGTGGAGCCAATCTCCAGAACTTTTTCATGTTGCAAAACTGAAACATTATAACATTAAACAACTCCTTATTTTCCCACCCCTGGCCCTTGACAACCACATTCTTTCCGTCTCAGTGAATTTCACTGTTTATATACTTTGTGTAAGTGGAATCATGCAGCGTTTATCTTTTTGTGATTGGCTTATTTCACTTCGTAAAATGTTGTCAAGGTTCATCCATGCTATAGCAAATGTCAGAATTTCTTTCTTTTTTAAGGCTGAATAATAATAATATGGTGTAATATAATATAATTATAATAAAGTATAATAGTATATATAATATGCTATATATAGTATATACTAGTGTTTATATGCTTACAATAGTATATATGCTTATATAATTACAATATAAATAGTATAATATAATATAATTATAGTATAATAATACTTGATGAACTGACTTGATGGACATGAGTTTGAGTGAACTCCGGGTGTTGGTGATGGACAGGGAGGTCTGGCGTGCTGCAGTCTATGAGGTCGCAGAGTCAGACACAACTGAGCAACTGAACTGAATAATACTCTATTATGTATATATACCACATTTGCTTATCCATTCATCTGTCAGTGAACACTTGGGTTGCTTCCATCTCTTGGCTATTATGAATAATGTTGCTGTTATGTGAACATACAAATAACTCCTCAGGATGCTGCTTTCTGTTCTTCTGGGGATATACATAGAAGTGGAATTGCTGTATCATATGGTAGTTCTATTTTTACTGTTGAAGGAATTGCCTTGCTGTTTTCTGAAATGGCTGCACCATTTTTTTTCCTACCAACAGTGCATAAGGCTTCTAGTACCTCCACATCCTTGCCAACACTTTTTGTTGTTGTGTGATTGGTTGGTTTTGTTTTTTCTTGGATGATAACCATCCCAATGGATGTAAAGTTTGCAATCCTATTTTTAAGATAGTGTAATCCATTGGTTGTACTGTAGCTTATTAAGTAACCAGTTTCTTCTTATTTAGGAGCTTGGTTGTTTCAACTTTTTCACTTTTAAAAATAATGTTGAGATTATTTTTGTTCATATTTTAGAATGTGTGTATATTTTTAATATATATGGTCTAGAAATGAAATTTGAAATGAACTTTGAAGGGAGAAGAGGCAATGAATAGGTAGAAAGATGGTATGAATAGTCCAGGAAGGCACAGCCTTAACAAAGACAAGGAAGCCTTGATAGCCTGATGGATTAAAGCGACATTTAGACCACCCTATCTAGAAGAGAGATTATCCATGGGTAATAGGAAATAAGGTTAGAAAGGAAGGTAAGCATCAGACTGTGGAATTCCTTGAGTACCAACTTGTAGAGCTTGGCATTTGTTTGGAAAATAATAAATAATTTTAAAGGTTATTGATCTGAAGTATAACAGGATGAGAACATTCTAAAAGGTTAATCCTGAAGCAATGTGCAGAATGGTTTAAACTGGAAGCATAGAGACCAATTAGAGGACCACAGTATGATAGAAGGTCAATAGAGGGCAAGCAAGTTTAGATTTTATAAAGTAGGGTATATTATAAAGTAGGGTAATCACTTTTGAAAAATAGAAGGGAAGTAAATGGTTAGTATATCTGTGTTAACCACTTTGGTGAAATGTTTTGTATACATTGAAATGGTAGAGGGGAAAAAAAAGTTTGGCTGTTACTTTACCTGTAATAGGCAATTCCATAGAGAGTTAAGAGTTGGCTGTGAGTGACTTTGTAATATCAATGTTCTCTATAAGCAGCTATTACTTTAATATAGAAGCAAAGGAGATTTTTACATAGTACCTGGGTAATGCATCTAGTAAATGTTTCTCTATCTCAGCTTCCTTCTCATTCAGCTTTTAAGGAATTCCAGGTTCTATATGTGGTGTTACTCTTCTACAACATTAAAACCTGATTGAAATTTATTGATTTTTCTTTCATATTTGAAGTTGTACAATAATGCCATCTTCAGGGCAAATTAGCAATTACAAATTAATGTTTTTCCTTCTGTCTGATACTTATATTTCATATTATTTATTTAATGTTTGAAAAATATGAAAAGTTTCTTTGCCCCAACTTTTTATTGTGAAAACTAAAAACATACAGAAAGTGAAAGAATAGAACATGTTATAATCATATGTGTTTGACTTAGATAAACCATTTTTAACATTTTACCATTTTATCTGTGTGTATTTTTTACTGAATCATTTGAAAATAAGTTGTAGGTGACATATTTCACTCCTGAATACTGTAGTGTTCATGTCCTGAATATAGGACAATTTTCCCATAATCTCAATATCATTAATCCACCTAAGAAAATAAATAGTAATTCCAAAATCTCATACAACATCCAGTCCACATTCAAAATTCTCCAGTTGTTCCAATAGTGTATTAGAGCAAAATTTTTCTGAGCCAGCATCCAGTCAAGGCTCACAATTACCTTTAGTTGTCTTTATTTATTTTAATATAGAATGCTTTCCCACCTTTCAAAAATGACATTGATCCAGGCCAATATTCTCATAGATTATCTCATATTCTCAGTTTGTTTCCCCATGTTTGTTTTAAATCCCAATATCCTATTTCCATCTATTTTCTTAGACTGGAAGGTAGGTCTAGAGCAAAAGTAGTTAACCTGCAGTTCATATATTCTTTACGGTCTGTGAATAGAATTCAGGGAGTCTGAATTTTGGATGAGGGAAAAAATTACATCTTTATTTTAATTCAGTGGTTCTCAACTGGGGTGATTTGTTCTCTCACCTCTCTTTCCCCACATAGGAATGTTTGGCTGTGTCTGAAGACATTTTAGTTGTCACAACTGAGTGGAAGGCTGCTATTGGAATCAAGTGGATAGAGGCCAGAGATGCATCTAAAGATCCTACAGTGTACAGGGGGAGAACCCTTAACATCAAAGAATTATGTAGATCAAAATGTCAGTGTTATGGTGTCATGGTTGAGAAACCCTGCTTTAACTGAATTTTAGCATTTCCTTTAATTGTGAATGTAAGAAACCTCTCACACAGATATTAATGCTACCTATAACTTTGTTACCAAGTGAAATTTCACGTGTTTTCATATCATATTAAATCATTACAAGTATCTCAAAATATTTATGCTCATTTATTGCTTAAGAATTAGATGTTGTAGTTCAGTCACTAGGTCATGTCTGACTCTGTGACCTGATGGACTGTAGGACATCAGGCTCCTCTGTCTTCCACTATCTTCTGGAATTTGCTCAAATTCATATCTGTTAAATTGATGATGCTATCTAGCCATTTCATCCTCTGCTGCCCTCTTCTCCTGCCCTTAATCTTTCCCAGCCTCAGGGTCTTTTCCATTGAGTCAGCTCTTTACATCAAATGGCAAAGTATTGGAGCTTCATCTTCAGCAACAGTTCTTCCAGTGAATAGTCATGATTGATTTCCGCAGTCAGCCCTAAAGGAATTAGATAGATTTGCATAATCAAAAAGCAAAAATAGAGGCAATTCAGGAGGGTGGAATAGAAGGACATACACTCATTTCCTCCTGTGAGAGCATCAAAATCACAACTAGCTATTGAAAAACCATCAACAAGAAGATGCTGGATCCTATTTAAAAAAGATCCCACATAAAAAGACCCAGTAAAAAACAAAACAAAACAAAACACAGAAGAAACCCCCAAATTATTATATATATCATATCTCTCAGTTGTGTCTGACTTTTTGTGACCCCATGGACGGTAGCCCACCAGGCTCCTCCGTCCATGGGATTCTCCAGGCAAGAATATTGGAGTGGGTTGCCATTTCCTTCTCCAGGGGATCTTCCCGACCCAGGGATCGAACCCAGGTCTCCCGTATTAGAGGCAGACGCGTTGACCTCTGAGCCACCAGGGAAGCCCAAATTATTACTGTATTATAATTTAAAAAGATAATTTGATAGCTATATTTAAGTGTAATTTTGTAATCTTATGTATTTTATGCATTGTAAACATTCTGCTAGGGTTCTGTAGACTTCACCAGAGTGCCGAAGGAATCCACAGAACAAAGAGGCTTGACCCTCAGTCTAGAGGGTTGATTAGATTGGGTTAAATATTTTTGGTGAAAGTGCTTCATAGGTAATGATATTTACCTCATATTGTTATTTCATGAATCACATGTTATCAAGTTGTCTTACTATTATGAATGATGCCAAGTTTGATGACTTGATTAATTAAGGTGGTGACAGCCAGATTTTTCTATTTTAGAGATACATTTTCCCCTTTGCATTGCAAGATAATCTTAAGGTGATATTAATTCTTAGGTATTAGGTGAATTTTCTGTTTTTAAGCAGCCATTCACCTAATAGCTTTAGCATACACTGGTGATTTTTACATTGGGGATTAAAAAATGTTGATTTTCTGTTTTAGTCATTTCTTCACACTTACTGGCATTCCTCTGTAAAGAAGAGATTTCCTTTACCTACCCTTCTCCACCTCTCTTCTTCATTCCTCTTCCTTCAAGTATGATGATAGATTCATTTTTTGTTTGTTCAGTATGTTGCACTCAGTTAGGGTTGTTTGTTTAGAGTGCTCAACTTGTCATAAATGTGACCAGTGGGAGCCCATTTAACTTGGTCCTTGGTCCTTTTGATAAATCCTTCTGGTCTTAGAGGATTTCCTTGCTTTCTGACACAAGAGTTCTCATGATCGACTTGTTTGTTTCTATGCTCCAGGTTTGGAGTCAACTATTTCTTTAAAGAATCATTGTTTCTTTATAGGGAATGGTATTTAGAAACCAGGGTCTGAGCAGTTGGTGTGCTCATTGCTTCTGGAGTGACACTACTTTTAGCCCTTTTTAATAGAACATCTTAACTAAACTTTTAGCATAAAAAGATATTTTGAACTACAGGAAAGAAAATCAAATGTTTCTGACTTATTCATCCTTCCAGTTTCTTGCTTTTGAAATGAGTCTATTTATTCCTTTATCAGCCCAGACCTGTGCTTTTATCTGTTCACTCAAGGATTATTGGTAATTGTCTAATGTTTCTCTCTTCTGATCTACATAACACCCATTTCATTCTTGTGTAGAATATTATATACTGCTTATGTGACAGGAACTGTATTAAGGCGTGTAGAATTCACAGGGAAATGGAAACATGAAGAAGTTCACAGTCTAATAGGAAAGATCTATATGAAAACCAAAATTTCAGTATGATTGGTACGAAATAGAAATGCATAAACAGTGACTAAGTGTAAGAAATCAAAGAAGGCTTCAATAGAAGATATTTGGATATGGGCTTCCCTGGTGGCTCAGAGGTTAAAGCGTCTGCCTCCAATGCCGGAGAACTGGGTTCGATCCCTGGGTTGGGAAGATCCCCTGGAGAAGGAAATGGCAGCCTACTCCAGTATTGTTGCCTAGAGAATCCCATGGACAGAGGAGCCTGGTAGGCTACAGTCCATGGGGTCGCAAAGAGTCAGACACGACTGCGCGACTTCACCTACCTTCATTGATGTAGTTATGAGAAGATTACCATGTGAAGAAGGGTAGATCTATTTATAGATTCTCATTGTTGGTGACCACTGGTTAAGTGCCCAGTTTGCATCTAGGTGGGAGTTACAAGTGCAAGTGTTATTAATAGAAATCAGGAGTTGGCTGCGTTTAGTGCTGAGAGCGTTCCTTTTTCCTGTATTCTGTGATTTTTTTTTTTTTTCCTGAATAGACTGTTCTTTGCTTACACTAAAACTTGCTTACTATGATACCTCATCATTTCTGTTCTTTAACCTTTCAGTGAAAGATTATTTCTTTGAAAGATTATTCTCCTGAAATTGTGTGGTTTAGAGGCCTTGTAGGTTTACTGTATTTGTTTATACATCCATGCTTTTTGAATAAATCCAGTGTGTTTTATTACCAATGATTGCACTTATTAAATGTCTGTATCATACTTGTTATGTGGTTATTAATACAAAGTTTGGTTCTTACTGTGTCTTAATAAAAACGGTGGTGAGAGGATTTGAGAGATGGTTAGAAATTGGGGCTCACTCATGTAGATAGTACGCTAATTTTACATAATCTCTTTATAGCTAGAGATTGTCCCTCTTTTCATAGGAATTAGGAAGGATGTAGGGGGAAAAAACCCAGAAACTTGTATATGTTAACCAATTCAAAAACTTTAAGGAGTAAATAAGATATCTTTATTTCTCCACCCAGGAGTGAGAAGTAACTTACAGGAGTTTAGAAATTTTTAAGTCCCCATTTTCCCAAGTATTTCTATATTCCTAAGATGGCAATTAGACTTTATTCTCACTGTAAAAACAACGTGATGGTAAATAGAATACATTGAAATGTTAATGTGCTGTTGTTGTAATCAATGTTTAATTTATCTGACATCAAGCAATGGGTGTTTGACATAAATGCATTTTCCATATATTTGTAGCTTACATCTTTAAGTGTCAGAACATGTTTCTTTTAGCCATTTTATCTGTTGAAAGTAACAAAAATGTTAAATAGACTTAATGTTACATTTACAATTGTCTTTACCAAACACTTAATGTACAGGATTCTGTGTTATCACTGATTCTTATCTTTTGGATATTTCTTTTCTCTTAAACATACAAATGCTTTTCTACAGAAGTAACCATATACTTAATGTTCAGTTCAGTTCAGTCACTCAGTCGTGTCTGACTCTTTGCGACCCCATGGACTGTAGCACACCAGGCTTCCCTGTCCATCACCAATTCCCAGAACTTACTCAAACTCATGTCCATCGCTTCAGTGATGCCATCCAACCATCTCATCCTCTGTCTTTCCTTTTTCCTCCTACCTTCAATCTTTCCAAGCATTAGGGTCTTTTCAGTGAGTCAGTTCTTCACATCAGGTAGCCAAAGTATTGGAGTTTCAGCTTCAGCATCAGTCCTTCCAATGAACACCCAGGACTGATCTCCTTTAGGATGGACTGGTTGGATCCCCTTGTAAAAGGGTATAAATGCAATGGGCCAGTGGTGCCTTTCAAATCAAGACCCTGATTAATTTTCCTAGATATGTTCATCATCGTATTCTTTTCCCCCTAAACTTCTAATGGCTCCTGTAGTCTGGCCATACTGTCTTTGTGTCTATGTGTAAATATGGCTTACTTGTCAGTACTTTTGGTAGCCTTTTTGTCAGCAAACATTTCTCTCTAGCCAAGTCAGTTTCCATACAGTCTTATGATTATTTCACATCTCTCAACTTTTGTTCATGTTGTTTTTGCTTTCTGTTCAGGAATTTTGAGTAAGTTATTTATCTCTGTTCTTTTCTTAGCAGCTTGTTTTTACTAGTCTCAGTGAATAATATAATTGAATGTGTTTCCTTTGTGTTAGCAGGACTGAAACAGGTATCCTGGGAAGTCTGGGATATGTAATTTTAAACTTACTATCAAACTACAGAGGAGTTAGAGAGGATAACTTTTTTGTTACCAGTCTTACCCTTATATCTTTGCTTCTTATATCTTACTCTTATTTTTCTATTCACCACATTTCCTAAATTGACTTTGCAAAAAACTTGTTAAACCACATGTATCTTTGTAAACTACCTAGTCCTTCTGGGCCTTGCTATACTTATCTCTAGTACTGGGGAACTTAGACAAGGTGATCTCTTAAGTGCCTTTTCAAATAAAGGCTTCTGTTTATGTTCATTTATTTATTCCTTCATTAAAAAATATTTATTGAATGCCTAGTATTTGGTTGATATGATCAGCAATGTAAGAGTTTCTACTGTCCTATAATAAAATAATACATATTCTTCATTATCCAGGTTATGTATTGCTTCATTTGTAAAGTCTTACCTGACATTGTAGCCTTTATTATGTTGTCTTGCCCACACATTCTTTCTGTACTTGTTAAAAAGTGTAGACATAGATAATTGTGTTTTGTTTAGGGATTTGATTATTTTGATTACCTAATATAATTGTGAGTACCTTGAAGAATGATACTTCTTTTATAAACATTTAATATAGTGACTGTCACATAGTAATTGTAATCATAATGATAACTGACATTTGTGAACACTAACATTGAGGTAGGCATTGTTTTAAGTGCTTTACATACATATGTTTCTTTAATTCTTACAAAATGTTTATGAGATGAATCCTTTTCATCTCCATTTTTACAGATGAAGTAAAGCATATGAAGGTTAAATAAATTTCCTCAAGGTTATATTGCTGGTAAGTGAAGCTGGGATATGAGCTTAGTCAGATTTTAAAATTCCATGCATTTACCCATTTTACTGTAATGCTGAATTATATACTTGTTGAATGAATGGACTGTTTTCAATTTTAATATATATTGGGTTACAGTTTTGGTATCTAGTTTCACTTTGGATAAAAGGCTAAGGATATTGCACTTTGAGGAGAATACTTTTTAAACAAGGACCAATAACTTTCTTAGCAAACTAAATATAATGAATGACTCCCACAATTAATAGTATTCAAATTATGTGCTTACACCTTGATGGATTTTAACTGTCTGTTTTTGAAAGAAAATTTATGACATGCATAATACTGTTAGGTGAATTATGATTTGTATTGTGTCTTGATTATTGTTTTTTGCTCATTTTCAGTTGAGTGGTGATTTATGCAATGGCTTCAAGCCACAGTTCTTCACCAGTGCCTCAAGGAAGCAGCAGTGATGTTTTCTTTAAAAAAGAGGTAGACCCGACAAAACACATTCGACCTGTGCAGTCACTGCCAGATGTGTGTCCCAAGGAACCCACAGGTATTGCTTTTTTTTTTTTTAAGGAATTTTATTGTGAATTTGTGATAGTTAGATAGTTAGATTAGAATAGTTAGATTTCATATACTTAAAAGAGTAAATGTGAAAACTAGGATGACATATAATTTGGAAATAAATTGATTGGGAAATTGGAATATAGTTCTTTTTGTACGTTTCCATAAAAGAAGTCACTTAGAGAAACTAAGAAAAAAAAATTGAAGATGAGGGTACAGATCGAAAGCTCTTCAGGTAAACATAGTACAGTCAATCCTCATTATTTGCAGAGTTTACATTTGCAAATTTACCCAATTCCTAAAACTTAGTTGTCACCCTCAAATCACTATTCGTGGCGCTTTCATGGTCATTTGCAGACATGCACAAAGGAGTGAAAAATTTGAATTGCCTGAAAAAAAAAAATTGAATTGTTCCCACCTGAAATTGAACAAAGCAGCACTCTGCCTTCCTTTTTCAGCTTTTAAGCTGTAAATACACGTGCCTTTTGTGGTCTGTTTAGTGCCACACTTTTTTGTATTTTTACTCATGATTTTGCTGTTCAAAATGGTTTCTAAACATAGCACTGAAGTGTTTGTTAGTGCCTCTAAGCACAGGAGGGCTACATGAGGGAAATATGTTGTGTAAGCATTATTCAGGTATGAGTTATAGTATTAGCCATGAGTACAGTGTTAAAGACTGAACAATATTTATTAAATAAGGTGTCTTTAAACAGAAACACATACAAAATAAAATTATATGTTGATGGATGATGAAAGTTCCAGAGATTTGTAGGAGCATAACCCAGTATTATGCATAACCCTTATGGAAAAGTGAAGAAGAACTAAAGAGCCTCTTGATGAAAGTGAAAGAGGAGAGTGAAAAAGTTGGCTTAAAGCTCAACATTCAGAAAACAAAGATCATGGCATCTGGTCCCATCAGTTCAGTTCATTCGCTCAGTCGTGTCCGACTCTTTGCGACCCCATGAATCACAGCATGCCAGGCCTCCCTGTCCATCACCAACTCCTGGAGTTCACCCAGACTCATGTGTATCGAGTCGATGATGCCATCCAGCCATCTCATCCTCTTATCATCCCCTTCTCCTCCTGCCCCCAGTCCCTCCCAGCATCAGGTTCTTTTCCAGTGAGTCAACTCTCGCATGAGGTGGCCAAAGTATTGGAGTTTCAGCCTCAGCATCCGTCCTTCTAATGAACACCCAGGACTGATCTCCTTTAGGATGGACTGGTTGGATCTCCTTGCAGTCCAAAGGACTCACAAGAGTCTTATCCAGCATCAAAGTTCAAAGCATCAGTTCTTCAGCGCTCCGCTTTCTTCACAGTCCAACTCTCACATCCATACATGACCACTGGAAAAACCATAGCCTTGACTAGATGGACCTGTGTTGGCAAAGTAATATCTCTGCTTTTTAATATGCTATCTAGGTTGGTCATAACTTTTCTTCCAAGGAGTAAGCATCCTTTAATTTCCTGGCTGCAATCACCATCTGCAGTGATTTTGGAGCCCCCCAAAATAATAATTTCCACTGTTTCCCCATCTATTTGCCATGAAGTGATGGGACCCGATGCCATGATGTTTGTTTTCTGAATGTTGAGCTTTAAGCCAACTTTTTCACTCTCCTGTTTCACTTTCATCAAGAGGC
>SJYV01004187.1:35839-147865 GCA_006410875.1 Neotragus pygmaeus | reverse complement strand
GTTGGCAAAGTAATATCTCTGCTTTTTAATATGCTATCTAGGTTGGTCATAACTTTTCTTCCAAGGAGTAAGCATCCTTTAATTTCCTGGCTGCAATCACCATCTGCAGTGATTTTGGAGCCCCCCAAAATAATAATTTCCACTGTTTCCCCATCTATTTGCCATGAAGTGATGGGACCCGATGCCATGATGTTTGTTTTCTGAATGTTGAGCTTTAAGCCAACTTTTTCACTCTCCTGTTTCACTTTCATCAAGAGGCATTTTAGTTCCTCTTTACTTTCTGCCATAAGGGCAGTGTCATCTGCATATTTGAGGTTATTGATATTTCTCCCGACAATCTTGATTCCAGCTTGTTCTTCTTCCAGCCCAGCATTTCTCATGATATACTTTGCATATAAATTAAATAAGCAGGGTGACAATCGATAGCGTTGACATACTCCTTTTCCTATTTGGAACCAGTCTGTTGTTCCATGTCCAGTTCTAACTGTTACTTCCTGACTTGCATATAGGTTTCTAAAGAGGCAGGTCAGGTGGTCTGGTATTCCTGTCTCTTGAAGAATTTTCCACAGTTTATTGTGATCCACACAGTCAAAGGCTTTGGCATAGTCAATAAAGCAGAAATAGATGATTTTCTGGAATTCTCTTGCTTTTTCGATGATCCAGCAGATGTTGGTAATTTGATCTCTGGTTCCTCTGCCTTTTCTAAAACCAGCTTGAACATCTGGAAGTTCACGGTTCATGACAAATAGATGGGGAAACTGTGGAAATAGTGGCTGACTTTATTTTGGGGGGCTCCAAAATCATTGCATATGGTGACTGCAGCCATGAAATTAAAAGACACTTACTCCTTGGAAGAAAAGTTATGACCTACCCAGACAGCATATTAAAAAGCAGAGATATTACTTTGCCAACAAAGGTCCATCTAGTCAAGGCTATGGTTTTTCCAGTGGTCATGTATGGATGTGAGAGTTGAACTATAAAGAAAGCTGAGTGCTGAAGAATTGATGCTTTTGAACTGTGGTGCTGGAAAAGACTCTTGTGAGTCCTTTGGACTGCAAGGCGATATAACCAGTCCATCCTATAGAAAATCAGTCCGAATATTCATAGAAAGGACTGATGCTGAAGCTGAAACTCCAATAATTTGGCCACCTGATGTGAAGGGCTGACTCATTTGAACAGACCCTGATGCTGGGAAAAATTGAAGGCGAGAGGAGAAGGGGACGACAGAGGATGAGATGGTTAGATGGCATCACTGACTCAATGGACATGAGTTTGAGTAGACTCTGGGAGTTGGTGATGGATAGGGAGGCCTGGTGTGCTGCAGTCCATGGGGTCACAAGGAGTCGGACACGACTGAGTGACTGAACTGAACTGAACTGAACCGTGTATTTCCCATGGGAGCAAAGGTTCATTATTTGCTTATTATGTGTTCTAATGACTATAGAACAAACCGAATAACGAGAACCAACTGCATGTTTTTCTTTCCTCTATGGTTAATGTTACAGCAGCATTTCAGTTATCTAATTATAAGCTGAAAAAAAGGATATTGAAACCAGGTCTGCCATAAAACAATAGAAAAATATGCTAACCATGAAAAAATCTGGAGTAATAAAGAATAGAAAATATACATTAGAAGGTAGAAGAGTTTTGATGTTGAAAAAAAAGTTTTTATTTTGAAAAAAGATAAATTTCCTTAATTGTACATTAAGGAAAGAGATTAATGAAAGACGTTCTTTACCCACTGTTCAATTATAACCCTCAAATTGTGTATATCCTTTATCTTGTACATTTTTTTCCTCCCCTTTGGCAGTTGATATTGAAAGCTGAAGGTTAAGACAATTGTTATAGAAGGGAGAGTTTAGCTGCTTTGTATAATCTAAACATCTTTTTTTCTAGAATGTACTTTCAAACATAAAACTTACTTTACAAAGTTCTCTTGTTTACTTTTTGCAGGTGATTCAAATAGTTTATGTGTTGCCCCATCTCTAGTTACAGATCAACATAGATGGACTATATATCATTCCAAAGTAAATCTCCCAGCAGCATTAAATGATCCTAGATTAGCAAAAAGAGAATCTGACTTCTTCACAAAAACATGGGGATTGGACTTTGTGGACACTGAAGTCATACCTTCATTCTACCTCCCACAGATCAGCAAGGAACATTTTACAGTATATCAACAGGAAATCTCTCAGGTAATATCTAATCTTGAGGTAATAGGTCAAAAGTGAAATGCTTCTTTTTTGATTTATTTGACAGGTGTGAGGTAGTATCTCACTGTGGTTTTAATTTGCCTTTCCCTGATGATTACTGATGGTGAACATCTTTTTGTGTGTCTGTTGACCATTTGTATGTCTTCTTCACATGGCCCCTGTGAGATTGTGACTCAGGCAGTGGGTATGGGCCCACTGGAGGGATGGGGCTGAGTCCCCATGTGGCTGTCTGCTCAGCGCGGGGTGGGCTCAGAACTGGGTTCCCCGTGCTAAGAGACTAGAGGGAGAGTTCCAAAACAGTGCTTACCAGCACTGGTGTCATTGCAGTACAGCATGCTCCCAAAATGTCTGGTCCCATTATCTCCATTCCCTGGAGGCATCCCTGTTGCCTCCTGCTTCTTTGAAGTTTATCCAGTGAGTTTCGAGCAAGCTCCTTTCAGGTAGCTGTCTATGGCTAGGTCTCAGAGCATATGAGATTTTGTGCACAGCCTTTCAGAGCAGAGTCTTTGTTTCCTATAGCTCTCTAGCTCTCCTGAACATAAGATCCTCTAGTTTTTAAAGTCACACATTCTGGAGGCTCGTCTTCCCTGTGCAGGACCCTGGACTGGGGAACCTGAAGTGGGGCTCAGACCCCTTGCTCCTTGGGGAGGACCTGTGTGATTGTGATATTTCTCCCATTTGTGGGTCCCTGACCTACAGGTATAGGTCATACTTTTACCTCTCCTACCTATGTTGTTGTGGTTTCTTTTCTATGTCTTTAATTGTGAAAAATCTTTTCTGCTATTCTTTAGGTTCTCATTGATAGTTACTCTGTAAATAATTGTAATTGTGGTATGTCTGTGGGAGGAGGTGAGTTCAGATTCTACTTTACCATCTTGGCCACCTCCACTAGTGGTTTTAAATGGTAAATTTTATGTTATTTCACCACAGAAGAAATAGGCAAGTGATCTGAACAGGCATTTCACCAAAGAAGAGACACAGTTGGCTAGTAAGCATATGACAGAGAAGGCAATGGCACCCCGCTCCAGTACTCTTGCCTGGAAAACCCCATGGATGGAGGAGCCTGGTAGGCTGCAGTACATGGGGTCGCTGAGAGTCGGACATGACTAAGCGACTTCACTTTCACTTTTCACTTTCCACTTTCATGCATTGGAGAAGAAAATGGCAACCCACTCCAGTGTTCTTGCCTGGAGAATCCCAGGGACGGGGGAGCCTGGTGGGCTGCCGTCAATGGGGTCCCACAGAGTTGGACATGACTGGAGCGACTTAGCAGCCGCAGCAGCAGCAGCAGTAAGCATATGAAAAATTGTCCAATATCATATGTCAGTCGGGAACTGCAAATTAAAATGAGGTGCCACTACATGTCTTTAAGAATGATGAAAATCCAAAAAGCTGTCAAGACCAAGAGCTGGCAAGGATGTGACTAATAGGAACTCTTATTCATTGTACATAGGAATGTAAAATGGTACAGCCACTTTGGAAGATAGTTCTAGAATACTGCCATCAGAATTCTGAATATTACTAATCCTGCATTATTTTTCCTTACCACATTGCACTTTCCCATATGTCCTATATATGGTATTTGAAAAGATAGCAGTGTTGTTAGTGGTCATCTAATCTGAAATCAGAGTGGAGTTTCTTTCTGACTTTTTTTTTGGACTCAGAGGAGGTATTAACTAATAATCTGTCTTTCTGTTTTGGTTATATAGGTTTTAAATTTTTCTTCCTTATTTTAAAAAAATTGTTTAAAAAAATTTGGCTGTGTTGGGTCTTGGTTGCGGTGTTTGGGATCTTCCATAGCAGTACATGGATGCTTCAGGGAGGCACGCAGGCTTGAGCTTCTCTTTAGTCGTGGCTAGGTGCCAGAGTGCTGTTGTTTCAGTAGTTGCAGCTCACAGGCTTAGGTGCTCTGAGGCATATGGGATCTTAGTTCCTCCACAGGGGTTGAACCCATGTCCCCTGTTTTAGAAGGCAGATTCTTAACCATTGGACCACCAGGGAAGTCCCTCCATTGATTTTTGTTATAAAAATAAGGGTTTTTTAAATTGACTTTTCCACTTCATTTCAAATTTATGGAGATTTTGCTGTAACTGTATAAAATGGGTAAGTATATAGACATTCATACATCTAAGTGATATTTGGTTTATTAAGCATACTTGTTACTTGTATTTAAGTTCAAGAGGCTAGTGATTTCATATTAGAAAATTTTAGAATTTATTTGGTATATTCTGATATTCTGTTGTTAAATATTTTAATACTTTGAGTACTCGTATTGCCACATAGCATTGATAATATTTATTTGTCTTTTTAATAGAGAGAAAAGATTCATGAGAGATGCAAGAATATTTGTCCTCCTAAAGATACCTTTGACAGAACTCTCTTACATACTCATGGTAAGAATATTTGCTGTTAGTAGCATAGCATAAATATTAATGAACAGAATCTTAATTAGGGGACCTTGTTAACTGTAATATCTAATTTTTATTTCTAGCAAAATTTCTATAGCCTACAATCATAATCTTTTGTAAAACTGTTAAAAAGAAAAATCATGGATCTGGTGGTAGTACTATCCTTCAGTTCAACAAATACTTAGTTAATATTCAGGTACTTTGTACTTTGCTTGTTGCCTAAAAATACATGAATAAGAAATAGTCGCTATCCTCACGAAGCTGATGGTCTCCTGAACAAAGTTAAACAAACCAATTGCAGCACTGTATATTGAGCAATAAGTTCAGCATGGTAATATTGTAAAGAGTTCCTTACTTAGGTTTATGAAAACTCCTAGTTAATGAGGATTGTCTGTGTTTTAAACTATCAAGAAATATTTATGTGGAAAAAGGCATTCCAGGAAAGGAAACAGTTTATGCCAAATCATAGAGTCAAAGGGAAATTATCATGTTCTAGACCTGCAAGAACTCAGTATACTGTCTCTACTGGGAACCAGAAATGAGCTGAAAAAGTAGGTAGGAGTCAGATCATGAAGAGCCTTGTATATCATGCTAAGGAATTTTTCTTTTCTAAAAGTAGTGTAGAGCTCCAAAATATTTAAATCAGACATGCTCAGAGTTATGATTATTCATTTCACTGTAAAAACAGTTGTGGATAGTAAATTTATAGATGATAAAACTGGAGGCAAGAATACAGTTGAAGGCTATTGCCATAATACAACTGAGGAATCATGTGTCCCTAATAGCAGTTATTATGAAGATAGAGAAGAAATTAGATCTTTAAGATATGCCTCAGAAATGGAGACACAAGTTTTGGTTGTCAGTCATTCATTAGTAATGGAGCAAGATGGTTAAAGGATGATTCCCAGATTTTTTACTTGGATAGCTGGCCAGGTGAGAGGTACAGTTTGGTGAGAGAGGTAATGTTGGAAGAGGAGGAATTCTGGAGGAGATGGAGGGTGGTTTAATTGAGGTTTTGTAGAGAAGAAGTCTGGTATTTAACCCGAAGCTCAGGAAAGAGATTTAGGCTGGAGATAACAAGTATAATAGGTGTTATCATAGACCACATGCTGACCAATGGCATGGTAGTTGAATCCAGGGACCTAGGTGGGATCACTAGGAAGGTGTGAGTAGTAAGGGAAAAAGAACTAACGACAGAACACTAGAAAGCTGTCACATTTAAATGGCAGTAGGAAATGAGGTAGTTGGAGACTAAAAAGTAGTAGTCAGAGAGTAGGAGAGTCAACCAAGAGAGAGTTCCACCTTAGAAATAAAAGGTAGCTAGAATTTCAACGAAATGTGAATGATTAGTCCACAGTGTCAGAATACTTAAGGGATAAAGCAAGTTGACACACTGAGAAATCTCTGTGGATTTGGCAGTTTGGGAGATTTTAGGGAGAACATTTAGACTGAAGTAGTGGTTACAGAAACCTCAATACTGTGTGCTACAGGAGCAGGTATGAAAGTAAGAAGTGGAGACTGCCAGTATGAATGTGACTTGAAGATCTGGATGTAAAGTTTTGACTAGAGGGAACAGAATCTCTCTAGTTTGTTTCTACTAGTAGTTGTGGTAGAAGGATGTTTTTGCAAGGCCAGGATTAGATGAGGCAAGAGAGATATTTGCATAATCCTGAGAGTGAGTGCTTCCTGAAATTTTGCACCTGAGATTCTCCTTTGCCTTAGTCTATACTAGGCCCTGGGTTTTATCTTTCTTCATCATTTTTTTTTTTTTTTTTTTTGATGGAAGAGAACGGAGCATGTTTCCAAGAGGAAAGGGCTTCTAAAAGGTTAAGAGTATGGAGAGGCAGGGTTGTTGAAGTGAACTCAGAGAAGAGGCAGGAGAGAATGGAGTCCAAGTACAGAAAGCTGAGTTTGGAAAGGAGGGTGCCTTGTCTTGAGATCTGATTGGCGAGATGAAGATAAAAGAGATTCATTTTCAAGAAGCTTGTAGATGATACAAATTAAGATGTCTAAGAAGAAAACTAATATGGTATTAAAAAAACTTTGATCAAAGAAATTCTGGATGGGATGGTGGGTATTTTGAACAATAGTATTTCTGTAAGATAGTACCAGGCTTTCTGTGTCCATTTTAAAAAGATTTGAAATGTATTTAGTTGTTTTATTGCTACTATACAATTGATAAAAATTACTTGAAACATGTCTTATTCAGCACTTTGCCTACTACTAGCAGCAGCAGACATAAGGAGGTGTTTATTTATTGAAGAAAGAAACTTAATTGGTTATTTAGTTGTGACCTAGTATAGTGTTGAATCTGTCAAAATATATTTTATGGAAATAAAGTGAAAACAAGTTTTAAAAAATATTATTTTTTCCTTTTCTTTTTAAAAATAGATAAATCCAGGACAGATCTGGAGCAAGTACCTAAGGTAACAAAGCCTGAAAAATGAGAATACAGCTTTTTAATATTTGATCTTTAAATTTGTCTTGAAAGAATCTTTCACTGGGGTGTTTTCTGATGCTTTGACCACTTTGATTTTTCTGGGACTTTGTTGCATCACTTTTATTTGCTCTCTTTTGCATTATGAGTCTCTTCTTTATCACAAAACCTACAAATATGTTTAAATCTCTTCATTAAAAAAAAAAATTTGATCTTGTTGCATCCTCAGTTGCTCAGTTGTGTCTGACTCTTTGCAACCCCATGGACTGTAGCCTGCCAGGCTCCTCTGTGGGATTTTTCAGGCAAGAATACTGAGGCGGGTTGCCGTTTCCTCCTCCAGGGGATCTTCCAACCCAGAGACTGAACCCGCATCTCCTGCATCTCCTTCACTGGCAGGCTGATTCTTTACCACTGAGCCACCTGGGAAGCCCCCATTGATCTTATTACCCCACCAAATTATTAGAGATATTTTCTTTGTGTGAAAATTTGTGTAGAGACGTGTAATAGATGAGTGTGTTTTTGTTTTCTGGGGAAAGAGTCCATTACGTTCATCAGATTCTCAGAGGTCTATGATAATTGCTTTTTAGGGTGAGAAGAGACAGAAAGATGAAAGAAACAGGAAAGGGCAGTCATGTTTAAGGTTCTTTGATTTCTACAAAACAAAATTAAAACTCTGTCATATAAGGCCCTTAATTATTCATTTCCATCATAGTCATACTCTTAACTTTTGCCTACTAATCTTAGACATTCTTTATTTTTTCTTTTTTACACATTTTTTACTTCAAACTTTTTTGCTGGCTCCATGCTTTATTTGCACTGTTCCTTTAGCCTGAAAGACTTTACATCTCCACATCTTATCTTGTATAGTTTGTTGCTTAAATGGCAACTTGTATGAATACATTTCCCCCCAAATGAAGATCATTGGACCCTTTGCCAAACTCCCATAGCATTTTATCTAGATCCCTACTGTCCCTTTTAAGACATTTGTTACTCTTTTCCTTATAAAATATTTATGTATGTGTTTTATCACATCTCTGTGGTGAAAGATCATTGAGATTAGGATCTCTGTAATAGTTTAGCTTTGTTTCCACCTTAGTGCCTAGCAGAAGAATAAATCATAATCATAAACATGTATTGAATTAATCAATCCTTTTAGTTATACTAGAGGGATTAGAAAGTATACTCATATCCCTAGTTCCTAGTTAGATTTCCCAATCATCAGTTAGTTCAGTTCAGTTGCTCAGTCATGTCTGACTCTTTGTGACCCTATGGACTGCAGCACGCAAGGCTTCCCTGTCCATCACCAACTCCTGGAGCTTGCTCAAACTCATGCCCATTGAGTTGGTGATGCCCTCCAACCATCTCATCTTCTGTTTTCTTCTCCTCCTGCCTTCGATCTTTTCCCAATCATATTCATACTAACTTTAGATATGGGTCATATGAATCAGTGAATATAGTAAAATATAATATAGAAATTAATATATTAATTGATTAAAACATGTTTCAAGCCTTATTCTGTGTGCCAAATACAAAGATTAATAATCTGTAAATCCAGTCTTACAGGAACACATGGTCTCTGGGGGGAGATGTACATATTAAATAAATAATATTTATGAAGTATGAGATAAATAAGTATACTTGTGTTTAGAAAAGTGAAAGTAAAAGTCACTGAGTTGTGTCCTGACTCTTTGCGACCCCATGGACTATACAGTCCATAGAGTTCTATAGGCCGGAATACTGTAGTGGGTAGCCTTTCCTTTCTCCAGGGGATCTTCCCAACCCAGGGATCAAACCCAAGTCTCCCACATTGCAGGTGGATTCTTTACCAGCTGAACCACAAGGGAATCCCATTGTGTTTAGAATGGGGTTAAATAAATAAATAAATAAACTTTCTAAGCCCCTTGTGTTTAGAGATGGGGTTAAATAAATAAATAAATAAACTTTCTAAGAGAGTTTGGTCTGTCAGTCATGGGAATTCACTGAGAAATTTAAAAAGAGAAGTTAATTATAATAGTTACAGTTGTATTTTAATGGTATGTCTGACAGTAGTATAGAGCATGGATTAGAGAAGGATATCAGTAAGTAGCCATTTGCTGTAATCCAGAGATAGATTTTTGTATACATAGCTTGTTATCACTTCCTTATTCTGTATATGTCTGATATTCAAGTTAATTATTTTAATGAAGGGGATATTAGATGTAAAGAAAATGTTTATCTAATTGAGGGAAATGCATTTTTTTATTAGATTTTTATGAAACCAGATTTTGCCTTGGACGATTCTTTAACTTTTAATTCAGTTTTACCATGGTCTCATTTTAATACTGCTGGTGGAAAAGGAAATCGTGATGCAGCTTCCTCAAAGTTGCTACAAGAAAAGGTAATTTTTATTTTTTCCATGTAGAAAACTATTTTAATTAAATGATTCAATTGGGTTAGCCAAAAAATTCATTCAGATTTTTTGTGATATCATACAGAAAAACCTGAATGAACATTTTGGCCAAGTCAGTATTTGTATGTGTTCATAGTTAGTTATTTAGTAGGCACTAATTCCTTTAATTTAATGTTACTGATAATTTGAACCCTTTAAATCTTAACTGATAAAGTTTCAATGCAATACCAGTTGTGCTGTTGAAAAGGAAAAGCTTATTGTTTGAGTGCTTCTTATCCACATCAGCAGTTGACAGAAATTCAGATGAAAGGATGTAGTAGAAATTCAGATGAAAGGATGAAACAATGTAATTAATTGTTTTCAATTTATTCCAAACAATATATTGGCTAGTTTTATATTCTTTATGATTTAAATCACAGAAAGTGAACTTTTCCTAAGAAACTATTTTTCCTCCTTTACACATAGTAATGATTATTTTGAAGCAAAAATATCATAGTTAAAAATTACAGTGTTCATTTAGCTTTGCAAAGCTTTGCAAAGCCTAGCCTTTTGCATGTCTGCAGTTTTTCAAAATTTTATAATGTTCTATATTTCAGAAGTCAGCACCTGAGAGTCATTTAAAATGTAAAACTTTAAACAGAATTCACCTATCAAGACTCTTTTAAAACTGGAATAGGAAATAAAGACCTTTGATCTCTGTTCTTTCCTAGCACTCAGTTTAGAACATTCCTGAAACTGACTGTGGTTCCTAAACTGAGATGAAACATTCTGTTGTAGTCTAATGACAGCTCTTGGCAGTCTGAAAGCTTGTCTCATGTGGGCTATTCAATAAGTTGGGTCTGCTGCTGCTGCTGCTAAGTCGCTTCAGTCGTGTCCAACTCTGTGGGTCTAGTCCTCTTCAACTGAAGAAAGGGCGACTTAGGAAAGGAGAAGAAATGTGAGGAATTATGAGTATGCCTTCCTCAAGCTGAAAACGAGTTCCCCTTTTTTTGGGGGGGGCAACATTTTCATTTATGAAGTTTTTCCTTGAGTAAAAATAAATTCATAAATCTTAGGAAAAGGATAGATTTATGGACATAGGCTCACTCCCAGACTGCTTTTTTACATTCCAAGTATATCCCCTTGTATACCTTAAAAGAGAAAAATAACAGAAGCCAATAAAAATTTCATCAATCTATACAAATACTTTTATGAATACTTAAAAAAATTGTTCGCTTTATAGAATTTTTAATAGGAAGTTAATTATGAAAATATTATGTCTTTGAAAAGAATATATCAATGGAATATTGATAAATTGCAAAAATCTTTGAAACTCAAATGAAATACTTTTCTCATGCTAAATGTTAGAGTGACTAATGGATTTTTTTTTTTTTTTTTTGGTAAGTTGCAAAATCAGCTTTGTTACTTTTACATTTTGTTTCCTTCTCACTCTGCTCTATTCTTAGAAAAGGAATGGAAAACAGGATTCCAAGACAGGATTCAAACTCACTATATGATTGATGACAATTGTTTTATCTTGCTAGCTTTAAAGAGGGGATGCTAGCAAGGATTAGAGAAATTTATATCTTATTGAAGTGCTGCTATTCAAAGTTGTGTTCTGCGATGAGATAAATGAATTTGGTTTAGAATGTAAATCATTGTACTGTTTCCTTCATTAAGAAAGTCTTTCTATGAAAAATTCTAGCAAAGTTCCTCATTTTGTCATGGACCCCTTGAAGAGTTCACAAACTGGCAGCAGCGTATGGACTGCATTCCGAGTAGCACTGTCCTAAAGGAGTTACTCGTTCTCCATTTTCTGAAAATTGAGTTACTTTAGCTTGTGATGTAACTAAGTACTTTCATCTCCTTAGCTTTTTAGGTAAATAAATGAGCAGTCATTGAAGATAAAAAGAACAACAGCAAAATAGTATAAATGCAAGAGATTTAAACTATAAAAGAATGTCTGTTTGTAACCTATTTATGAATAGATTATTGAAGGAGCCTTATTGAAGATATGCATCATCCTGCATAGTTTTAAGGAAACAAGCTTGGTGACCAAATAATCTCCTAATTTTATGAGTCCTAAATGTAGAAAGCCCATTAACCCTTTAACACTGAATTCTTCTGAGATGTTCAGAGGTAATTCTTAAAGTTTGGGCTATGGGTTGAAGACTCAAAGTAAAAAAGTGAGAGACAAATAGAAAGATAATGTAGCCAATAAAAGACATATGCAGTTTTGAAGGAAGAAAAGACAACTCAAGTTTTAGGAGTCCATATTTGAAATTAGAAAGCATTTTTAATATTTGTTACTCTAGGAATTAATTTTGATAGTGTTATCCATAAAATATATATGAATTAATTGTTTCAGGCATCTAGCAACCATTTAAAAGGAAAGCACATTGGAAATAACCTGGATTTTACAAATTGATAAAAGAATAATTGCTGAAATGTAAAATAAACAGCCCTGGAAAAAAAAAGATCAAAATGAATTCTGGTACATTCTACAATTGGTGACTTGATCACCAATCTGTCTTTCTTGAATTCAGTAGTGTTTTGAGGCAGCATGGTGAAGTAGAAAGAACTTCAGTTTTTGAGTTAGACAAACCTGAACTCAAATTTCAGTTTTTCTGCTTACTAATTATATGACTTTATTCTAGTAATTTAATGTTTCTGAGCCTTAGTATCTTCATCTGTAAAAGGAAATAATAATAAAACCTGTATTCTAAGACTGTTGAAATTAGTAAATTTTATATATATATATAATAACAGAGCCTGATACACAGAAGGAAGAAGTCAATAAATAATCTATAATTATCTTTCAGTCAGATAAATGACTTGATATTGGTGATAGCGATGATATGTAGAGGTTAAGGAAATCAATCTTCTTTTTCTCAGATCTTAGAACTTCTGAAACTAGGTTATACTCTGAGGTGACTGTGGGATACTTTTACTTTCTAGAAAGTAGTTGGTGTTTGGAGGGCAGTAGTGGCAGGAGCAGAGGAAGAAGGTAAATCACCTACTATGGTTTTGTCTTACATTTATTAATCCTTGGGCTCTACCTTTCATCATCTTTCTATTTTGTGTGCCTAGTATCAAGCATCATATAACCTAATGGTTCACACAATGGGATTTAAAATACATGTAGAATATTGTGTCATTTTCAGAAAACATTTTGATAGTTAAAATATACTTATAATTCTATTTTTTCTTTTCTCTTAAGCTGAGCCATTATCTGGATATTGTGGAAGTAAACATTGCTCACCAGATCTCTCTACGTTCAGAAGCATTTTTTCATGCAATGACCTCTCAACACGAATTGCAGGACTACCTCAAGAAAACTTCCCAGGCTGTAAAAATACTTCGAGATAAAATTGCACAGATAGATAAAGTAATGTGTGAAGGATCACTACACATTTTAAGACTGGCACTTACCAGAAATAATTGTGTTAAAGTATACAATAAACTGAAGTTAATGGCCACTGTACACCAGACTCAGCCTACAGTACAGGTGTTATTATCTACTTCTGAATTTGTTGGAGCATTGGATTTAATAGCAACAACACAAGAGGTTCTACAGCAGGAACTTCAGGGCATTCATAGCTTCCGGTATGTCCATTAAGTAAGCCATTAGAAATAATGTTAAATTTTCAAAGGATAAATTTTACTGTATAATGAAAACTGAAAAAGTATATTTAGAGTTACATGGATATTTTTGTCTAGACTGACCTGTTTAATATTATCATTCTGAAATTTTAGTCTTGCTAAAATAAAAAAATCATAAGGACCAATATTTACACAGATATTTGGATCAGTTCAGTTCAGTTGCTCAGTCGTGTCCAACTTTTTGCGACCCATGAACCACAGCACGCCAGGCCTCCCTGTCCATCACCAACTCCCGGAGTTTACCCAAACTCATGTCCATTGAGTCGGTAATGCCATACAACCATCTCATCCTCTGTTGTCCACTTCTCCTTCTGCCTTCAATCTTTCCCAACATCAGGGTCTTTTCAAATGAGTCAGCTCTTTGCATCAGGTGGCCAAAATATTGGAGTTTCATCTTCAACATCAGTCCTTCCAACGAACACCCAGGACTGATTTCCTTAAGGATGGACTGGTTGGATCTCCTTGCAGTCCAAGAGACTCTCAAGAGTCTTCGCCAACACCATAGTTCAAAAGTATCAATTCTTCAGCGCTCAGCTTTCTTTATAGTTCAACTCTCACATCCATACATGACCACTGGAAAACCATAGCCTTGACTAGATGGACCTTTGTTGACAAAGTAATGTCTCTGCATTTTAATATGCTGTCCAGGTTGCTCATAACTTTTCTTCCAAGGAGTAAGCATCTTCTAATTTCATGGCTACAGTCACCATCTGCAATGATTTTGGAGCCCCAAAAAATAAAGTCAGCCACTGTGTCCGCTGTTTCCCCATTCCCATCTATTTGCCATGAAATGATGGGACTGGATGCCATGATCTTAGTTTTCTGAATGTTGAGCTTTAAGCTAACTTTTTCACTCTCCTCTTTCACTTTCATCAAGAGGCTTTTTAGTTCCTCTTCACTTTCTGCCATAAGGGTGGTGTCATCTGCATATCTGAGGTTATTGATATTTCTCTCAACAGTCTTGATTCCACCTTGTGCCTCTTCCAGCCCAGCGTTTCTCATGCTGTACTCTGCATAGAAGTTAAATAAGCAGGGTGACAATATACAGCTTGACGTACTNTTTTGATAAGGTTAATAATGTTAAGTATAATTGCATCTATTGATAAAGTAGTCAAAAATATTGTAAACACAGAGCAAAGACGAAAAGGTAAATCTTATAAAACCTTATAATTCTAGAAGTTTTGTTTAAGGGTTCACTTAAATCTTTTAACATCTGTTTTCTTATACCTGTGATTACATAATAAATATTATTTGATACTAGTATTGAAATTCATATCTGTTCTTCTTTATTTATCAGACTTTAAATTACTTTAAGATGCATAGAAATGAAAGTGCTCAGTTATTTCAATAGTATCTGAGGTTGAATAGAACCTCACATTTAAATTATTATGCTGAATATCACTAGATACAGTCCTGTGGACTTCCCACCATAATTATTTGTTGGAATTTGCTGAGGACTGTTATACCTGAAGGTAACACATACTTGAGTGGTAACCTCTAGTCTACATTCAAAAGGAATTTATGATATTTATAAAAATTAATTGAGAAGCAAACATTGTTAAAGTTCTGTGTGGATTTATATCCTACCCTATTACTACTTTTTAAAAAGCTTGTTGAAAACTGAAACATACACAAAAATAGAGGAAATTATATGAAGAGAGTTGTATGAAGCTGGGTAAACTGCATGTCACCTGTGAATTATCAGCTCATGGCCAACTTTGTTTTCTCCATATTCCTCCCCCTATTCTTGGATTATTTTGAAACAAATCCAAAATATCATTTCATTTCACCCATTAGTATTCCATTGTGTATCTTTGAAAGATAAGGATCTTTAAAAACATGATTCTTAGTCAAATTTTCCTACTTCTCGAAATTCTTTTCATAGTGTATTTGTTGAAATAGGTCCAAAATATAACTATATATTACAATTGATTGATATATTTCATGTGTCTTTTGATATTTTTTCCATTCTTCTCATTTTTCCCCTTTCAAAATATTTATTGAAGAAATTATCTTTGTAGTGCTTCTCACAGTCTGAATTTTGCCAGCTTCATCCACATGTTTATTTGCAGGTTTCCTTTTGCCTATACTTTCTATAAACTTGTAGTTAGATTTAAAGGCTTGATCAGGTTTAAGTTTTTCTTAGAAATCATATATCTGGTTGTCTCTTTTTATGATATAAGCAGCCATTTGATGATCATTGCCTAGATTTATCATCTCATTGTGGTTTGCACATCATGATATTCTAATTCTAAACTTCCTTATTCATTTATTAATGGAATATTTCTGTAAAGCCATATTTATGCAAAACAATTATTTGGTAATTCTGAAGGACAGTTCTTACAAGGATAGGCAAGATAAATTCTAGGTTCTTTTCCTTTATCTGGCAGTTTTTGAAATAATGAATTGAAAATCTAGCATCTTCCAAATGTTTTATAAGCACATGGTTTTGTAAATGTTTGAAGTATCAATGCTTTTTGTCCTTTTTTAAGCTTTATTTATTGGCTGTGCTGAATCTTTGTTACTGAGTGGGCTTTCTCTAGTTGTGAGTGGGGACTATTCTTCGTTGTGGTATGTGAGCTTCTCGTTGCGGTGGCTTCTCTTATGAAGCACAGGATCTAGGACTCATGGGCTTCAGTAGCTGTTGCTCCTGGGCTCTAGAGCAGGCTCACATTAGTGGCTTATGGTCTTAGTTCCTCTGTGGCATGCCGGGATTAAACCCGTGTCTCCTGCATTGGCAGGAGGGTTCTTTACCACTGAGACACCAAGGAAGTCCCAAGTTTTTTGCTTTTAAAAATTTTCATTGGTATTCATTTTGTTCTTATATAGAAACCTCCTCAAATCCTTTTGATTCTTTGAGTAGTTGTTGATGGTTTTCTTACTTCATGTTATGACGGGATATTTTCTATGTTACGCTTTTTATGTTCCAGATTTGCAAACTGCCATTTCTCTAAGGAGCCCTAATTTCTTTTAGTAGGAAATGGTACTTAGAAATTCTAGTCTAGGTGCTCCTTGTCCTTTGATCAAAGGCTGATTGGTCATGATCGACAAGCCTGACGCTTTAACCTTTGAGCTATCGGGGAAGTTTTTAGTGGCTAGAGCTAGAAAATAAAGTTTCCTTCTTAAAGAAAAAATATGACTTTATTCCAGGAATGTTCCAGGGTAGTTCCACTGTGTACTGATAAATTTAGGACTGTAGAGTTTTTGTTTCTTCAACTTTGCATATATATTTACCTTTCCAGCAGGTTAAAAACTGGTCTTCCTAATGACACCAACATAATTACTCATTTGTTTTATCCAACAATATACATAGAATTGGGCTTCCCAGGTGATGCTAGTGGTAAAGAACCTGCCTGGCAGTGTAGGAGATGTAAGAGACACAGGTTTGATCCCTGAATTGGGAAGATCCCCTGGAGGAGGGCATGGCAACCAACTCCAGTATTCTTGCCTGGAGAATCCCATGGACAGAGGAGCCTGGAGGGCTACGGTCCATAGGGTTGCAGAGTTGGACACGACTGAAGTGACTTAGCACACACATACATAGAGTGCTCTTAGAACTAACAATATTATTACTACAGACACATAGGATTTCTTTTTGTTTTTCTAAAGGTATATCCCTTGTGGGATGAATGGATAAATTACTATGTTTTAAAGTCACTTGAGATAATTTCCTCTTTTGTAGATTTGCCTCTAGTTTAATACATAGTTAAGCTCATTTATTTGAATGGGATGAATGGATAAATTACTATGTTTTAAAGTCACTTGAGATAATTTCTCTTTTGTAGATTTGCCTCTAGTTTAATACATAGTTAAGCTCATTTATTTGATTTGCTTTTGATATTTAAGGGTTGCTGTTTTTAGGTGTAACATTGTTTTACAACTATGTTAAGTGGTTACATGGTTCCAAAGTCAGATCTATGAAAGAAGATAATTCGGATAAATTTAACTTCTGTCTTGGTCCCCTTCCTCTCTACTCCTGTTAGTCATCCTTTTAAAAAGTTTTAGTTTATATTTATCCATCCATTTGTCCTTTGTCTTAGATAAGCAATTGCATACTGTACATAGTTTTCTCCACCTTACTGTTTTTACCTTACATATACCCTGTAGATCATGCTACAGTACACATTCTCAATGGAGAATATCACCTCAGGGAGGGGAAATTGGTTCTTGAAGGGTAAAAAAAGTCTTGAATTTTACAATGGTTTTTTGTGCTCCAAAGGCCATATCTGTGATATTAAAATTTCATGGGGGATGATTAGGAATAAAAATGTCTAAAAGGATGTTTTGGGGAGGCAATAATGACAAAAAGGTTGAGAAACTGCTCTGTAGCAGTTTATAGTATATTCAGTTCAGTCCAGTCACTCAGTTGTATCCAATTCTTTGTGACCCCATGAATTGATATTAATTGCAGATTAATAGGGTTTTGCAGATTATATTTTGCAGATACATAGGGTCTGTTATGCTGCCGTCTATTGGGTTGCAGAGAGTCGGACACGACTGAAGTGACTTAGCAGCAGCAGCATGATATAACTAGCCTTCTGTTCGTCAGCATTTAGGTTGTTTCCATTCCTTTGCCATTATCAGCAGTGCTGCAATGAATGTACATCTTTTGTATTTTTACCTATATACTTTTGAGACAGATTCTGAAAGTGAGATTCCTAGATCAAAGGCTAATTGCCTATGTAATTTTGCAAGACACTGTCAAATTCCTTTTATGGTAGTATTTTAGTTTATAATAGTGGATATGTTCTAAATTAGTTCATTATGAGATGTCACCATTTATGAGAACCTTATTAGACTTCTAATTAGCTGTAAGAAATATAATTTTCATATTACAAAATGCAAATTTATATTATTTCACTTATCAGACTTTTTCAAATTATCACTATACTACTACCATATTGTTGTTTATAAACGAAAAGCAATGGATCTGTCTAAAAGGCCACATGCTTTAGACTAATTTTTTAAAATGTGCTGTATCTATCTGGTCATATTTAGGACAGTTGGTGACACTGAATTTGTTTTTCAAGTAAATGTAGCATAAGGTTTTAAAATGTTTTTTTATTTAATTGTTTAAATTTAAGAGAAATTTCACTTAAGTTTTGAAATGCTTTGTACCAATTAGATTACCTGGTTTTCTTCAACCCATTGTTTTCATGAAACTATTCGATTGTATGGCAAAAACTCCTTTGGATATGAAGCTATTCATCCTTAGTTCCCTTAAGAGCAGGGATTAACTACATGGAACCCTTCTTGTCATTTGGACCATACATGTTTTTTCCAGGGAAAAGGTTCCACATTTTTTTAGTAATACTTCCCCTTATTACCCCCACAACTTTTCTCAAGTTAGTGTCCCTCTCACTTTAACCGTAACTAGGATCTGAAAATATTAAAGAGATAGGTTAAAAAGGAACATTATATTTTATGAGAAAAAGTCCCAGGGATATATTGTAGCTCAGTATTTTTGTTTTTTCTTTCTTATGCTCTGATGACTTTCAGTTTAATGGCCTGAGGTATGTTGCACAGTAACTCAAACTGATTGTGACGGAGATTAATTGAATCAGACTATCCCTATAGTTCTTCAGATATTTATGTATACCCAGAACAGGGCCTGGTACACAGTATGTGCTTATATTTATTCCATAAATAAATGACTGAGGAGCTACTGACATTTATATTCAGTAAGTGGTTAATGAGGAAAGGATTTTAGAATATCTGATTATTTCATTTGTGCAAAAAGGACTGAGAAAAACAGTCATGAAGTTTTGTAGAACCAGGTTTCCTATAGCATATTTAACTGTTTGGAGGTTAAAGATATAAAGGGAAAAATAGAATTTGGGAGACAACGTGAAACTGTCACAGTTATTTTTGTTAAGTTAAAAGACTTCCATTTTATTAAAATGTCACCTTGTTGCACAAGGTGCAACTAGTACTATCAACTAGAAAAGTTTTGGTGCCTAGTTGATCCCTTGATTGTGGAGTAAATATGGGTTTTTAGTAAATGTAGGTAACATTTCCCTCTTCCTTTGTAGGCATTTGGGATCACAGCTTTGTGAATTAGAAAAACTGATAGATAAAATGATGATTGCAGAATTTTCTACTTATTCTCACAGTGACTTAAATAGACCATTGGAAGATGACTGTCAAATTTTAGAAGAGGTATGTCCTTTGACATATGAGGTATGAACTCTAGAATGAAATTGATCTCATTGCTTAGTGTTATTTCCTAATGCACTGTATAGAACATTCTTCTTAGGTTATAGTAGGCAAAATTATCTTCAGTATCAGTCTGTGTGAGACCTATGAAATGTTTCACTATGTGACTTTAGAAAGCACTATACTTGTTTATTAACCTTTGAAATTAGAGAATAAATAATTTTATAGCTTAATTAAAAATGGAAATTAAAGTCTTTATATAGCTTATAACCCAAGTTCCAAATGGAGATATAGGATGATTAACTTATATCCTAGTGTATGCATATGGTGGAGTGTGTCTTATATAAAAAGTGATCGTTATTGTATGGTATTTTACCTGTCATTCACATTCACTGAGCACCTGTTATGAACATGTTTTATGCATGTGCATGCACAAATGCATCATATTTGGTAATTTATTTGGTAACTTCTTAATGCTGATTACTGCCAAGAACTATTAATAGTAAAGAATCCAAAAAGTCCTGATAGCAGCCTAATCAGTTAAAGAGATTTTTGTGTTAGCAGTTCAGTCAGTTCAGTTCAGTTCAGTTGCTCAGTCATGTCTGACTCTGCGACCCCATGAATTGCAGCATGCCAGGCCTCCCTGTCCATCACCAACTCCTGGAGTTCACTCAGACTCACGTCCATTGAATCAGTGATGCCATCCAGCCATCTCATCCTCTGTCGTCCCCTTTTCCTCCTGCCCCAATCCCTCCCAGCATCAGAGTCTTTTCCAATGAGTCAACTCTTCTCATGAGGTGGCCAAAGTACTGGAGTTTCAGCTTTAGCACCATTCCTTCCAAAGAACACCGAGGGCTGATCTCCTTCAGAATGGACTGGTTGGATCTCCTTGCAGTGCAAGGGACTCACACGAGTCTCTCCACAAATAATCCAGGTCATCATTCCAGTGTTGTAGACCACTAATTTAAAAGCACAGGGCTTATAAAGCATTTTTTAGACATCAGGGTTTGAGAAGAATACTTTATAGCTTCTTATTGAAACTAGACTAAAATAAATTGTTCTGCCCCCAAACCAGCTTCATTTGATCCACTGTAGTAGGATGGGATTTGCCTGTTTTAGAATAATGATTGCAAAAATCTGATGACAAGATTGCTTTGGAAAGGGGTTTTTAAGGCTTCTAGAAAATACCATATGCAATATAGAGATTTCAGGGTTAAACAATTGATTATTTCTACTTCTAAGTGAGATTATTTTGTACTTAAATTGTGACATTATATACCCTTTTGTTTTAATAGGAAAGACTAATCTCTCTTGTATTTGGACTTTTAAAACAAAGAAAACTTAATTTTTTAGAAATATATAGTGAAGAAATGATTATTACAGCAAAGAATATCATTAAACAGGTAATTGTACTTTTTTATTTTATAAATTTTGGTCTAGAATCTTTTGTGAAGTTTATTTTTACATTATCTTGTAATATATTCAGTATCATTATATTTTCTCATTTATTTAAAAATTTTAAATATAGAAAAATAGAACAAAGAAAAATATAGCCCAGCTAGTCAAAAAGATTATCATTTGACTATTTAAAAGTGTAAGTAGTTACTGGTGTTTTTCATTGGTACTGTCATACTGTATATATAATTTTGAATTGTGCAAATATTTCAGTTTGAATCATAACATAAACATTTCCTCATAAGCCTTCAGAAAGATCACTTTTAAAGGTTATATAAAATTCCATCAACATCCTGTTACTTAAACCTGTTTAACCTTTTCTCTATGTTAAATATTTAGGTCATTTTCTGTTTGGTAGTATAAAGATCACTGTGACAAGCAATTGGTATAAAGTTTTGTTTGTTTAGTTTTTTCATATTTAAGACTGTTTTCTTAATAACTGATTCCTGAAGTAGAATTGTTGGTCAGAGAGTGAAAAGTATTCTTAAATTGTTTGATGCATGGAGTTGAATTGCTTTTTTTTTTTTTTTAACTAAAAAAAGATTTTACCAATAGTATATACTTACACCAGCATTTCTTCTTATCCTGAGCTCTAAGAAATTATCATTGTAAACTAAAATCTTATTTTTTTTTAGTATTCTTTGATTTTTGTTTTGACTTTTCAAATAAATCTCATTCACTGAGAGATTTAGTTTTTTGGATTCATGTCAATGTATGGTAAAACCAATACAGTATTGTAAAGTAGAATAAAGTAAAAAAAAAAAAAAGAAAGAAAAATAACAATTTTGAATGTATTTGTTAGGCTTAACTGATCATCATCGTTAGGTTAAATGTACATTTTTTAGTTTTTAATGTTTAAATAAAACAAGCAAGAACTAAATATACATGTATCTTATGACTTAGCAATTCTATTTCTAGGTAATTTACCCATCAGAAATTTGTACATAGACCACCAAAACAGTACAAGCATTTCATGGCAGCATATTTGTAATTAAAAAAAAAACACAAAAACCCAAGTTTTTTCATCAATAAGAAAGGTAAATAAAATTGTAGCATATTTGCATCACTGAATTCTATAACGGCAATGAGAATGAATAATTACATGGAACAAACAACATGGATATTCACATACATACTGTGGAGCAAAGGAAGCCAGACGCAGAAGAGTATACACTGTATGATTCCACTGACTTAAAAATACAAACATGGGCAAAATTAGTTTATAATGTTAGAAATTAGGATAGTAATGTCTTTGGGGAGGAAGAAGTGACCAGGAGGAGAACAAGAGAGGAGATGACTGTTAATGTTCAATTTCATAATCTGAGTTCTGTTTAAATAGGTGTACTCTACTTGTAAAATAAATATTGAGCTATAATTTGTTCAGTTTTCTTTTTTAAAACTGCTGTGCTTTAATTGCTAGACTTCTAAGTCTGAGCATTTATTTTTTTTTTAAACTTTAAACTTTTGCATGTATTATGAGGAAGTGTGACCTCCAAAGTGAATATCTTCTGGAATTTTAGTATGAAGCTTAAACCATGTTCCTAAGAATTATAGTTCTATGGGGACTTTTTGTGTGCATGTGTTGTGTGTTTGTTTATGTGTGTAACTTTGAACAGTTTTAAACAGTAGGAAATTTTAATTAGTACAGTTTAAGCATTCTCTGGAATAATTATTTAATAGGGTACTGGTGCAATTTGTAAGAGACAAAAGAGAGGTTTGGTAAAATGATTATGATAGTCACTGAGGCCCTTATTAATAAACAATGAACATGTAGTACTTACAATTCTAAAGATGTTAATCAAAATTTTTTCCTTAAATTTTGCAGTGTGTGATTAATAAAGTTTCACAAATAGAAGATATAGACACAGATGTTGTTTTGAAGTAAGTATAAATATTAAGTTGGGGTTACCAGTCAGGGAAAAGATAACACATTAGAATAAGGATAGAATTAGNTGTTAATCAAAATTTTTTCCTTAAATTTTGCAGTGTGTGATTAATAAAGTTTCACAGATAGAAGATATAGACACAGATGTTGTTTTGAAGTAAGTATAAATATTAAGTTGGGGTTACCAGTCAGGGAAAAGATAACACATTAGAATAAGGATAGAATTAGGAGGATTTAGTTAAGGAATTATTTATTAAAGTATGGGCAGAGTATAGGAAAATCACAAGTGATAGTACAGTACCTTTAAGGGGCAAAGTGAAGTCACTCAGTCGTGTCCGACTCTTTGTGACCCCATGTACTGTAGCATATCAGGCTCCTCCATCCATGGGATTTTCCAGGCGAGAGTGCTGGAGTGGATTGCCATTTCCTTCTCCANCTTTAAGGGGCAAAGTGAAGTCACTCAGTCGTGTCCGACTCTTTGTGACCCCATGTACTGTAGCATATCAGGCTCCTCCATCCATGGGATTTTCCAGGCGAGAGTGCTGGAGTGGATTGCCATTTCCTTCTCCAGGGGATCTTCCCGACCCAGGAATCGAACTTGGGTCTCCCGCATTGCAGGCAGACGCTTTACCGTCTGAGCCACCAGGGGAGCCTTAAGGGGCAAAGAGAGCCATTAATAGAATTCAGAAGGAGAAAACAATGTAAGTAGTTAGAATAATCTTGTAGTAATTAAATTGATGTTCAGTGGAGGAGGCCAGTGATTCTGTGTTAACCACTCTGGGGCAGAGATGGAACTATCAGCACCTTTCCTCCTTTCAGTCTTTTGCAAGGGCTCCTCACTGGCCAAGTCCACAGGTCAGCCTCCCAGGGCTGAGAGAGGGTGGAGATGTACATAGATACAGAGGGTGGAAATTGAAGAAGAATAGCAGTGCTAAATTTTTTTAGCCATATAATTACAATGCAGTTAACTTTGAGAAGTTTGAACGCATGACTTAGAATTGCCCATGTCTGTAATTTTTTGTTTTCCCTTGAAATTCCTGTTCTTCTACTTTGAGAAAAATAGTGATAAGTATTTTATGACTATGAATTTCTTGTTCATATACATATATAAGTTTTATTAACTGGTCTAAGATATGAATAGTAATGTGGACAACTGTAAAACTTCTCTGGGCCAAGTTCATAGAATGAGAATTGTGGAGTTCTAATTTGCACACTTACCTAGTGAAAGCTTAGGTTCAGAATTAGTTGAAGCAGTCCTAATAAAGCAGGGATCACTAGTAGTTAGAAAAATCAAGTTATTGGACCATTGCTAAAGGTCCTACATTCATGGAGAGTCAGTTTTTAATTTTTTTCTTCTGTATGAAATTTTCTTAACTTAGAGAACATCCTATATCTCAAATATATAGGAGTACCTTTTGAGAATAAATTCCTAAGTGTAGCATCATTAATTAAAAATTTAGAGTAATAAGTCATTATAGTGTTCTGAAATACCTTCATGGAATTCTGTTTTTTATTTTTAAAATTGATGTCAGCTATAAAAATATTGGCTGTACTTTTATATATTATACTAATATAATATATATATATANAGTGAAGAACCCCTAAGAGAACAGCCAATACACTGTACAGAGAAAATTTATTGTATTGGCTAAGATTTTGTCAGTTAAAAATGGCAAAATGTCCAAATCAAACTAATTTAAACAATGAAAGAAATGTATTGGCTTGAGGAAAATCCAGACCAAAATAGTCCAAAAATGATAGACTTCAGTTTTGGTGTGGTCATTGTTTTCTTGATTAGTTTTACTGTTTTATTTCATTTCTACCTCCTCTTTTTTGACTTCACTTTTAAAGTAACTCACCTAATTACAGCAAAATATCTATATATAACAGTTTCAAGTCTTCCACATTTGTATACTATACCTCCTAGAACAAGATATTTTTCTTCTTCAGTCATCAAATGAAAGTCCTTAGTTTTAAACCGTTGGGCTAATTTAGGTCACATACCCAATCACTGTGGTAAAAAAATGCTATGCACTGGTTGGTTTGGGTCTGGATTTTCTTCTTATTTCTAATCCTGTGGCAAGGAGGTTTGGGAGCATATTGGGTGGCTATGCAGGACTGAACCTGAAACTGGAAGGTGGACTCAGTTTTGCATAGCTGGCCTATGGGTGAGGTGCAGATTAGTTGCTGGGAGAGAGAAAAGACTATGTTTAATTATTTTTTAATGAGAAAATTTTTTGAGAAAGAAAATCACCAAGAGAGAAGAGATAAGGGAGAAGAAAGGCAGAAATGAAGATGGGAGAGGTAGCATATTAAAGATTAAGACAGCAATAAGGATTAAAAGCAGCAATGCAATAGTATAGCAGGGAGCAGGTTTGTGACAATAGAGAAGTTACTGATGAGCAGAGAAGATGTACAGTCTCCATAGACTTGAAGGCTCAGAATCTCTGTCTAATACTGTATGGAATATTCACTTAGAGTACATTTAGTCCCAAATAAACAGGAACAGTATGAAAAGGCAAAAAGATAGGACACTGAAAGGTGAACTCCCCAGGTCAGTAGGTACCCAATATGCTAATGGAGATCAGCGGAGGAATAACTCCAGAAAGAATGAAGGGATGAGGTCAAAGCAAAAACAACACCCAGTTGTGAATGGGACTGGTGATGGAAGCAGGGTTGGATGCTGTAAAGACCAATATTGCATAGGAACCTGGAATGTTAGGTCCACGAATCAAGGCAAATTGGAAGTGGTCAAACAGGAGATGACAAGAGTAAACATCGACATTCTAGGAATCAGTGAACTAAGATGGACTGGAATGGGTGAATTTAACTCAGATGACCATTATATCTACTAATGTGGGCAGGAATCCCTTAGAAGAAATGGAGTAGCCATCATAGTCAATAAGAGTCCAAAATACAGTGCTTGGATGCAATCTCAAAAACAACAGAATGATCTCTCAGCAGTGGCCACAGGACTGGAAAAGCTGTTTTCATTCCAATCCCAAAGAAAGGCAATGCTCAAACTACCGCACAATTACACTCATCTCACATGCTAGTAAAGTAATGCTTAAAATATTCCAAGCCAGGCTTCAGCAATACGTGAACCGTGAACTTCCAGATGTTCAAGCTGGTTTTAGAAAAGGCAGAGGAACCAGAGATCAAATTGCCAGCATCTGCTGGATCATTGAAAAAGCAAGAGAGTTCCAGAAAAACATTTATTTCTGCTTTATTGACTATGCCAAAGCCTTTGACTGTGTGGATCACAATAAACTGTGGAAAATTCTTACAGAGATGGAAATACCAGACCACCTGACCTGCCTCTGTAGAAACTTATATGCAGGCCAGGAAGCAACAGTTAGAATGGGACATGGAACAACAGACTGGTTCCAAATAGGAAAAGGAGTACATCAAGGCTGTATATTTTCACCCTGCTTATTTAACTTCTATGCAGAGTACATCATGAGAAATGCTGGGCTGGAGGAAGCACAAGCTAGAATCAAGATTGCCAGGAGAAATATCAATAACCTCAGATATGCAGATGACACCACCCTTACGGCAGAAAGTGAAGAGGAACTAAAGAGCCTCTTGATGAAAATGAAAGAGGAGAGTGAAAAAGTTGACTTAAAGCTCAACATTCAGAAAACGAAGATTGTGGCATCTGGTCCCATAACTTCATGGCAGATAGATGGGGAAACAGTGGCTTACTTTATTTTTCCGGGTTCCAAAATCACTGCAGATGGTGATTGCAGCCAGGAAATTAAAAGACACTTACTCCTTAGAAGAAAAGTTATGACCAACCTAGACAGCATATTAAAAAGCAGAGACATCACTTTGCCAACAAAGGTCTGTTGAAGGAAATGGCAACCCACTCCAGTGTTCTTGCCTGGAGAATCCCAGGGACGGTGGTGCCTGGTGGGCTGCCGTCTATGGGGTTGCATAGAGATGGACACGACTGAAGCAGCCTAGCAGCAGCAGCAGCAGTCAAAACTATGGTTTTTCCAGTGGTCATTTGTGGATGTGAGAGTTGGACTGTAAAGAAAGCTGAGTGCCGAAGAATTGATGCTTTTGAACTGTAGGGTGTTGGAGAAGACTCTTGAGAGTCCCTTGGACTACAAGGAGATCCAACCAGTCCATTCTGAAGCAGATCAGTCCTGGATGTTTATTGGAAGGACTGACGTTGAAGCTGAAACTCCAATACTTTGGCCACCTGATGCGAAGAGCTGACTCGTTGGAAAAGACCCTGATGCTGGGAAAGATTGAGGGCGGGAGGAGAAGGGGACGACAGGATGAAATTGCTGGATGGCATCACTGACTCGATGGATGTGAATCTGAGTGAACTCTGGGAGTTGGTGATGGACAGGGAGGCCTGGCATGCTGCAGTTCATGGGGTCGCAAAGAGTTGGACACAACTGAGCGACTGAACTGAACTGAACTGAAAACAGGAAAACACAGAGTGTTTTAAAGAAGGGGGTTTATTAGTTCATATAACTCCATAGGTAGGTCAACCTTTAGGTGTTTAATAGAGAAGTTGATATTATCAAGCCTTGGTTTTGTTCCCATGTGTTTCTCTCAGTTGTGTTCTATGTATCTTTAGCTTTAAGCTCAGGTGGTTCGTTGGCTGATTGGCCCACCTTAGACCCTTATCCTATCTTTGGAGACTTACATTTGGAGTCTGCTTGCCTAGAACCATGTAGATCCTGAAAAAGAAATCAAGAATTTTGAGAAAGGGACAGCAAGTTATGAGAGTTCAACCTTGAATGTTAAAGTAGGAATATAGCTCCTTATTTCTTAGTAGTCCACGAAGACATTGATTTACATAAATTTACTCTTGATTCATCTGCCTTTCAGTATTTGTTAAGTACCTCCTCCATGCACAATACTTACTGTTCTAGGCAGTAGGATACAGTATCTCATGGAGCTAACACTAGTGGAAAGAGACCTAGAACTAAAAATTAAAAATTAGAAGATAGGGATAACTGATATTTTTAAAAAACCGATTAATGGGATAGGATTGCTGGTAGGGGTTACAGGAGGCTTCTTCGAGGAAGTGACATTTGTGCAAGAACCTTAGTGATGAAAAAAGATGTATGTAAACATCAAGGTGAAGAGCATTCCCGGCAGAGGAAACAACAAAGGTACTGAGATGGAAACAGTGAAGTTTAAAAGAATAGGAAGAGAACCAGAATGTCTCGAGAACACTGAGTGAGTGAGAATAGATGTGAGATGGGGAGAAATGGATATAAAAGTAGATATGGTAAGGAATACGGATTGTGTTTTCTTTTTAAGTGAGCACATCAATGAATATGATCCTCTGATAAGCAAGTTATGTTCAATGTAACCTATTGAAGAAGTGAGAGAAATATGCACTGTATTCTAGGGAGATCACCATTTAAAAAATTAATTTGTAAGTATAGCCCTATGCCTAAACTTTAAAAGGGAACCCATCTCTTCAGCAGTTTGTTTTTCACCAATCACCCTTATTGTGTAATTGAAGATAGAAATTCTGATATGCATGACCTTGACTCATTTGTAAAATGCTCAAACTTACATACAGTTCACTTTTGAAACCTCGGGAACAAAATGTTTTATATCAATTTAAAATGTATCCTGTTTTCTTCTAGGCAACCTTAAATATCATTCATAGTGTTGTTCTCTCAGTTCTTGACAAAAACCAAAGGACTAGAGAATTGGAAGAAATTTCACAACAGAAAAATGCTGCAAAAGATAATTCACTAGACACAGAAGTGGCTTATTTAATCCATGAAGGCATGTTTATAAGTGATGCATTCAGTGAGAGTGAATTAACACCTATAACCTTAGATACTACCTCTCAAAGAAATGCATCTCCAAATAGTGAGCCCTGCAGCAGTGATTCTGTATCCGAACCAGAATGTACTACTGATTCTTCATCCAGCAAAGAGCAGATATCATCATCTATTACTCCAGGAGCTGTGGATATTATGTGAGTATGGTGACTGTTGCCAGATTAACAGAACTTTGAGTCATCTTATTAGTGGTTTAAATAAGACTGATTATTCAGTTTATTGAAAAACCGTGTATAGTTTGGTCTTTTGGAATTTAACAAAAGTAAATAAATTTTATGAAACATACATATTTTTGAAAATTTATGGACAGTAAGGAGGTGAGTTTTGGAAATAATTGAGAATTATAGAATTTTAAGTCTGGGAAGAAACCATTTAATTAAATGCCCTCAATTTGGAGAGTTTAGATAGCTTATTTAAAGTCATTAGTGGCAGAACCTGTCCTGGAACTCAGGTCAATATTTCCTTGGTTATGTTTCGTTCTTTTACTGTATCACCTTTGTATTTTGTATATAGTAAAGATGTATTTGGTTTACAATTTTCAGTTGTTCAAAGGCATGAGTTTCCAAGTGGGTCACACTGTCTTTTTAAATATTACTTTTTAAAACTTATTTTGAAATAATTTCAGATTTACAGAAAAGTTGCCAGAATTATAAAAAAAAAAACAAACTCTAGTATTCCCTTCACCTTGCTTCCCCAGTTGTCTATATCACATTGCCCTCTTTCTCCCTTTCTCCCTCTCTTTTCATCTCTCCTTTCTTTGTCTCTCATGTTAAAATTTTTACCCAGTCATTTGCCAGTAGATTTCAGACTTGATGTCCCAAATACTTCAGCATATTTTTCCTAAATACAATAACGCTTTATAATAACTGCAGTATACTAGTGAAAATCAAGAGAACACTGATCCAATCCATCTAATCCATACACTCCATTAAGTGTTTTGAATAGAAAGAACAGAAGCAAAATAAAGCCAATAAAATCTTTCTGGTCTGAGAACATTGTTTATATTTGGTAATTATTAACAGTAATAGCAACTCAGGTTTTTGTTCATTTTGGTATGAGTCAGATTATGGCCTAGGAGCTTATAAAGGTTGAAGTTATAGTGTAGAGTCAACTATAACACCTCCTCTCCCCACTATCAGTCAAGCAAACCCTGAACTACCTATAAATAAAATTTTTTTTTCTCTGTTTAGGCTTATATTTTCACATATATTGATTAAATATATTGCTATTAAAAGAGATGTTAAAACGTTTATAGTTTAAGCAGTATATTAATAGAATTTTGTTTCTCTCCTGAAACAGTTAAGAGGTAGGAAGTTTTTTCTGGAGCTGAGAAGGTAAATCTACCATCTCATTTTGTGGCTTCTACCTGTGTCTTAGGAGGCTGCTCCAGTTTTATCATCTCATTTCCATCTGTAGTAGTAGGAAGGAGAGGACAAAGGCTGATACTGTCCTTACTTTTTTGTTTTGATTTTTTAGTTGGAATGTAATGCATATATAGGGGAATGTACCAGTTATAACATTCAGCTCAATTTATTATAACAAAATGAACATGCTGGTGTAATCACCACTCAAGTTAAGAGACAGAACATTACCAGCTCTTTTGAAGCACCCTATTGCCACTGTGCTTTCACTTTTTCCCAAAGGAAACCATTAAAACTATTGATTTTTTCCAGGTTTTAAACTTTTATATAAATGGAAACATTGAATTATGTTCTTTATCTCTAATTTCATTTCCCATTATAATTGTGATATTTTTCTAAGTTGTTGCATATAGCAGTAGTTTATTTGTGTATAGATGTTCCACTTTCTGACTGCACAACAGTGTGTGTATCATTCTGCTGTTAATGAAGTTTGGATTATTTTCAATTTGTTGTGACTGTTCTTGTAGATATCTTTGGTGTACATGTCATAAGTATTTCTGTTGAATATATACCTAAAAATGAATAAGTATGTGAACAGTCAATTTAACTAAATCCAAATAATTTCCCAAAGTGATTATATGCCTTTATAATCCTATCAGCTATGTGGAAGCATTCCTGTCTCTCCACATCTTCATTCATCTTGGTGTTGTTAGTCTTTCACATGTTAGTAAAACATTTTTGTATGTCACAGATGTAATAGTTTAAATTTCTGTTTCCCTGATGATTGGTAAGAGGACACGTTTCATATATTTACTGGTTGTTTGAATATCCTCTTGTGAAGTGCCTATAAATCCTTTACCCACTTCTCTCTTGGTTTGCCTTTTATTTCTTACTGATTATGAGAGTTCTTCATGTTGCCTCAACACAGCCCTTTGTCAGTTGGTCCACGATGCAAATAACTTCTCCCACTCTGTAGGCTGGCTTTTCACTTTTATTGGGGTCTTTCGTGAACAAGAATTCTTAACTTTAATATAATCTTATGATTCATTCTTTCCTTTAATGGTTTATGTTTTTTTGTGTGTCCTATTGAAGAAAATCTTTCACTACCCTAAGACTTTGATGATATTCTCTTGCTTTTTTCTGGAAGATTTGTTGATGTCCCTTGTACATTTAGAACCACAACATATCTGAAATTGATTTTTGTGTACAACGGTTATTTTCTTTTTTCCCATGTAGTTATCTTTTTGACCTCACACCACTTATTGAAAAGACTGTCTTACCCATTGCTATATAGTACCACTCTTGCCTTAAATTAAATATTCATATATAAATGAATCTGTTTCTAGATTGTTTTGTTTAATTGTCTTTCTTTGCACCAGTACCATTAAGGAAGATTATATTAGTTATGATATATTTTTAATTAGCCTTAATATCTGATAATTTCTCCTACCTTTTATTGTTCTCCCAAGATGCCTTAGATATTACAAATCTGTATATATCTTAGCTTTGTTAGCTCTCTTGTTACTGTCACATAAACTTGTCCATATTTTTCCTTTCTATTTAAGAGCACAATTCAGAATTTGCAATCCCACGTTCTAGTGGCTAGAATATTTTCACATGTCTATATATAGCTGTAAGAGAGGCTTGAGAAATAGTGTATAGCTTGTTGGCTATTTGATAGCTAAAACTGTTACTGTGGCAGAAGAGAGAAGAGATATTAAAAGATAGCTGGAAAATGTGCCCGTACTATTTGGGATTCCTTTAAATCAAATGCAGTCTGATTTTAACCCACCCCTCCCACCTCCACTGTGGCTCACTATGCACTTTAGAGCTTCTCTGGCTTTCTACAATGATGTGCTCCCATAGCATGATTACAGAGTATCTATAAATTGTTCCTTCTATGTTTCATAGGTACATAAATGTCTGGAAACTACCCACTTTCCATTGCCAAGGGGGCAATGGATTGATTGAATATATTTATACATTTAACCCTAACTAGTTCTTCCCTGTGTCAAGTGTTTTTTAAGTATGTAATAGTGTCACAGATACAGTACATACAGAAATGATGTCTGATTTTTGTATCTTTGTTAGTGCTAGATTTTCCTTGTTTTCTTACATTATCAAAATAACCTACAACTTTGTAAGTTTATTGCAATATAAATATGGGCACAAAAGAGTAAATAATTTCCCAGGCAGGAAATGGAAAGAAAAAATAATGGATGGGATTAGAAAGTATTGTAGATTTTTAAAACTTTTTTATTTTAAATTATGGTTAAAAAAACACATGCAGTTTATCATCTTAGCCATTTCTAAGTGCACAGTTCAGTAGTGGTAAATATATTCACCAATCTGAAACACTGTGCACATTAAACTGTAACTCCCCATATCCTCCCCTACCAATCCCCTGGCAACTACCTTTTTACTTTGTATCTCTATGAGTTCAGTGACTCTAATTACTTCATATAAGTGGAATCATACACTGTTTGTCCTTTTGAGACTGTCTTATTTTGTTTACCGTTAATGTCTTTAGGGGTGTCCCAGGTGGCGCTAGTGGTAAAGATCCCACCTGATAATGCAGGAGACTTGGGTTCGATCCCTGGGTAGGGACTATCCCCTGGAAGAGGAAGTGGCAATCCACTCTCGTATTCTTGCCTGGAGAATTCAGGAACAGAGGAGCCTGGTGGGCTATAGTCCATTGGTTCCCAAAGAGTCAGACAGGACTGAGCGACTAAGCACAGAGATGTCTTTAAGTTTCATCTATATTGTAGTGTGTCAGAATTTCCTTCTTTTTTTGAGGCTGAATGATATTCCATTATAGATATATATCACATTTTACCCATTGATCTGTCAGTGAACTCTTGGATTGCTTCCATCCCTTGGCTGTTCTAAATAGTGCCACTGTGAAAAATGAGTGTGCAAATATCTCTTTGAGATCCTGCTTTCAACTCTTTTGTATATGTAACCAGACACTGGTTCATGTTTGTGAGCAGTTTTTTGTTTTTCTTGTCAACAGTAAAGAGATCCAATTAGATTCAAAATTTTAAAAATCTTTTTTAAAAGCAAAATTACAAATAATTAAACAATTTATGAAGCTCAAACTTCCCAGCTTTATGGGAAGTGGTACAGAAATAGCACTTGGGCTGTTTATAGAAATAAATGTTGAAATAGAGGAAGCTTAGCAGGTTAGAAATAGAATTAGACTAATTCTGGGTTCTAGTCTCATGCTTTTAACCTTGTGACCTTGGGTAGATCACTTAAACTTTCAAGATTCAGTATCCTTATCTGTTAAGTAGGAGTTTATCTGTCTGCCTCAGAGTGTGAGGACCAAGTTAAGATACTGTATCTGAAAGTGTTTTGAAAATATTAATCCCTCTATTATTTTAAGTACTAGTAAATAAACTTAATGACATAACTTTAAAGAATAGCAGGTAATAACTTTCTTCAATACCTTAACCCAGTGGTTTGCCTCAAATTAATAGACATCACATCCTCTTTGAAATGTCTTTAAAAGTTGTCGTTCTTTGGTCACTAAGTCGTGTCTGACTCTTTTACAACCCCATGGACAGTAGCCTGTCAGGCTTCTCTGTCCATGGTATTTCCCAGGTGAGAATACTGGAGTGGGTTGACATTTCTTCTCCATGGGATCTTCCCAATGCAGGGAACAAACCCACGTCTCTTGCATTGACAGACAGATTCTTTACTGCTGAGCCACCACGTAGAAAAATTATGCTAAGGCGCTGCACTTTAACACTAAGCTGAATTTTTGACACAGAATCAGTGGTCTTTATACATGCTCTGAGGGGGTGGGGTGGGGAATGCATAAAAAGACAAAAAGTCTTTACTTTTCTTCCTCAAAATTGGAATAAATGCATTATGTATTATAAATATTCCTATTTAATTGTAAGTTCCTTAAGAAAACATATTCCCTCCAGTGTCTAGTACTTAAATACAATAAATGCTGAAGAAATATTAGTTCCATTGATCTAACTATTAATAGTCATTCATAATTATAAGCAAAAAGCGGGCCTGTTTGTTCCTTCCTTCCATTTCTTTTCTCTTCCTTCCATATGTCATCCTGGGCAACCTGTGTACAACCTGCCATAGCTATGACCTTGTACCTAATGTTTTGTTTGTGTGTTTTTTGCTATAGCTTTTGCAGAATTTCCAGTCAGAGTCTGAATTAAGTATTAAAAATATTACAGCAGAGAGAGAAGATTATTCAAGATTAGGGAGAAGTTTATTTGTACTATCTGAACTTGCTTATATGATGCCCTGCCACAAAATTAAAACTGTGTGATACATCAAAACAGATTTTTCCCTTAAATGTAAATTTTGCAGCTTTTTGTTATTCATTAGTATGTCATCTGTGGAGATCAGTGTGTTCACAGCTTTTCTTGTCTTAATCTCTTTTTGTCATTTTCAGGGTCAATGAAGATGTGAAATTAACTGACTTAGAGCTAGGAAAGCTGGCAAATAATATCCAGGAGTTATTGTATAGTGCCTCAGATATATGCCATGATCGAGCCGTCAAATTTCTCATGTCAAGAGCAAAGGTTATTTGTTTTGATAAAGTTTAGATATTTTTTACATAGTAAAATTACTTTGAAAATATAGAATATATCCTTGCTTGTATCCCTATATTCTGCATAATGCATATTATATTTTTAACACTTAATGGGCCACTATTTTGTGGTCTGTTAGGGAATGGTCTATTAGGGAGGTGCTAAAATGCAAAATAAGCCAAATAAAAGAAATAGTAAAACTTAAGCTTGAATTTCAAATGATTAAGAGACTTAAGAAATATTTGAAATTAATATGCTATTTTTATACATATATGTGTGTGTTACTAACCAAATAATTTATTAAGAAAATTAGTCATTCTCCAGTATTATGAAACTTGTATAGTATGACCTGAATTTATTTGAGTTACTTTATCTTAAAGGGGTCAGAATAAAATTTAGACATCTTAAACTTTTAATGGTTGATCTCTGGGACTAAAGTATTAGGAAATTTCATTAAAAATTATCTTAAAATAATTTTTAGGAATTAATATAAGTATTATAAAATAATATTAATTTTTTGTTGATTTTATAGCTATTCCATATTTTGTATTATACTAACTCATGAATATATTATCTTTAAAATTTAGGATGGTTTTCTTGATAAGCTAAATTCCACGGAATTCATATCACTTTCCAGATTAATGGAAGCATTCATTTTAGAAACTGAACAGATATGTGGAAGAAAAAGCATGTCATTACTTGGAGCACTTCAGAGCCAAGCAAATAAATTTGTAAATAGGTTTCATGAAGAGAGAAAAACCAAACTCAGGTATTATTACCATGTCCATTCTGTTTATTTTTTCTCCCTTTTCTTTATAAAACACAGTTATATTTAAAAGAGGAAACTTCATTGATTGACCAATTAAAACCCCTGACAGTTGTTTTTCTTTTTAATTATAGATATTGTGTAATTAAAATCACCATTTCTTGGCTTTTGAAAGTGGAGTTAGAATGTTTATTTCCATGAAAGTACTTATCCTGATAGACTGACTTTTGCTTTCCCAAAGTGAAGTTAATTATGTTTTACCATTCTTCTTGACTAGGCTAAGATGTATAAAAAGGAAAATATTTCGTGAAACTATTTGTACTATTTATGAATGACCTCAGTTTATTAAGCTGTTCAGCACTTTTTAAAGTCTCATGTATTAGCAACAGCCTATGACTGTTACTGTTTAGAAAGTCAAATGCCTTGTATTGCATGGGCTGTACTTGAATTTAACTAAGATACATGTAGTCTTAAATATATAAGTCTTAAGTACTCACTTGGATTTTCTTTTTCTTTTCACCCTAAGAGATAGGGTTGAAATATTATTAAAGTTTATCTTTCTTTTTACTTTTGAATAGCCTTCTCTTAGACAATGAACGTTGGAAGCAAGCTGATGTTCCTGCAGAATTTCAGGATCTTGTTGATTCTATATCAGATGGAAAGATTGCTTTACCTGAAAAAAAATCAGGGGGTATGTGTACTGTTTCACACATTCTGTTTCAGTTTTATATTGTTTGTTCATTTTGTAAGATTGCTTAATATTTTTTTTTAATTGATAGTGCCTCTTAGCAACCTTAGAACTCATATTCCCAGCTTAGTAAGTAATTGACTTGAAAAGTATGTGGCAATTTATAATAATTTAAAATATTTATTGAATATTAACCATATTCTGAATATTGGACCAAGAGCTTTACATGCATTTACTCTCCCAATAGCCTATGATAAAGATACTGTTGTTACCTTGTTTAATATTGAGGAGGCATGAGGCTGCCAGGGGTTAAGGAATTTGGTATAAATGAAGATCTGTGGTTTGGAGAAGGCAGTGGCACCCCACCCCAGTACTCTTGCCTGGAAAATCCCATGGACCAAGGAGCCTGGTGGGCTGCAGCCCATGGGGTTGCGAAGAGTCAGACACAACTGAGCGATTTCACTTTCAGTTTTCACTTTCATGCATTGGAGAAGGAAATGGCAACCCACTCCAGTGTTCTTGCCTGGAGAATCCCAGGGACGGGGGAGCCTGGTGGGTTGCTGTCTATTGGGTCACATAGGGTTGGACATGATTGAAGCGACTTAGCAGTTATGTAATTTTATAGCTGTGTTCTTAACCACTGTACTATATTGTTTAGAGAATATGTATTATACTGGTAAGCTTCTACTATGTGTCAAGATATTGAGACATAGATAAAGGTATAATTTTACTTTAAAAGGGCTAAGTCTAATGAAAAATATATTTATTAGCAATCATAACTAAGGTAGTAGTGATATGATAGAGAAAACCAAAATGTAAAGAACCATAGGGAAAAAAATTATGAAGGAGACTACAGAGGAAGGGCAGGGAGGCAGGACAATCTAGAAGACAAAAGTTAAAAAATTAGAGTTTTGAGAAGAAAATTGTCATTGGTATTAAATATCAATCAGGTTTCTTGTGAAAGATACACAATGGCTAGAACTATTTTTGTATGCCAGTTAAAGTGTAATACCAGAATACATTGTAGTTATGAAGTTCTTAAATGTTTTTAATGGAAGAGGCAGTTGCACTTTCAGTTTTTATGCATTTAATGAAAGTTTAATATTTTTACATAGAAATATTTTAAAATTGTATACTGTATCATAAAATGCAACTGTATTGCAAGAGAAAGACTGAATAGTGACCACTTGATTGACACACAGGAGATCATTTGCAGTCTTTTTAATTCAGTGGAGTGATAGAGCCAGATTGTAGTTCCTTGCTGAGTAATTCAAAAGGTAAGGAAGAGTAGACGAGTGTAAGGCTACCTTTTCAAACAGGCCTTTCAGGTTTGGCCCTGAAGGGAAAGTAAATGATGAAATGGCAGCTAGAGACACAAGAGCTATTAGAGAGACTATTACCTTTAAATTTGCTTAGGGAATTGAGAGAAAAATTTTAAGATAAATGAAACTAAATTATATTTTTATGCTTAATAGAAAGAGGAGGAAGGTTGATTTAAAATAAGAGTGACATAGAATGATTCTAGGGGTAGGACCCCTGGAATTGAATCCACAGTTCAAGAGAGGGGCTCCGTCTGCCCACTGTAAAGAGAGGGGGTGAGGAACAGGTGAAAATTAGAGTAATTCAAATATAGTCGAGAGAGAAATTGAAGAAATCAAATGAATTTCTGTTTAATGACCATTTTTAGTAGATAACAGTGTTGGGTGGTGGTCACAATTTTTAAATTGATTGTATGATATTAGCAAAGCAAAAGTGTTTAAGTGGCAAAGACTGAAAGAAAAATAAGACACTCTGATCATCCTAAATCACAAACTTAAAATTACAGGACTTATTAGCCATCTGTTCTTTCAAGCTGTATTTGATTGGAGTTCACTATCCTGAACACATTCCAATTTTGAATTAAAATCATAACTCTAAAAGTGATTTAATTTATCATGTGTTTTTCCCACAGAGTGAATTCTTTATTTTCACTTCCTCTTTGTAGGATATGGACAGTAGAAAGTTTCTCTTACAAACCCTGCTCTGTCTTTTGTTTTTCTCTGACCAGGAAGAAAGTATATGCTATTTGAAATTCATTAATATTTTACTAGTTCATGCAAAGTGAAGGATTCTGGGTTATATTCATTCACGTATCATCCATTTATTGAGTTACTAACTACTTATTGAGGCATTGGGGACATGAAGTTTAATGGATAACAGTAAATATTAATTTAGTGCTTACCCAATGCTAGACAGTTTGTTCTAAGCACTTTACATTGTTATCTCATTTATAGGTCCATGAGCTGTAGTATTCCCATTTAACAGATATGGAAACTGAGGCACAAAGAGGTTAAGCAACATACCTAAGGTTACATGGCTAGAAAGTGGTAGAGCTGGGATCCAACTGCAGGCAGACTGATGTTAGGGCCCCTTTTTAACTACTGTGCTAAGTCACTTCTCTGCAATATTGAGTGTCGGTTAAGACACAACCCATCCTCAAGAAACTTTAATCTGACATATAGAGTGAATTGTGGTTAGAAATTATATCATACTGAATTTCTTTACTTGAAAGAAATGAGGATGTAGATATTTAATGTCTTAGAACAAAGGGAGTTTTAAACTTAAGGAATCATTATGACTTACTTGCCCATGGTACTCTGTTTAATTGGCTGATTCAAGACAGTAATCCAGTCTACTGTTCTTTTCACCTCAACATACTGAATTTTGTTTTTTAATGATAAAAAATACCATGTACTGAAAATAAAGTAACTTTTGGATAAAGGTCATAAAAACTAAATATATAATCTCTCCACTGAATTTAGGTATTAACTTGTATTCTAAAGATTATAATAAAGAAAAATGCTGAAATGCTAGTTATGCCTTTCCAGCTAATAACACTCTTCTTTTACTTCTTATCAGCCATCTGCCATGTACCAGACCTAGAGGACAGCTAGTTTGTAAGCATTATCTCTTTCACTGACAACTACACTTAAAGATCGATATCGTTGTCTATGTTTAATGGATACAGATACTGAGACTCAAAAGAAGTAATTGGTCCAAAGTCATTTATTCAGTAATTGGTAATACTGGAACTCAAATTCAAATTTCTCTGATTCCAAATCCAATATACTTTACTTACTTTGTGCTAAATTGTTTTCCAAGAAGTAGGTTTATTTGCAAAAATGAGGTTATTCCAGGCCTTAGATAGGAACTTTTTCAGTTTTTTTCCTAGTTTAAATTTTTTATACAGTATTTTGTTTCATCTTATACCCATGTCTCTTTATTTGCTTTAACTCTTTAGCTACAGAAGAAAGAAAACCAGCTGAAGTTCTTACTGTTGAGGGGCAACAGTATGCTGTTGTTGGGTGAGTGACACATTTTTCTTTATTAGTTGAGTCAAGTATTTAAAATATAGGTCTTCTAGTTACCCCTTGATGTGAACTGGAAATTTTAGATTAACAACTGTAAGTCTTACAAAGAATTTTAAATAAATTTTGTGGATTCCTTTTTATTTTGAACTATTCTATATCCATTAGAGACTACACTGGTTAAACAAAAAAGGTGTTGGTTGATTTTTCTCATACAACAAGAACTTTGAGGTACATCCAAATGGCAACCCACTCCAGTGTTCTTGCCTGGAGAATCCCAGGGACAGGGAAGCTTGATGGGCTGCTGTCTATGGGGTCGCACAGAGTCGGACACGACTGAAGCGACTTAGCAGCAGCAGCAGGAAGGATGCTACAGTGGCTCTCTGCTGTAAATGTCTCAGGCTCTTTCTGTCTTTTTTACCTGCAACTTTTCTTGGTGTGCAATGTACAGCATATTGAAGTTGTGAGCTCTGGAGTCAAACTGCTTAGGTTTGAATCCCAGCAACTCTGTTACTTTGTGACTTTGGACAAGTTACTCTGTGTGCCTTAGTTTCCTTCTTTGTAAAACAAAATCTGGGCAATAGTACTGTGCTTAGAATTATTGTGAAACAGGTGATTCCGGTAAAGCATCTTGCACAGTTCTAGTTCACCTAATAAGAAGTTGATAGTTGTTGGTAGTTATTTCCGTTACCATCATTTGTCATTAGGCCTTTTATTCTTTTACCAATAACAGTATTTCAAATTCAAGTTAACTAAGAAAAATTTAAATTCCAGTGTTGTTTGTCTAGGAGTATATGCCTTTTATTAATAGATACTTAAGATAATATCTTCATATACTTTCATAACACTTAATAGTTTAGGTATTTTCATATATATGATCTCATTTGATCTCTCCAGCCACACTATGAAATAGACATTTCAGGTATTATTGTTCCCTTTCTATGGTTAAGAGAATTGGAGCTTAGACGTTTAAGTATTTAATATAAAATTACCCACAGGGAGCCAGAATTAGAATCAAAATCTAGCTCCCGTTATCTCTACCAGAATTTTTTTTCACTTTTCTTCTTTGTTTCTTGTCACTGCTCCTGCTAAGTCGCTTCAGTTGTATCCGACTCTGTGCGACCCCGTAGACGGCAGCCCGCCAGGCTCCCCCGTCTCTGGGATTCTCCAGGCAAGAACACTGGAGTGGATTGCCATTTCCTTCCCAATGCATGAAAGTGAAAAGTGAAAGTGAAGTCACTCAGTTGTGTCCTACTCTCAGCGACCCCATGGATTGCAGCCTACCAGGCTCCTCTGTCCATGGATTTTCCAGGCAAGAGTACTGGAGTGGGGTACCATCGCCTTCTCTGGTTTCTTGTCCCTAAGTGAGTCTTTTCTGAAATAGCCATCCCCTCCAGGAAGAATGAATGATCCTCGTCTTGTAACTCTGTGTGCCCCTATCATGGCTCTTTCTGCAGTGTAGTAGAGTTATTTATTTGTGTATGTACTCCCTGGTTATTATCTGAAATCCTCAAAGATGGGTCTCATTTACCTTTTTAATTTTTCTTGACACCTAATAAGCACTCAATTAGTGTGAATAGAATTTATGCTTTTTCTCAACCTGTATATATTCTCCAAAACTCCAGAGTACAACCATTGTAAGCTAAAGCTTCCATTCCTTTCTTTTCTGGAATTCTTTTCCATTTCTAGTAGGGCAACAGTTTTTTCAACCTCACTGTAATCTTACTCCTTCGATATTGTCATTTCTTTCCTTAATTACCCATTGCAATTGGCCCTCAATATCTGCAGGTTCTGCATCCCACTAACCAGCATGTAGAACCCATGGATATAAAGGGAAGACTTTTCTATGCCATTTTATATAAAGGACTTGAGCATGCATGGGTTTTGGTATTCACGGGGTATCCTGGAACCAGTCCTCTGTGGATACTGAGGAAGGACTGTGTCTTGTTACTCTTCCCTTACTTAATGGAAATGGTCCCTTCTAGCTGTCTGTCTTTCTTGCTCTTTAAGCTAAGAGACTACTGCCAAAAAGCTGAACTCTCTGACTAAAGGGGAAGTATTGTATATTCAGCGAGAAGATTACAAAAGATAGCAATGGACTCGTGCCCAATAAAGCAGACTCTAGGATTATGCATGGAGAGTAATGTATGGGCTAACAACTAAGCTGTTATAAAAGCTAGATAGTCTCCTCCTTGAAGCACTGCTCTCTTTCCTTCAGACTTTTATAAAACATTATTTTACATGGATCACTCATTTCTCAGAATCTCATTGAATTTAGATGTCCCGTAATGAATGGCTGTTTCCCCCTTAATGTCAACCTTATTTAACCTCCCAGAGGTGTCTCTTTTCAGGTTGTGACATATCTTGCTAATGAGCTTATAACTTTCTCATCTTGGAAAACCTTTTGTGACTTACCAATAAGCTTCTTAGGAGATACATTGTTCTCAGAAGCCACAATTTCTTTTATCTCACTTAGAAAATCTAGAGTAGGCCCTTCCTTAATTCAACATTTATGATAACCTGCTACATAATCAGAAACACTGCTTAAACTTTTTTCAGTGTTGGTCAAGGATTTTTAAATTGGCCAAGGAATGGGATAAGTGCCTTACTGAAAAGACTTACTGCAAGTGTCACATAGAGAGTGATGTGTTCATAGCACAAAATTTAAGAAAGTACCCTTTCTCAGTGTCATGAAAGTGCATGCCCTGCAGTTGCACATCCTTGAAACTGAATGCCTTCTTAATTTTACACTTTAGAGGTTTTCTGTTACCTTACCTACCTTACTCTACTCTTTCTGTACCTTACTAGAGTACTTGCTCTACTTATGGGTAAAACACATCATTGAACAGTTGCCAAGATCAGTATTGATTTTTGTATCTGAAATCAGTTTGATTTTTCTTGTTTTGAGTGCTACTGGTTCACACTTTTTTTTTTTTTTTTTTGGTAGAACTGTATTGCTGTTGATAAGAATTATCCTTGAATATTGCCAATGTGTGGATAATATCCCATCCGTTACTACTGACATGCTCACTCGTCTCTCAGACTTACTGAAGGTATGTATGGTTTCACTGTTATGGAAAAATTGTTGGAAGAAGTAATAGATTAGGGTGTGAGTAATCTTCCAACTCTTAGACATTTCACAGTCATGGTATCTTTAAGACATTAATTTTGTGACATTTGGCTGTAATTGATTCACAACATGTTATTTGAAGGCCACCTGCTTCCTTCTCACTCAACATTTAGTGATTCCTCATTACACCTATAGAGTTGTTAATGACATTGGAGACAGGAGTTGATTTGTTCGTTAGGTGCTGAACATGACTGAGGCCACTTAGGTCAAAAAACCTGGACTGGTTTCAAATGTGCATGGAAGGAATTCACTGAACTTTACAAAATTCATCTCACTAAGGTTAGAGATTTTTCTTTAAATCATTCTTTCAGAACCATTGATTTGAAGTGAAACTGTGGTGATAGTTTTATTCAGCCATTTCATATTAACAGATATTTTAAACTGCTAGATAGAGAAAAGGCTTAATTTTTTCAAATACCTACTCTATCAATTAATTCTATCCCAAAGTTGTCATATTTTAGTCCAGAACGATTTTGTTACCCTTTTGAAAATAGGACTATCCAATTACAAAGACTAAAACAACAAGTTTTATGATTGCAAATTCAAGATTAATTTTTGAACAACTGATTTTTAGAATTTCTCAACATTTTTCCTACCAGACTGTAAATACTATTATTGGGAAACACCTCCCGTTTTTTTCTGTCATTACATAAACAAATCCTAATTGCTCCTACTAGAAAAATTCATTTCGTCCTTGAATAAGAGGAAAGAGGAATGTATTATTAGAATTAACACATTGCCAGCATATAAAGTGTAGTTTTTAATAAATTGTTGGTTTTTTTCTCTTCCTTCCTTTGTTAGTACTTCAATTCAAGAAGTTGCCAGTTAGTTCTTGGAGCTGGTGCACTGCAAGTTGTTGGACTAAAAACAATAACTACAAAAAATTTGGGTATGGATTCTTGCATTTCATTTACATGCTGAGGCATTTCAGTCATGTCACTATACTTAGGTTTTTATTATATGTGTTTTTTTTTGTGCCTCTAACCAAAGGCTCTAAAAGTAGCAGTTCTACTTTACTTTTTTTATGTGTTGCCATAATTGAAAAATAACTTCTGGAGAAATGTTACAAGGAATTTTTAGTTTAATAAATGTAAGTTATCAGAAGTTATACTACTGTTAAAAAAAGTTAAAATATAATATGTATTAAGTACATAAGTGTGTAATGGGATGAAAGGTATCAATGTCATGAGAATCAGTTGTCCCCTTAGCTTCCTCATGCCATTCTACCCACAGCTTGAGTCCATTGGGAAAATTAGCATAATTCATTACATCATTCAGTACCAAATGATTTTCTTAAACAAAATGAAGTATGTTGCTTTCTGTCACTGTGTTCTCCATTTATGTAATAAACTTGGGTCTGTAGAAAATTGATTTTTTATATAATTTGATAGGTAATTAAAGTCAGCTAATACCTTTTTTTCCTCCATGATATGTCCATCTCCTGGATCTTCAGCTCTTTCTTCACGCTGTTTGCAGTTAATTGTGCACTACATTCCTGTGATCCGGGCTCATTTTGAAGCTCGACTGCAACCTAAGCAATACAGTATGCTTAGGCATTTTGATCATATCACTAAGGTACCTTTTCATGTATTTTCTACTTGAGTTTCATAAATTTTAACTCCTTAATTGTTAAGTATTTTAGATGTGTCCCAGGTCTTTAATGTACAATGTTATTTCTCATTATAGGACTACCATGACCACATAGCTGAAATATCAGCTAAGCTTGTAGCGATAATGGATAGCTTATTTGACAAGCTGTTATCTAAGGTAATGATTTATGGAAATTATTAAGCTTTGCTTAAAAGTGTTGTGACTTTTCACAGTTAGGTCTAACAAGTCAAAATTATTCAGGATTTAGGGAAAAACTTGAATGTTCAGATCACCCAAATAGTTGATCTTCATTTCCTAAGGGATTTGAGGATAGGGATGAGGGAAGATGATTTCAGAGATGAGAGAGACTCTTTATAGAAGTAATTTTATATTAGCTGCATTGAAAATTATGTATCTTCTTAGAAACATATTTTAGTTTGAAAGCCTTCCAGCGATAGAATTGAGAGAATAAAAATCAAAATAGGGAAAAAATTAAATTATTTGTGATGAAGTGTGTTACTTTATTTTTTAAGCTAAAAAGCAGAGCCTAAAGTGCTGGGTTATTTCCATCATAGATATTCAGTTTCAGTATTTGTTTCTTATTTGCTTCCCATTCTAAATAGGTCATTAAAAGTAGCACTGTTTTCTAAAGAATTCTTAATTACACGGGGAAAGTATCTTCAGAAAAATGTCACTTAATCAGGCCTAGTCACTTTTGCACTATTTCTCACTCTTTACTTTCCCTAAATTACTCAGTACATGTTTTAGAGAGAAAGCAGAAATCTCATAACTTGAGAGTCTGAAGCTTTGTTTAGTTTATACTTTTGCCCCAGAGCATTTTTAGAGTAATCTCATAAAGCAAAGCACTTTGATATGCTTTTCCTTCCACTTGGATCCTTCAAATTCTGAGATGGCAAGAGCAGCAAACACATAAAAATTATAGAAAGACAAGATACAGTGGTGCCCATTAACACACTAATCTTTGAAGTTGACAGTGAGAAAGCAGTGATTGGAAAATAAGATTGTGTTGTTTAACGTTGAATTCTCAAACATTTTGGCCATAGGACCCCCTTTACATTCTTAAAAATAAGTGAGGACCCCCAAATAGCTTTTGTTTATGCAGATATAGCTATTAGTGAGTACCATATTAGAAATTAAAACTAAAAAGATTTAAAGCTCATCTAGAAAAATGGTACTGATGAACCTATTTGCAGGGCAATAATAGAGACACAGATGTAGAGAGCGGATTTGACACAGTGGGGAAAGGAGACAGTAGGATGAATTGAGAGTAGCATTGAAATATATACACTACCATTTGTGAAATAGATAGTTGGTGGGAAGTTGCTATATAGCCCAGGGAGCTCAGCTTGGTGCTCTGTGATGACCTGAGAAGGGTGGGATAGGGGTTTCAGGGGGAAGCTCAGGAGGAAGGGGATATATGTATGTAGATGGCTGATTCATGTTGTATGGCAGAAATCAGCACAACATTGTGGAGAAATTATCCTCCAATTAAAAATAAAAAATTTTTAAAAAACAATAAAGAAACTTAAGGAATTTACAATTGTGTGCAGACATACCTATATTATGCCCTCTAAATTACTAGTTTTGTGTGGAGAAAAATTATTGTTTAGAAATTCTCTATTTTCTTCATGGTTGTGAAATGCAAGCTAAATTCAAAAACAGTTCCATTCCACCGGTTTCCTCTTTGATATATGACATTCTTCTATGTGCCAAAAGTCAATGAATAATGCATGTAACTACCCTAAGAAGTGTACCGTCTAATACAACAGAGGACTTAACACCTAACAATATAGAGTAAAGTGAAAGTGTTAGTCATTCAGTTGAGTCCAACTCTTTGTGACCCTATGAACTGCAGGCTGCCAGACTCTTCTGTCTATGAAATTCTACAGGCAAGAATACTGGAATAGGTCGCCATTTCCTACTTCAGGGGATCTTCCTGACCCAGGGATAGAACCCAGATCTCCTGCATTGCAGGAAGATTCTTTACCATCTGAGCCACCAGGGTGATAATGTGAAAGTGAAGTCGCTCAGTCATGTCCGACTCTTTGCGACTCCATAGACTTTAGCCTACTAGGCTCCTCTATCCATGGGATTTTCCAGGCGATAGTACTGGAGTGGATTGCCACTTCCTTCTCCAGGGGATCTTTCTGACCCAGGGATCGAACCCAGGTCTCCCGTGTTGTAGACAGACACTTTACCATCTGAGCCAAATGTAGAGTAAGGTAAATGTTAAATAGTCAGACTAATAATGATGAGCTGAGGAATAGAATGAAGCAAATCCAAAAAATGCTGGTACTCTTAAAACCTTTTCTTTATTCTATCAGGTCATCCAGAGTTTTTGAACAAGAATTGGGACTATGGCTAGACTTTTTCCTATAACATTTTATTGCATTCTTTTTGGTAAAGAAAAATAAAGAAAATAATGTAATGGACTTCCAATGTATTTATCACATGTATTTAACCATCATTAACATTTTTCTTTTTTTGTTGAAATACTTTGTGGTTAATTTGAGGCCCTGTAACATTTCATCCCTAAGTACTTAAGAATATATTTTTAAAAACTTAGGGAGGGATACTTTTTTATATAATCACATGACTATATCAAACCAGCAAAATTTACAATGATTCCTTATTATCATCTAATACTTATTCCTATTTGAAACTTATCAGTTGTCCTAAGATGTTGTTTTACAATAACTTGTTTGACCAAAGGCTTTTATGTGATCTACATATTGCATTTGGTTATTATGCCTCTTAAGTCTTTTATAAACTTCAAACACCTCCCTCCCCATTTTTATGTCTTCTTTTAATGTCAAGAATGTGCCTAGACATTTGCAACTTTGTGTTTTCTTTACTACCATCCCCACTGATGACTTTTCCTGTTACCCTTACATGTTACATTTTCCCTATATAGCGCTCAGTCATGTCCAACTGTTTGCGACCCCATGACTCAAGTCTGCCAGGCTCCTCTGTCCCCAGGGATTCTCCAGGCAAAAACACTGGAGTGGGTTGCCATGCCCTCTTCAAGTCTCTCAGTCATGTCCAACTCTTTGTGACCCCATGGACTATACAATCCATGAAGTTCTCTAGGCCAGAATACAAGAGTGAGTAGCCTTTCTCTTCTCCAGGGGATCTTCCTGACCCAGGGATCAAGCCCAGGTCTCCCACACTGCAAGCAGATTCTTTACCAGTTGAGCCACAAAGGAAGCCCTGTATTATCAAGTCTGTATACCACACCCTGCTCTACTTGCTTCCGTGGGTTGCCCAGGAGTTTGGTCCAGTTTTTAATTCATATCAAAAGAGCAGAGTGTTTGATTTGGATTAGTCTCTCAATTTTTAGCTTTTCATTTTCTTACCTGGAATTTTAATTTGGGGAAAGAGGAATAGCATAGTAATAAAATATAGATTGATTCTAAGAAGCTAATAAGTAAGGGTATGTTTCCTTGAGCAGAATAAAGCATAACATCTAATGATACTACTGGCTAGACTAATGTCCCAGCCACCATTAATTCATGTTGAGTTAAATTGTGTTAGGTTAACAGAGACACACAAAAGTGAAGAAACCTTTGATCTTGTCCTCAAATAGTAAAATATCTAGTATGATAATTATATCAGTAACTATTACAGGAGGTAGATTATATAAAGTATCATAATAAAGTAAGGAAATGATTCAGTGCTGTTGAAGCTTTTAATGTTTTGAAAGACATGGTTGTTAGCTGGGGAAGTAGGTCTGGGAAGGCTTAATAGATGAGGCATGCATATAAATTTTGCTTTTCACAATTAGAGTGGGCTTCCCTGGTGGCTTTTTGGTAAAGAATCCACTTGCTGATGCAGGAGACACAGGTTCAGCCCCTGGGTTGGGAAGATCCCCTGGAGAAGGAGATGGCAACCCATTGCAGTATTCTTGCCCAGGAACTCTCATGGACAGAAGAGCCTGGCAGGCTGCATGTGGTTGCAAAAGAGTCGGACGTGACGTAGTGACTAAACAACAACAAGTAGAGCGGATTAAGTTGAGGCACAGAGATACCCCGAGGTAACAGCGTGAGTAGGCACATTGGCTGGAATCACAGGAAGGAAGTTTAGTGTCAGGTTTGGAGTTAGGTAGACCTAAGTTCGGAGAAGGCAGTGGCATCCCACTCTGGTATTCTTGCCTCGAAAATCCCTTGGGTGGAGGAGCCTGGTAGGCTGCAGTCCATGGGGTCACGAACAGTCAGCCATGACTAAGCGACTTCACTTTCACTTCTCACTTTCATGCATTGGAGAAGGAAATGGCAACCCACTCCAGTGTTCTTGCCTGGAGAATCCCAGGGATGGGGAGCCTGGTAGGCTGCCGTCTATGGGGTCTCAAAGAGTCAGAGACAACTGAAGTGACTTAGCAGCAGCAGCAGCAGCAGCAGACCTAAGTTCAAATTCCATGTTTGTCACACATGAGCCATTGAAGAACCTTTGGCAAATTCTTAATTTATTTAAGCCTCAGTTCCTATCTCTAAATGGGGATAATAATAAAAATCTCATAAACATGTAATGAGGATTTATGAGATAATATATGTGGAGCACTTTTCTTTTATCATATCTTTGTATCTGACTAGAGACAGTTCCAGTAAATATTGATTGCTAATGCTTTTGCTGTTGTTTTTAATAATAACAAAAGTAAGTAATTCTATATAGCTAATGTATTAGGGTGGGTAAGCTCAAGAGTAGAGTGGGAGATATGTTGGAAAGGTAGAAGAGGGCTTTGACTACCAGTGTAAAGCTAAGCAGTTTAAGTCAGGTTGATGGAGGTATAATTTATGTTGAGTAAAAGTCATCCTCAGTATATAGTTTGATGAATGTCAACCTGAATGAGGTAGTAGAAGGACTACTAAACACCCTCTAGGGCATTTTTTGAAGTTAATCCTTTCCCAATACCCCAAAACCATGACAACCACTGATGTGATTTTCTAATTTAGTTTTGTCTTTTCCAGTATGTCTTACAAATGGAATTATACAAAATTAACATCTTGTCCCAGGTTCCTTTCATTTAGCATAATGCTTTTGAAATTCATGGATGTTACAACATGTGTTAATATCTTATTCATTTTTATTATAAAGTGGTATTGATTGAAGTACTACTATTTGTTTATCCATTTGATAAATAGATGTTTGGATTTTCTCCAGTTTCTGGCTGTTATGAATAATATACATTCATGGACACATCTTTGTATGGGCATGTGTTTTCTTTTGTGTAAATGCTTTGAATATATTGATGGTGGCATAGAAATGTAAAACTTTATGGCAACTTTATTAAAAAAACTGCCAAAGTATTTTCCAAAGTGACTATACAATTTCATGGTGTATAAGACTTCTGGATACTCTTTTATCTTCACCAGCTCTTTCTGTTGTCTGTTTTTAACATTAGTCTTATAGTGGACCTGCATTGAGTGATATCTCATTGTGGTTTTAGTTTCTACAGTGACTAATATGTTGAGTATCTTTTCATGTGTTAGTTTGTCATGCGTACTTTATCTGTGGCAGTTTTTTGGTTGTCACAGCTTCGTGTGGAATGGTACTGGTAATTAGTGAGTAGAGACTAAGGATGCTACCGAATATCCTACAATACACAGGACAGCCCCCACAACAAAAAATTATCTAGCACAAAATGTCCAGTAGTGTAGAGGTTTAGAAATTCTGACCTAGAGTACTAACTAATGTGTAAAATAATTTGAAAGTATAATTGGTGAGACTTAGTCACATATTCAATACAAGGAAACAAAGAAAAGAAGGGGTTAAAAACTTAAGTTGGAGATTTCAAGTCTGTGACCGGGAGGATGGTAATACTGGTAATAGTAATTGAAACAGGTAAGAGAGTAGATTTGGGAAAGCTCATGGTAAGCTCAGATGTGGATTGGAGCAGGTAATGAATGTAATAAAGGGGAGCATGTAATAAAGTGGTTCATAACTAGAGATATATTAAAAGTCATGGGATTGAACAACATTGATAAGAGAAATATGAGGAAGATAAGAGAGGATTAATATTAAAGTTGCTTTGCACTTAGGAGCGGAGAAGGCAATGGCACCCCACTCCAGTACTTTTGCCTGGAAAATCCCATGGATGGGGAGCCTGGTGGGCTGCAGTCTATGGGGTCGCTAGAGTCGGACATGACTGAGTGGCTTCACTTTCACTTCACTTTCATGCGTTGGAGAAGGAAATGGCCACCCACTCCAGTGTTCTTGCCTGGAGAATCCCAGGGATGGGGAAGCCTGGTGGGCTGCTGTCTGTGGGGTCGCACAGAGTCGGACATGACTGAAGTGACTTAGCAGCAGTAGCACTTAGGAGACAGAAGATAGAAGAGGGGGAAGGTTAGGAGGAAAGGAACTGGGAAAGCGTTGTACTGCACCAGGATAACGTTTCCAGTGTGAGGTTGTGTGAAATACCACAGAGAAATGAGGAAGGGGAACTAAAAAAGTTATTAACTTTGGAAGTTAGGACCTCTTTAGTAATATTTTCCAGAGAGAAAATTCAGAAGACTGTTTACAATAGAGGGAAGATTGTTTGAATGGTGGCAAGAAACATATTTTAAAGGTTGAGAATAATGAAGTACAGTATCAAGTTTAAATGATTGAAGCCACGGATGGTAAAAGTCATACAGAAAGAATACTATTTTGAGGGAAAGCAGTGATGAAGGAAAGTTTTGAGGGGTATACTAGTTTACTAGGGCTGCCTAGTAAAGGACAGTAAGGGACTTAGAACACAGAAGTGCATTGTCTTGTAGTTTTTGGAGGATAGAAATCCCGAATCAAATTGTCCCCAGACCATGCTCCCTCTGAAGGCTCTAACAGAGAAAACTCCCTTGCCTCTTTCTAGCTTCAGGTGCTTCTGTCAGTTGTTGGCATTCCTTGACTTGGAGATGCATCACTTCAGTCCCTGCCTCTGTCTTCACATGACCATCTTCCCTCTGTGTGTTTGTGTCTAAATTTCCCTCTCCTTTCTTTTATAAAAATACCAGACAGTGGATTTCGGTCATCCAATCCAGTATGACCTTAGGAGGCTCCAAGTGGACATGAATCTTGGGGGGATATTATTCAAACCAGGACATGGGGGTAATTAAGATAAGGGGTTTTGCCATTGTGAGATTATTTCATACCCACTAGGATGGGTAAAATGACAGTAACAAGTATTGGAGAGAATATGGAGAAATTGGAACCCATTGCTAGGTGGAATTGTAAAGTGGTACAGACACTTTAGAAAACATTTTGCATTTCCTCAAAAGGTTAAACATGGAGTTAACATATGACCCAGTAATTCTACCTCAAGAGGATTGATAACATCTGTCTATATAGAAATCTGTACATGAATGTTCATGGCATTATTATTCATAATAGCCAAAAAGTAGAAATGACCCAAATGTCTATGGTTTATTCATGCAATGGAATATCATACAGCCATAAAAAGGATGACATACTGGATGCAACATGGATGGACCTTTGAAAGCATGCTAAGTGAAAGAAACCAGTCACAAAAGCGATATGCTGTATGATTCCATTAGTGATGAGTGTTACCAGGAACTGAGGAGAGCGGGGAATGGGGAATACCTGCTAATGGAGATGGAGTTTCTTTTTGGGTTGATGGAAGTGTTCGTAAATTAGTGGTGATGGTTGTATAGCTATGAGTTTACTAAAAAACAGTTAATTGTATACTTCAAAGGGGTGAATTTTATGGTATACAAATTATATGTTAGAACTGTTAGTAAGAAAAGAAAAGGGGATATTCAACCCTGTAGGCTGAAGAGAGAAATTGTTGAGTGGTCACAATGTTGCTTGGTCCAGTCACATGATGACTTCTACATGGTTCTACTACTGCAATATATTGAAACTCATCATTTTAATAAACTATATGAGATTAATGCATCTAAAATGTAATTATTTGGCCCAAATTTGTCTTATAAATGAAAATGATGTATAATTTAAGCTGTGAACTCTAGAATATGGGCCAAAACGTGACTATCTAAATCATACCAGTGTACTGTTCCAGATGTAAGAATAATAAATGAATTTACCTAATTAAAAATTTTTAGTGTAGATACTTGAAAATTAAATATGATTACAATATTGGCCCATCTACAAAAGAAAAATAACATTTCAGTTCTACCGGTTATATTGATTTCAGATATGACCACTTTGAACACATTCTAAAAATCATGTTTAAAAAACAAACTGTTAATTTGAAGGGCCTACTTTAATGATTCACTATTCTATATTGAGCCAGAATAATAGCTAACATTTTTGAGTACTTCCTTTATATCACACACAGTTTTGAGTTCTTATGAACCATCTTTTAAAATCCTCAGAACAAGCCCTTTGAGATATAGAGAAATAAGCTCACCTAATACAGAGAAGTAACTCACCCAATCTCACATAGGTAAGAATTTTAAGAGTTGGAATTTGAACCTAAGCAGTCCATCTTTTGGAGAAGGCAGTGGCACCCCATTCCAGTACTCTTGCCTGGAAAACCCCATGGATGGAGGAGCCTGGTAGGCTGCAGTCCATGGGGTCGTGAAAAGTCGGACACAACTGAGTGACTTCACTTTCACTTTCACTTTTCACTTTCATACATTGGAGAAGGAAATAGCAACCCACTCCAGTGTTCTTGCCTGGAGAATCCTAGGGACGGGGGAGCCTGGTGGGCTGCTATCTATGGGGTCTCACAGAGTTGGACACGANGCTGCAGTCTATGGGGTCGCTAGAGTCGGACATGACTGAGTGGCTTCACTTTCACTTCACTTTCATGCGTTGGAGAAGGAAATGGCCACCCACTCCAGTGTTCTTGCCTGGAGAATCCCAGGGATGGGGAAGCCTGGTGGGCTGCTGTCTGTGGGGTCGCACAGAGTCGGACATGACTGAAGTGACTTAGCAGCAGTAGCACTTAGGAGACAGAAGATAGAAGAGGGGGAAGGTTAGGAGGAAAGGAACTGGGAAAGCGTTGTACTGCACCAGGATAACGTTTCCAGTGTGAGGTTGTGTGAAATACCACAGAGAAATGAGGAAGGGGAACTAAAAAAGTTATTAACTTTGGAAGTTAGGACCTCTTTAGTAATATTTTCCAGAGAGAAAATTCAGAAGACTGTTTACAATAGAGGGAAGATTGTTTGAATGGTGGCAAGAAACATATTTTAAAGGTTGAGAATAATGAAGTACAGTATCAAGTTTAAATGATTGAAGCCACGGATGGTAAAAGTCATACAGAAAGAATACTATTTTGAGGGAAAGCAGTGATGAAGGAAAGTTTTGAGGGGTATACTAGTTTACTAGGGCTGCCTAGTAAAGGACAGTAAGGGACTTAGAACACAGAAGTGCATTGTCTTGTAGTTTTTGGAGGATAGAAATCCCGAATCAAATTGTCCCCAGACCATGCTCCCTCTGAAGGCTCTAACAGAGAAAACTCCCTTGCCTCTTTCTAGCTTCAGGTGCTTCTGTCAGTTGTTGGCATTCCTTGACTTGGAGATGCATCACTTCAGTCCCTGCCTCTGTCTTCACATGACCATCTTCCCTCTGTGTGTTTGTGTCTAAATTTCCCTCTCCTTTCTTTTATAAAAATATCAGACAGTGGATTTCGGTCATCCAATCCAGTATGACCTTAGGAGGCTCCAAGTGGACATGAATCTTGGGGGGATATTATTCAAACCAGGACATGGGGGTAATTAAGATAAGGGGTTTTGCCATTGTGAGATTATTTCATACCCACTAGGATGGGTAAAATGACAGTAACAAGTATTGGAGAGAATATGGAGAAATTGGAACCCATTGCTAGGTGGAATTGTAAAGTGGTACAGACACTTTAGAAAACATTTTGCATTTCCTCAAAAGGTTAAACATGGAGTTAACATATGACCCAGTAATTCTACCTCAAGAGGATTGATAACATCTGTCTATATAGAAATCTGTACATGAATGTTCATGGCATTATTATTCATAATAGCCAAAAAGTAGAAATGACCCAAATGTCTATGGTTTATTCATGCAATGGAATATCATACAGCCATAAAAAGGATGACATACTGGATGCAACATGGATGGACCTTTGAAAGCATGCTAAGTGAAAGAAACCAGTCACAAAAGCGATATGCTGTATGATTCCATTAGTGATGAGTGTTACCAGGAACTGAGGAGAGCGGGGAATGGGGAATACCTGCTAATGGAGATGGAGTTTCTTTTTGGGTTGATGGAAGTGTTCGTAAATTAGTGGTGATGGTTGTATAGCTATGAGTTTACTAAAAAACAGTTAATTGTATACTTCAAAGGGGTGAATTTTATGGTATACAAATTATATCTTAGAACTGTTAGTAAGAAAAGAAAAGGGGATATTCAACCCTGTAGGCTGAAGAGAGAAATTGTTGAGTGGTCACAATGTTGCTTGGTCCAGTCACATGATGACTTCTACATGGTTCTACTACTGCAATATATTGAAACTCATCATTTTAATAAACTATATGAGATTAATGCATCTAAAATGTAATTATTTGGCCCAAATTTGTCTTATAAATGAAAATGATGTATAATTTAAGCTGTGAACTCTAGAATATGGGCCAAAACGTGACTATCTAAATCATACCAGTGTACTGTTCCAGATGTAAGAATAATAAATGAATTTACCTAATTAAAAATTTTTAGTGTAGATACTTGAAAATTAAATATGATTACAATATTGGCCCATCTACAAAAGAAAAATAACATTTCAGTTCTACCGGTTATATTGATTTCAGATATGACCACTTTGAACACATTCTAAAAATCATGTTTAAAAAACAAACTGTTAATTTGAAGGGCCTACTTTAATGATTCACTATTCTATATTGAGCCAGAATAATAGCTAACATTTTTGAGTACTTCCTTTATATCACACACAGTTTTGAGTTCTTATGAACCATCTTTTAAAATCCTCAGAACAAGCCCTTTGAGATATAGAGAAATAAGCTCACCTAATACAGAGAAGTAACTCACCCAATCTCACATAGGTAAGAATTTTAAGAGTTGGAATTTGAACCTAAGCAGTCCATCTTTTGGAGAAGGCAGTGGCACCCCATTCCAGTACTCTTGCCTGGAAAACCCCATGGATGGAGGAGCCTGGTAGGCTGCAGTCCATGGGGTCGTGAAAAGTCGGACACAACTGAGTGACTTCACTTTCACTTTCACTTTTCACTTTCATACATTGGAGAAGGAAATAGCAACCCACTCCAGTGTTCTTGCCTGGAGAATCCTAGGGACGGGGGAGCCTGGTGGGCTGCTATCTATGGGGTCTCACAGAGTTGGACACGACTGAAGCGACTTAGCAGCAACAGCAGCGGCAGTTCATCTTTAGGGCTTCCCAGGTTGCACCATGGTAAAGAATCTGCCTACCAGTGCAGGAGATGCAAGACATGCAGTTCCATCTCTGAGTCAGGATCCTCTGGAGTAAGGAATGGTAACACACTCCAGTATTCTGGCCTGGAATATTCCATGGACAAAGGAGCCTGGTGGGCTAGTCTATGGGGTTGCAAAGAGTCAGACCATGACTGAGCAACACATCACACGCCCCTCTTATGAAGGGAAGCAGTCTGTGTTCTTAGCCACTAAATTATGCTGACTGTCTCAAAGTAGACTAGAATTTTTGAAAAATTTTTGAGATTTGCATGAGTAGAACAGAATATGGTTGAAGTGTAAGCTTCAACTATATCACAGTTAGATGTGTAAGGACAGAAAATAATATGTTTTAGGGAGCAGTGGGGATAGTACACATTACAGAGGACATGAATATAATTCTCATTATTTTTCCCTGCCAGTATGAAGTGAAAGCTCCCGTTCCTTCTGCCTGTTTCAGGAATATTTGTAAGCAAATGGCAAAAATGCATGAAGCTATATTTGATCTCCTTCCTGAAGAACAAACGCAAGTGAGTAGTAATTCCTAAACTATTATATATATCATAATATACATGCAGAATTGAAGTGTTTTTATGTACTGTTGGCACATGTGAGCTTAGTTCATGTTCCAATATGATCATTATTTTTTTCCAGTTGTTATATTGACTTGTGGAACATGGATAGAAATTTCTGATTTCAAAGCCCTCCTTGCCCTGACAGGCTAGTGCAGTGGTAGTTTTGCTCTGTGGTCAGCCATTCTAAAAAGCACATTTTCATTTGTCCATTGGGTCATCAGAAGTCCCAGATTCTACCAACATTATTTATTACATTACTGGTTTGAAAATCAGGGTTAGCATTTAATCAGTGAATAGTAGAATAAGTTACACACTGATTATAATCCAAATTGGATAGGGAAGGAATTACTGTTTGACTTAATAACTTAATAACTCAAATCAGTATACCTTAATGTTTGTTAGGTCAGCATAAATGATGTGTAGTAGGCACAAATCAGGAAAAATAGCAAAATGGGTAGACTTTAGCATCTCTTGCCTGTGAAGTATCCACCCTCTGCCTCTACTGTTTTCCCTACACTATCATCAGTGTTCTCTTCACTTTTCCATGACATTCCTACCCCTGACTTCCCTCAATTCCATTTCCTAGTAGTACTTTAAAGGTTCCAGGACTTCTTTTTTTCAGTCTTCTTTATCCACCTTAGTTTGTTCCCTTTATACTAGGTGATCAATCAAGCTTAGTTGTATTTAGGGTCTGGAAGATCCCCTGGAGGAGGGCATGGCAACCCACTCCAGTGTTCTTGCCTGGAAAGTCCCATGGACAGAGGAGCCTGGCGGGCTACAGTCCACAGGCTTGCAAAGAGTCGGACACGACTGAAGCGACTTAACAAACACACAGTGTTATAATTAGTACAAGCCTAGTTGTTACATGACTAATGATCTTAGCTTTCACTGGAATTTTTGCTCTTCAGACAAATTTCTTATTTCAGCTTGTCTCTAGTTGGCTGAGTGCATAACATTGGTATTTGGGAACAAAGTGTAGGTTTTGTAGTGTCTCTTCCCTGCTTTTTCTTCTGCTGGTCTCCTTTTCCACACCACCTTGAACTTCCATCTTATACTAGCTATTACCATCTTCTCATGTTTTCCTAGGTTTTTATTAATCATACTAACTTTATGAATAAATATCATGCACCATCTTTGGGGCTCACTGAGGACTTAGGAGGAGCTTTGAGATATGGAGCACCCACTAGGGTCTCTTTTTCCCTTTCTCAGTCTTCCTAGCCAAACCATCATTTTCATTCCATATGCAAGATCCCCCACCTCTGACATTCCGACCTTCTGAATTTGCCCTCAGAGTTCTAATTCGGGAGCAGGACTTAGCCAGGTCAGTGAGCTGAATACACAAGTATTTCATGTATTTTTATCTGCATCTTCATTTAAAGTGAACTCTTTTCAAACCTGGGCACAAAGTATAGATTTTATGTCATTATTGTCATTTGAGTACCAGTGATTCCATAAAACTTTTCCATAGATGACTTTATATATTTTTGTCATGGAAAATATATTTCACAAAATTGTTTCCATAGATTAATTTTATATAATTTCAGGTCAGGCATTTCCCAAAGAAGCACTGGGCCATTGCATTAAAAATCTGCATATGGAGTGATAAAATACTTCCAAGTAATTTACAAGGGTAACAATAGCCTTCCTATTACCATTGTGACTTTTTTCTCTATCAGCTTTCCTAGTTAATGCAGAATTCTCCATCTTTTCTCTATTCTTTTTACCTGTATGGTTCATCCCATTTACATATTCCAGAAGACTTTTAAGGGGCAGAAAGGCAGTAGTAAATTATATCACTAAAAGGAATACTGCTGGGAAGGGCAAAAAGAGCTTTTACACAACTAAGGAGAAAAACTATACTGAAATAGCAATTCTGTACTTTCAGAGGAGCATTTTAAAAGTATATGCCAAGCAAAAAAATTTTCTCCAAATAATATTAATTACTTATGTCTTCTGTATCAGTAGAGCTTTAAGAAACTTAGTTTTGTTTCTTTTCCAGATGTTATTTTTAAGAATTAACGCAAGTTACAAACTCCACTTGAAAAAGCAATTATCTCACTTAAATGTGATAAATGATGGAGGACCTCAAAATGGGTATGTTTTCAACGTATTTTCGCCACAGACTACCGTATTGAGTCGTTTGATTAGTGTCTATTCATTACACTGTCCTTTACGACTATAATCTTGCCAGGGCCCCACAGCTGTAAAATCAGCAATCTTTTGCCTTTTTTTTTTCCCTCTGTGGAGGTGCTGTATCTCTATATCTATCTGTCTGTTTATGTTATAGTGTTTTATAAATGGTCATTTAGTTAACTGACCTTACATGTCTACTTTGAGGCAGTGTGCGTTAGTAGCACCTCCTTAGGTCAGTCACCCAGTAGTCTTCAGCTGTCCAGACAGGACTCAGAGTCCTACTTTGTACATGTATGACCATGAGAAAGTCACTTAAACTCTGCCTTATGTATAAAATGAGAGAGGTAAAATCTCTTTAATTCCTCCACAGGGTTACAAAAAATAATGTGCATATATTTTCTTGTAAGCCATTGAACAAATTTTATGGATTATTGGTGAAATAATATGACATATAAAACATAAGATTTAGAATCAGAAAACTTGGGTTCAGTTTGGCCACTTACTTACTCTATAACTGAGAGAGTCACTTAATATCTCTGAGCCTTAATGTTTCTTATATTGGGAATGATAAAAAGTTCTGTCACAGAATTTTTGTTAAGAGCAAGGTAGGTTAGGATATGAATTTAAAGATTATATAAAATGCAAGGCAGTGATTATATAAGTTAGACCTTAGTATGATTTCTGTACTCTGTTTGTTACCTGTTCATGGATTTTTAGGAATGGAATATTATTTTTCCCCATTAAAGATATTTCAGGCTTAAATTTCAAACTTACAGGGACAAATGTAAAAACCACATTTTGGAATCACAAGTTGGCTTTGCCCTTAAAAAAAAAAGTATGTTTGACGCTTGAACGGTAGGGAAGGGCATTAGGTGTGCTGCCCTCTAGCAGTTGAAAAATTTGAGAATAGTTTAAGGACTTGGCCCTCCATATACAGGGTTTCTCTGTACCCACAATTCCACATTCACAGATTCAACCAACTGCAGATCATATAATGCTCTAATATTTACTATTTTTAAAAATGGACCCACACAGTTAAAACCTGTGATGTTGGAGAATACAGTAAATTGATTTTGCAGAAAACTATTTGTAAGCTTCAAACTGCTGAATTTGTCTGCCAGGCTGAATTTAAGAGTTTTATGCAAAAATCTGATTTTCTTTTGATTATTACCTGGTTCTTCCTTTTTTAAAGAATTATTTTATTTTCAAAAATTTCAAAGCCACAGAAAAGTTTAATGACAGTATAATGAATACCAAATATCTCTCAGACACTATTCAAAGAAACCTAATACTGTTTTAAANCTGAGTACTGAAGAATTGATACTTCTGAACTGTGGTGTTGGAGAAGACTCTTGAGAGTCCCTTGGACTGCAAGGAGATCCAACCAATCCATCCTAAAGGTGATCAGTCCTGGGTGTTCATTGGAAGGACTGATGTTGAAGCTGAAACTCCAATACTTTGGCTACCTGATGCAAAGAGCTGACTCATTAGAAAAGACCCTGATGCTGGGAAAGATTGAAGGCAGGAGGAGAAGGGGATGACAGAGGATGAGATGGTTGGATGGCATCACCGACTCAATGGACATGAGTTTGGGTGAACTCCGGGAGTTGGTGATGGACAGGGAGGCCTGGCGTGCTGCAGCCCATGGGGTCTCAAAGAGTCAGACATGACTGAGCAACTGAACTGACTGACTGACCATTTGTTAAGATTTGCGCACTAAACTGTAGGGGTGTCATATTTCAACAAAAAGTTAATATCTCAGTTTTCACTAATATCTAGACAAGTTGGAAGTTTTCTCCTGTCTGGAATAAAATCAGTTAACTCAATTATGAAGATGCTGTACATTTTTCTTTTCTGATGAGAATTACAAGTTTTTATTAAAATTCCTGTAATCAAAGACACAAATTACTTCAGACTTCTATTTTCCACAGCTGCCAAAGAATAAATTTTTATTGTTTTAAGCTGTTGAAGTCCTTTTATGAAAGGATTTCACTTCCAACCCAGCCGGCATCTTCTTGAGCTGCATTCCCAACACCAAAGGTAGTTGTTGAGTTATAATGCAGACAGGAGACCAGTTTTAGAAAAGAGCAAAGAAACTGACCCAGGGATGTCTAGAAACTTGACATCTAGTAGGTGTGGTAAGAAATACCAGTGAAGGGTGTGCTGATCAGTACATAGGAAAGGGATAACTGGTTAATGATGTAAATAAGAAGGAATTTCTATTTGGCACAATATACAAAAATTAATTTTAGGTTGATAAATACATGAATATGACTATTCGTGGGGTCTCAGGGCTGTACGCTAGTAGGAGTGCATTTGGAGAGGTCCTTTAGGTGTAGAACTGGAGCAGTAAAAAAGAGAAAGCACCGTTTTGGGTAGGATCCAGGTTGTTGTTAGGTCACTGAGTTATGTCCGACTCTTTGTGACCCCATGGACTGCAGCACGCCAGCCTTCCCTGTCCTCCGCTATCTTCTGGAGTTTGCTCAAACTCATGTCCATTGAGTCAGTGATGCCATCCAGCCATCTCATCCTCTGTTGCCCCACCCTCAATCTTTCCCAGCATCAGGGTCTTTTGCAATGAGTCATTTTTTTGAATCAGGTGGCCAAAGTATTGGAGCTTCAGCTTCAGCGTCAGTCCTTCCAATGAATATCCAGGGTTGATTTAGTTTAGGATTGAATGGTAGAGACCTAAAATGCCTGGCTCAGCCCTGGGGCAGAGTCCTGGCAGCCAGCCTCTCCCCAGAACCACTCTGAGCTGTGTGTGGGCTCTGAGACTGCTGCAGGGCCCCCTGTCTTGGGGGAGGACTCATCAGAGTGTGTGTGTGTGTGTGTGTGTGTGTGTGTGAGGGCAGAAGAGAGGAGTGTGTGTGGCCGTGACAAAGTTATTTGTGATGAGGAAGGTAAGTGTGGAGAGAGTGAGGGACCTCTGGGGAGAGTGTGTTGGGTGTGAGGGGAGCAACTACAACTCATCAGCATGTCAGGACATTGAGTGTTTGACGGTGTGTGTGTGTGTGTGTGTGACTGTGGACAGCCAAGCCTGGGACAGAAGGGGAGTGGGCAGTATGCGTATGCAGAGGGCCCGGGGTGGGGGGTGCTCTGGGGGACCCAGAGAGGAGAGAGACAGCGAAGGGAAATGGCTGTGAGGGGGAAGTTTCTGGATGGCAGTGGACGTAGATGGGAGCCTTCTGTGTGGAATCTGTGTGAAGCAGTGTGTACAGACAGTGTGAGGAAGCCAGGGTCCCTGTGGGAGGGGAGCCCAATGTGTCTTGGCAGAGAGTGGAGAGTGTGGAGGGCAGGCAAGCAGGCACTTGTGTGTGAAAGAGCATGTGTGCTGGGGGATGGGGGTGTGCAAAGTGGGGAGAGGGTGTGAGGAGACCTGCATGGAAAGTTTCTCGAGGGCTTCTGTGCACAAGGGTGGAAGGAGTATAAGTGAGAAGCATGGAGTGTCTGAGGGGTGTATGAGTGTGTGGAGCCTGAGAGTCAGGGTGGAGTGTGGGTGACGGCGGGTGTGGAGTATGAGGGGGCTGGTGTCTGTGACGGTGGGGGCTGGGAGAAGAAACATGGATGGGGAGTATGGGGCCAAGGCGGTGATGGCTATTGTCGGAGTGGTTGCCATAACGACTGACTTCCTCTGGCTCACCTTTACTTGGCCCGGACTTTGGAATAAATTAACAGGCTTATCCCTGGCCTGGATCTGGAACTGAAGTTGTAAGGGAGCCAAAATGGGCAGGGGTAGTAAAGAAACTGACACCCCCATGTCACTTGCTTTCAATCTTTTTTCTTTTAGCTTGGAAATGCCACACAAGAATAGCTGCCTGGGGACAGGTGTCAGCTGGGGTCATCAGCCCTCACCTGCTGACACCTCTCCCAGGCCCAGGGGCTGAGCTGCATTCCCTCCTTCAGTTTCCAATCAGCCTGGAGCCTCTGAGCAATTGTCTTCCCTTCAATCCCCTCCTGCCTACAAAGCTCACAGGGAGGGATGCCTGGGGGTGCAACAGGTGGGAGTGGAGACACCAACAGAAGTGGGATTTTGTGTGTGAAGAGAAGAGTGTGAGACACTGAACGGAGGTGGGGAGGTTGAGAGGGGTTGATGGCAAGGGATGGGCAGTGTGGAGCAAAGATGGGAGGTGGAAATGACACAGAAGGAAGAGGCGGGGGGCAGGGCGCGAACCCTGTACCACGAGCACTNAATTTCAAACTTACAGGGACAAATGTAAAAACCACATTTTGGAATCACAAGTTGGCTTTGCCCTTAAAAAAAAAAGTATGTTTGACGCTTGAACGGTAGGGAAGGGCATTAGGTGTGCTGCCCTCTAGCAGTTGAAAAATTTGAGAATAGTTTAAGGACTTGGCCCTCCATATACAGGGTTTCTCTGTACCCACAATTCCACATTCACAGATTCAACCAACTGCAGATCATATAATGCTCTAATATTTACTATTTTTAAAAATGGACCCACACAGTTAAAACCTGTGATGTTGGAGAATACAGTAAATTGATTTTGCAGAAAACTATTTGTAAGCTTCAAACTGCTGAATTTGTCTGCCAGGCTGAATTTAAGAGTTTTATGCAAAAATCTGATTTTCTTTTGATTATTACCTGGTTCTTCCTTTTTTAAAGAATTATTTTATTTTCAAAAATTTCAAAGCCACAGAAAAGTTTAATGACAGTATAATGAATACCAAATATCTCTCAGACACTATTCAAAGAAACCTAATACTGTTTTAAAGTCCCACTCCTCTCATATATTCCTACTTTTATTCCCATAACTGAATCTTGCTAGTTGGTTGTTTTCAGACCAGTAGATCCAAAGCATCCACATTAATTCATCACGTGTTATTTTCTTTGTTAATATAACTATTTGGGGATTGGCACTTTCAAGATCTTCATTGTCTCACACTTTTAAAGACAGTAATACTTAGTAAGTCAAATACATCTTTGACTGATCCCTTGACATATAGAATTTCCTGAAAACTTACCTCTAGACTCTAGCCAAAGACAGGAATTTTTTTTTTTCCTGAAATGGCTCTAAAATTTTACTTTTTTCAAGCTGAAATTAGGACATAACATAAAATTAAACATTTCACAGTTAAAAATTCAGTGGCCCTTAGTGCCTTCACAACCACCACCTCTGTGCAACCACCAGCTTTGTCTAGTTCCAAACATTTTACAGAATGAAGCAGGGCAAAGGCTAATAGAGTTTTGCCAAGAAAATGCACTGGTCATAGCAAACACCCTCTTCCAACAACACAAGAGAAGACTCTATACATGGACATCACCAGAAGGTCAACACCGAAATCAGACTGATTATATTCTTTGCAGCCAAAGATGGAGAAGCTCTATACAGTCAACAAAAACAAGACCAGGAGCTGACTGTGGCTCAGATCATGAACTCCTTCTTGCCAAAACAGACTTAAATTGAAGAAAGTAGGGAAAACCGCTAGACCATTCAGGTATGACCTAAATCAAATCCCTTATGATTATACAGTGGAAGTGAGAAATAGATTTAAGGGACTAGATCTTATGGACAAGGTGCCTGATGAACTATGGATGGAGATTCATGACATTATACAGGAGACAGGGAGCAAGACCATCCCCAAGAAAAAGAAACGAAAAAAAACAAAATAGCTGTCTGAGGACCCCTTACAAATAGCTGTGAAAAGAAGAGAAGCCAAAAGCAAAGGAGAAAAGGAAATATATATCCATTTGAATGCAGAGAATAGCAAGGAGAGATAAGAAAGCCTTGTCAGTGCAAAGAAACGGAGGAAAACAATAGAATGGGAAAGACTAGGGATCTCTTCAAGAAAATTAAGAGATAGCAAGGGAACATTTCATGCAAAGATGGGCAGAAAAAAAGAGAGAAATGGTATGGACCTAACAGAAGCAGAAGATATTAAGAAGAAGTGGCAAGAATACACAGAAGAACTGTACAAAAAAGATCTTCACGACCAAGATAATCACAATGATGTGATCACTCACCTAAAGCCAGACATCCTGGAATGTGAAGTCAAGTGGGCCTTAGGAAGCATCACTACGAACAAAGGTAGTGGAGGTGATGGAATTCCAGTTGAGCTATTTCAAATCCTGAAAGATGATGCTGTGAAAGTGTTGCACTCAATATGCCAGCAAATATGGAAAACTTAGCAGTGGCCACAGGACTGGAAAAGGTCAGTTTGCATTCCAATCCCAAAGAAAGGCAATATCAAAGAATGCTCAAACTACTGCACAATTGCGCTCATCTCACAGACTAGCAAAGTAATGCTCAAAATTCTCCAACCCAGGCTTCAATGATACATGAACCGTGAACTTCCAGATGTTCAAGCTGGTTTTAGAAAAGGCAAAGGAACAGAGATCAAATTGCTGACATCTGCGGGATCATGGAAAAAGCAAGAGAGTTGNAGTAGTTTGAACATTCTTTGGCATTGCCTTTCCTTGAGATTGGAATGAAAACTGACCTTTTCCAGTCCTGTGGCCACTGCTGAGTTTTCCAAATTTTCTGGCATATTGAGTGCAGCACAAGCTGGAATCAAGATTGCCGGGAGAAATATCAATAACCTTAGATACGCAGGTGACACCTGCGTATGGCAGAATGTGAAGAGGAACTAAAAGGCCTCTTGATGAAAGTAAAAGAGGAGAGTGAAAAAGTTGGCTTAAAACTCAACATTCAGAAAACTAAGATCATGGCATCTGGTCCCATCACTTCATGGCAAATAGGTAGGGAAACAATACAAACAGTGGCAGACTTTATTTTGGGCTCCAAAATCACTGCAGATGGTGACTCCAGCCATGAAATTAAAAGACGCTTTAAAAGTTATGACCAACCTAGACAGCTTATTAAAAAGCAGAGACATTGTCAACAAAGGTCCGTCAAGTCAAAGCTATGGGTTTTCCAGTAGTCATGTATGGATGTGAGAGTTGGACTATAAAGAAAGCTGAGTGCCGAAGAATTGATGCTTTTGAACTGTGGTGTTGGAGAAGACTCTTGAGAGTCCCTTGGACAGCAAGGAGATCCAGCCAGTCCATCCTAAAGAAAATCAGTCCTGAACATTCATTGGAAGGATTGATGCTAAAGCTAAAATTGAAACTCCAGTACTTTGGCCACCTGATGTGAAGAACTGACTCATTTGAAAAGACCCTGATGCTGGGAAAGATTGAAGGCAGGAAGAGAAGGGGATGACAGAGGTTGGGATGGTTGGATGGCATCACCGACTCAATGGACATGAGTCTGAGTCAACTCTAGGAGTTGGTAGTGGACCAGGAGGCCTGGTGTGCTGCAGTCCAAGAGTCAGATAGGACTGAGCAACTGAACTGAATGGAATTTAGCTAGATTTGTTTCGTTGTTTTTTTTTTTTTTCAAAGAGCCAACTTTTGATTTTGTTGATCATTTGTTTCTTTCTTAACAATTCTTTTCTTAGAATTATTTGGTGTTCTTCTATCAAATTGAATATTTTAACTCATTTCCCATCTTTCATAATTATAACCAATCCATGTAAAAATTATAAAATTTTCTCTAGATACTGCTTTTTGTCTCTAAATATGATATCTTGCAGATAGTGATATATACTACTTTCTTTAAATTCTAACTATTTTGTACTTTCTAATATGAATTTCTGCCCCCTCATTGGTTTCTACTTTAGGAGTGCATTTCAAGTTTGTAGGCATATGTTTTTTTGCCTACAAACTCTGTATTGACTATTGATTTTTTATTTAGTTGCAAAGAATATAGTCTACAGACTTTTAGATTTACTTACTAAAAACACAACTCATAATTATTTTTGTGCTCAGTATTTAAATTACTGACATGCTTCCTCTATTTCTCTTGTCATCAGTGAATATTTCTTATATCCCTTTTCTTATCTTTGAAAGTCCTATTTTTGCAAGAAGGGACCCTTTAATAGTTCTTTTAAGTAAGGGCCAGTGGTAAGGTTTCCTGTTTTTTGTACATGTTAAAATTTTTGATACTGCATTTATTCCTAAGTGATAAGTTTAGTTGATGATAAAATTTTAGGCTGACAGTTATTTTCTCTCAACACTTTATAGGTAGTGTTTTATTGTCTTCTATCATCTTTTGCTGCTTATGAAATGTCTGCTGTTCTCTGTCATTCTTTTATATGTTTTAGGATTACCTTTATGTACTGCAGTTTCACATAATATGTCTAGGTGTTGGTTTACCATTATTTAGAATAATAGTACACAAACTACACTTTTGATCATAGAATTTAGATCTTTGTTTAGTTTTGGAAAATGCTCAGTTATTATCTCTTCAAATACAGTGTCCTACCATATTCTGCATTTGTTTACTCTGAAATGTCTATGGAATGTGTACTTGAATCTTACCTTTATTCATTCACTTATTGATTTGGCTGTGTTGGGTCTCGGTTGCATCATGCCGCATCTTTCATTGCAGCGCACGGGCTCTCTAGTAGTGGCATGTAGGCTCAGTAGTTGTGGCACATGGGCTTATTTGCTCCGAGGCATGTGGGATCTTAGTACCCCAACCAGGATCCAACTTGTGTCCCTTGCATTGCAAGGTGGATTCTAAACCACTGGGCCACCAGAGAAGCCCCAGTTACTACCTGTTTTGTTTGCCATTCCCTGTTAGAGAAATCTGGGGTGGTTTCAGGCTGTTTGGACCTCTAATTCTGTTGACTAACGTGAATGTTTCAGGACTGATAGAAAGTTCACATTAGCATTTTACACGTTTAGGTATGGCTTATTTAGCCATGGTGGCTTCCCCGGTGGCTCAGCCGGTAAAGCGTCTGTCTATGATGCGGGAGACCTGGGTTTGATCCCTGGGTTGGGAAGATCCCTTGGAGAAGGAAATGGCAATCCACTCCAATACTATTGCCAGGAAAATCCCATGAACAGAGGAGCCTGGTAGGCTACAGTCCATGGGGTAGTCAGATACAACTGAGCAACTTCACGTTCATGTTAATTAGCTATAGTTATTCATTATTGTTTTTTGTTTGTTTGTTTGTTTGACTTTCAATAGAGTAAAAGCTTTTAGAACATTACAAGAAGCCCTCAAGTGCAACTATGAACATTGGCAAATCTGGGAAAACTACATTCTCACTAGCACTGATATTGGAGAATTTTCTGAAGCCATTAAAGCTTATCATCGGCTCTTGGACTTACGAGACAAATACAAAGATACTCAGGTAGGGTATTCATATTTTGTTATTTCAGTTTGTGTTTACTATTAATACTTGATTATAGAATATTAATTGTTCCCTTGACTCTACACAGGAAAATTTTGTTAAACTCAAGTAATACATAAAAGAGCACTTTTCTTGTGTAGTTGAATATGCTTAGTTACGTATTAATTCTGACATTCCAATGTCAAATGTTTATTTAATCATAGACTATATGTCACTATGACTCAATAATATGTGGTTTACATGTATATAGTCAGCTTGCAGAAACTTATGCTTATGTTAATTTATTACTTTGGTTATCTCAGTGTAATAGCTGGAATAAATCCCATACTCATTTATTCACTCATTAAACAGTTATCTGTATACTTTCAGATTGTTTGAACAATATAGAAATGAAGACTAACATTTTCCTTGTACTGTTTAATAAGATAGTCTTCATCTTAGGATGAAATCAGAACTGGTTAACTCTAACAGTACAAAAATTACTATATCCTTTCAGAAACTGTGGGAATCTTGAAGGCCCTGAGTTTTACATCCAGTAGGATTAAATATAAAAGACCTTGTGTGGGGTTAATTTGTGAAGAGACTGTATAAAGTTAGAGTGTACAGGAGCTTACAGGTTACAAAGTCAGGGGGCTCAAAAATGTAATATTATATTTGCAATTATCAGTATATGCTATTAGTGAATTTGGAATTATGTAAAAACAGAAATAAGGTATAATATATGATAATGTCGCACTACTCTCATGGCTTAATATATATATACACACTCCATCTATTTCAAAATTTATCTTGTCTGGTCTTTTTTTTTTTAGCTGCAGCCCTTGATCTGTATGAATGCTTTTGCAAATTCAGGTATATAATCGGCTAAATTGTTTTAAAGCTCAGGTTTTGGGCAGTTCACTTAAAGATCTGCGACTTTGTGAAAGTCACTCAGTTGTGTCCAACTCATTGCAACCCTATGTACTACACAGTCCATGGAATTGTCCAGGCCAGAATACTGGAGTAGGTAGCCTTTCCCTTCTCCAGGGGATCTTCCCAATCCAGGGATTGAACCCAGGTCTCCCGCACTGTAGGTGGATTCTTTACCAGCTGAGCCACATGGGAAGCCAGTTCTGTGACTTTTAAGTAGAACCATATACCTACTTATAGGAGCTATGTTGACCCCTTCAACTACTTGTCTTTTCCTTGTTTTTATTTTGTTTTGGCCTTTTTAACTATTATATATTGACAATCCAGTAGAGAAAGAAGGGACTTGAGCTTTGAGTGAAGATCACTTGAAACATGTTTGGAAGCATAGCAGAAATTTTCATCCTAGAGAGGATAGGAGCCCTTGCTGGTCTACTCGCACGCTCCTCCCCCCCGCCCCCCACGCCCCACCATCGTTCACTTGTCCTGTTCACTGTTGTGATGGCTCTTCCTCTTCTGCACTCAGGCCCTAGGCTCTGAGCAGGTCTCGGTATGTTGCCAAACCACTGAGGCTGGCACAGAGATTCCAAAGCGCCTGTTTCTTGTTTACCTCAACTGTAATTTTTTTTTTTTAAGCCCTTATTTACTGAGAAAGCTTCATGAAGGCCATTCTAAAATCTCATGCTTGCTTAGTCGCTTCAGTCGTGTCTGACTCTTTGGGACCCTATGTGCTGTAGCCTGCCAGGCTCCTCTGTCCATGGGATTTCCTAGACAAGAAAGAATACTGGAGTGGGTTGCTATTTCCTTCTCCATCTGAAATCTCAGTGAAGGAAAGTGAAAGGAAAATGAAGCCGCTCAATCATGTCCAACTCCTTGCAACCCCATGGACTGTAGCCCTTCAGGCTTCTCCGTCCATAGAATTCTCCAGGCAGGAATACTGGAGTGGGTCGCCATTTCCTTCTCCAGGGGAATCTTCCCAACCCAGGGATTGAACCCAGGTCTCCTGCATTTGAGGCAGACACTTTACCATCTGAGCCACCAGGGAAGCCTCAGAGAAGAGGTCAATAAGCTCCATTGCTGGTATATTCCATTTTACACTTGAAGTAAATTCTTTTTTTTTTTTTCCTTTCACAAAGCTTGTTCAGAATGCACAAGGATACATTTTGAGCAGTTTTCAGAAAAAGAAAAAAAAGTAAAAGAACAAAACCTTCTCCCAGCATAAATTGAGATGCTTTCATTTAATTTTTATTTTAAATAGATTTTCCAAATGTATTTTAATGATCATGCTCAGTTTTTTTACTCCTTCCAGCAAATCTAATTATAAGAATTTTCACCCATAGTAAAAGTGTATTCTGATTCCCATTGAAAATTTTCTAATCCTGTGCCTGTTTTAGCAGATTATTTAACTTATATGATTTCTAATTTAAGTGAAAAGTTAGTAGTTTCCTACCTAAAGAAAATTATTAGGATTTGGTTTAAATTCATGGCCAGCTAATATTTTAATTTTTTTCCTATAATTCTTCTGTTCTTCAAATTCATAATATGAACCAAACCTCCTTTTGATGAGTTTGAAATTGGTTTTTATAAAAGTTCGGTAGCTTTAGAAACAGTTAAGGTGGCGTGCAGACTCATTAGACTTCCTTCTCACAGCACTGCTGCCACACGCAGGAGCACTGACAATCGTTCCTGTTAGAAAAAATACTGCTTGTAAACAAAGCACTTAGAGAAGCATGCGGTGCCGTAATGATGCCAGATGTTGTGGCTCTTTGCTTAATTTTTATTTTTGGATTTGGGGAAATAATACTGAGAACATAAGGGCTAGATAACCAGTGACGTGTTCAAGCTAAAGGATCATCTCTAGCGATTTATAAGAGAGAACTTTTGGGTACTTAGATGGAGAAATAGCCATAGTGAGGTAATTTGCTAGTTTATATAAGGCCCTGTGAATAGCCCTCTCCAGAAGTGTCACAGAATGCTGATGGCAACGTTTGGTCTCTGGCAGGTGTGGGTAAACTCGCTCCATAGTGGTTAAGTCATCACTGAAGGAAGGTCCTCAAGGCTAGTGCAGGCTTAGTCATATTTAGCTTTGTGACATGCTTGTGTCTGTCATCATGCTTTCTCACCACTAGTCAGCACGGACAGAGACAATTGATAGATTGTCTGGAATATTTTTATCTTGGCTAAAATAATTTTACTTAATTTGACTCTGCAAGTTTGGCAACAGGTGTCTTTAAAAAAAACTCTGATATTCTTATGTTTGACACTACCTGACCTCATTCTATTTTAATTTGCTTTAAAATTCTTTTTGTCTATGCTTTTTCTACTTTATAGATATGATTATTTTCATTTAAATTTTTTTCTCTTGTGTGTGTGTAAATTCATACTCATTTTAATATAGACACAGGATAAATCTGCTATAAATTGTCTTACTATTTGTAATAAGAGAATGTGTGGGTAGTTATACTACCTTTATCATTTCCTGCCTTTTCTGTCTGTCCTAATTTGACTAATGCATAGATTAGTATAACTCAAGAATGCTTTTCTGTAATAGTAGATATTTATATTCCTGTCTGGATTATACATACTTTTATTAATCTATCATAAAACTTAGTTTTGTGTTTTTGTGTAATTAGTCCCTGTTCCATTTTCCAGTTTTCTACTGTTAATTTATTACTATTAATAGTGCCATGAATATCCTTATAGATAAATCCTTATGTATATACTTCTTTCCTCAGGATGAATTCTAATGTTATTTGTTCATTTTTTTATTTTTCTGCTTTTCCCTGTTCCCCTCACATCCCCTCCCCTTTCTCCTCTTCGAGAACTTACAGTCACTTTGGGAAAAGAATATAAGTATTGTGCTATTGCATCTCATTTGCTGTTTATAAATGGAAGAGGAAGGGAAAACGATTAACACATATCAAGTGCTTACCATGTTCTTGGCACTATCACGGATTACCTTTTACAGTTCAGTTCAGTTCAGCCACTCAGTCGTGTCCGACTCTTTGTGACCCCATGAACTGCAGCACGCCAGGCCTCCCTGTCCACCACCAACTCCTGGAGTCCACCCAGACCCATGTGCATTGTGTCGGTGATGCCATCCAACCATCTCATCCTCTGTTCAACCATCTCATTCTGCCCTCAATCTTTCTCAGCATCAGTGTCTTTTTCCAGTGAGTCAGCTCTTCGTATCAGGTGGCCAAAGTATTGGAGTTTCAGCTTCAAAATCAGTCCCTCCAGTGAACACCCAGGACTGATCTCCTTTAAGATGGACTGGTTGGACCTCCTTCCAGTCAAGGGACTCTCAAGAGTCTTCTCCACCCCACAGTTCAAAAGCATCAGTTGNGCACGCACGCACGCACACACGCACGCACGCTTTCCTGGTGGCTCAGTGGTAAAGAATCTGCCTGCCAATTCAAGGAACATGGGTTTGACCCCTGATCCGGGATGATCGCTCATGCTGCGGAGCATCTATGCCTGTGTGCTGAGACTGTGCTCTAGAGCCCGTGAGCGGCCACTGCTGAAGCCCGTGTGCCTAGACCCTGTGCTCCACAGTCAGAGAGCAACTGCAATGAGAAGCGCACCAACCACAGCGAAGATTAGCCCCCATGGTGCACAGCTAGAGAAAGCCCGGCACAGCCATAAATAAATCTTTTTTAAAAAATGATAGAAACATCTTCCTCTTCTTGCTTTGAGAAGATACCTTTCTGCCAAAACAAACTTTTAATTTCTTTAAGAATTATTATATCCTTTAGCACTAAGAGCTTGCAACTGTGTACCTTTTGAACTTGTATATCATTAATGCCTTATCAAATCTGTTAGGGCCTCAGGACCAAACGAAATCTTGACTAACAAGTGTTGGATCTGACTGCAGAGTGGCTCATTCCTTTTCAAAAAAACAATCTCACAAGTCTGACAGTTTCAGACTGAAAAATAAGATCTTTTAGAAATGGAGACTATCACGCAGACTTCATATTGTTTTAAAATAGATTTGTATCAACATTTGCCTAAAGTGGCTCAAATTAAGTCGTTTGAAAGGAAGGACGACACAGCCTCCCTTCAGTATAGAGACACGACTAGGTCACCGCCAGGGATTTTCTTCGTCTCTTTTCCGATGGTCCGTATGGTTATAATCATTCGTCCCCACCTTGGGGATGGAATGCAGGACTTGGGCCAAGCACCCCAGCCCTAGGGGCAGAAGGTGTGAGACAGAGGGACAGAGGAACGGGCGCATTGTCCCGCTGCAGGGCGCACAGCTTCCCTTCCAGGGCACTGCTGCTTCCGTCGGTCTGTTCACCCGGCTCCAGCCCCGGAGGGAAAGATGCAGGTGTCGGGGCAGGAGAGAGTCTTCCCGAAGTTTGATCTCAGTGACGCGTGTGTGGGGGTTTCTTTGTCTTCTCAGATGTCCGCCCAGGATACTGTTACGCGGCTCTGGCGAATGGGCGCTGTTCTAACCAGCTGCCCCAGTCCATCACCAAGATGCAGTGCTGCTGCGACGTCGGCCGCTGCTGGTCTCCCGGGGTCACGGTCGCCCCCGAGATGTGTCCCATCAGAGCAACTGGTAAGAGCCCTTCCGTTTATCCACAGAGCATCCCATCTCAACCCCTGCAAGCCCTAGTGATAATGTGCATGCTGCAGTTCTAGTGGAAACTGGGGTAGGTGAATAAGATTCCAGAAAATAAGAGAGGACCTTCAGATAAATTTCCTCAGGTAATGAACAGGGGAAACACAGAGGTCTGTACACATGACACTGTTCTCAGGTACTTAGAATCTTACTTAGCTTGCGAATTACCGCTGGCTATCAGCCTGACCAGTCTGGAAGAACTGGCTCTTCCTTATCCTCACGTATTTCTTTCGGCTCTCATGTAGGGCTCAAAAGCTCACTAGAATAAGAGTCAACTCATTCAGAGCCTTTCAGGTGAGTTATTGTGGATATAAATTCTTCCTGCCCTNGAGAAACTCTGGGCTGGCTGAAGCACAAGCTGGAATCAAGATTGCCAGGAGAAATATCAATAGCCTCAGAAATGCAGATGACACCACCCTTATGACAGAAAGCAAAGAACTAGAGAGCCTCCTGATGAAAGTGAAAGAAGAGAGTGAAAAAGTTGGCTTAAAGCTCAACTTTCAGGAACAAAGATCATGGCATCTGGTCCCATTACTTCATGGCAAGTAGATGGAGAAACAGTGGAAACAGTGGCAGACCTTATTTTTTTAGGCTACAAAATCACTGCATATGGTGACTACACCCATAAAATAAAAAGACTCATACTGCTTGGAAGAAAAGTTGTGACCAACCTAGACAGCATATTAAAAAGTAGAGACATTACTTTGCCAACAAAGTCCGTGTAGTCAAGTATATGATTTTTCCAGTAGTCATGGATGGATGTGAAAGTTGTACAATAAAGAAAGCTGAGTGCCAAAGAATTAATGCTTTTTAACTGTGGTAGGAGTTCCAACCAGTCCATCCTAAAGAAATTCAATCCTGAATGTTCATTGGAAGGACTAATACTAAAGCTGAAACTCCAATACTTTGGCCATCTGGTGCAAAGAGCTGACTCATTTGAAAAAAACGTGATGCTGGGAAAGATTGAAGTCGAAACGATAAAGAAAGCTGAGTGCCAAAGAATTAATGCTTTTGAACTGTGGTAGGAGATCCAACCAGTCCATCCTAAAGGAATTCAGTCCTGAATGTTCATTGGAAGGACTGATGCTAAAGCTGAAACTCCAATACTTTGGCCATCTGATGCAAAGAGCTGACTCATTTGAAAAAAACGTGATTCCCAGTGGGAAAGATAGAAAGATTGAAGTTGAGAGAAGAAGGGGACAACAGAGGATGAGATGGGTGGATGGCATCACTGACTCAGTGGACATGAGTTTGAGTCAGCTCTGGAGTTGGTGATGGACAGGGAGGCCTAGGGTGCTGCCCTCCATGGGGTCACAAAGACTTGGACACGACTGAGCAACTGAACTGAACTGAAACTTTACTACTCCGAGGAAATCCCTGGCCTGTTAAGTGTGCATGCTTGTGTCCAACTCTAGACTGGAGCCTGGTGCCCACCTCCAGGGGNCTAGGGTGCTGCCCTCCATGGGGTCACAAAGACTTGGACACGACTGAGCAACTGAACTGAACTGAAACTTTACTAGTCCGAGGAAATCCCTGGCCTGTTAAGTGTGCATGCTTGTGTCCAACTCTAGACTGGAGCCTGGTGCCCACCTCCAGGGGAACTTTCCTACCCAGAGATCGAACCTGCATCTTTTATGTCGCCTGCATTGGCAGGTGGGTTTTTTTTTTACCACTAGCACCACCTCGGAAGCCCTATTAAGCAATGTTCCCTTCCTTCTCCCCTTCCCCACACATTTTATTTTTAATGTGATTTTCTTTTTCTCTATTTTAAGACATTTTAAAAATACAGAGACATATGGAGAATATTTGTATTTCTGTTACTTAGAATTGATCAGTATTAACATTTTTAATTTTCACTTGAAAACAAAGTTCAGCAATTTTTAAAATTGGCATTCCAAACAAAGCTTGAGTACCCCTTGACCCCTGTCTCGAGTCCTTTCTCTTTTTCCCAGCCCTTCGGCAGTGTTTCTAGTAAATCTGGTCTATATCCTTTAAGTTCTTCTCATTTACTTCTTTATCTCAGAAAAAAATGTGGAGCTGCTTTATTATTTACATGATATTTTGTACATATGCTGCTTACTTTTTCTATTATTTATGCTGATATATAAACATCTTTTCATTGCTTTATTGTATTCTTCCACATGAATCAACCATATTAATGTATCCATTTCACCTAGTGATTGATTTTAGTTTATTATTTTTTTCCATTACAATCATGCCACAGTGAAGATCTTCCCTTATACATGTCTAATGATGTGATGTTTTCTTTAGGGTTCATATCTAGAAGTGAATCAGATGTACATTTTCACTCTACTAGGATTTGCCAGAATGCTCTCCAAAGTGGTTGTACCAAGTTTACATTCCTTTATTCTACATCTTGCCAGCATTTGCTGTTACGTTTTTTAGTTGGTGCCAGTCTAATGGATACAATGGTATTTTGTTTTGATTTGCATTTCCTGTTTGTCTTCACATATTTGTCATTCAGGTGTTTTCATCTGTGACTTTTCGCACTTTGCCCATTTTTTATCTGGGTATTATTTTTTTCTTGCTGATTTTAGATTTTTGCATATGCCTTCAAATTAATCCTTCATTGGTTATATATATTGCACATATTTGCTTTTCTTTTTTGTCCTTTTAGCAAACAAAAATTCTCAACTTTGATGTATAGCATATACTTTCTATGTACTTTCTTCTATAGACTATAAATAGTTTTGTTTGTTAAACATAACGATCTTTTTAAAAAATGGAGATTTATGTTAATTTTGTTTAATTTTTAATGTGGGAAACTTGCCTTAAAAATTTTGTTCCTTTCTGAGCCTCTGCTGTTAGTTTCAGTGTATTTACTAATCCTATTATCACAGAAAACATAATTATTCTTTTCTGAACCAGAAATTTCAAACAAAAATATGGTTGTAACTAAATTCTGCCATGTGACAAAAGCTGAAACATTAAGTACACAAGTACAAAGGTATCTGGAGACTCTAGTACATAAAAATATCCTTGCCCTCTTGTAGTCCAGCAATCCAGACCTTACATGCTCTTTAAAATATCAAAGCTGCATTTCCCCTTTCTTTATAAAATACTAAATCAAGATCTTGTTTTTTTTCTCTGTGGTCTACATCTGTCAATGTATACGTCTCGTCAGACTGGTCCCTATTTCTTGTGTGTGGAACTATGATATTTATCTGAGCCTTCTTTCCAGGAGTGTTTTTTCAAGGATAAGCATTAATGTAACAGCTAAATACTCAAAAGTGTAATTCTTGGCTTTTTGTCAAGTATCGTTATATTTTCAGTATCAAGTTTTGTATCCACTAGTACTTACATGTGAGTATCAGCCTTCATTTAACTTTTTAAGATGGCACTGAGGAAACCTTGTCTTTTTCTTGAGTTCACTAGTGACATACATGTATACTCTAGTGACAACTGATCCAAAAAAAAAGTTTACACCATTATTTTTCTGTTTCATACTGTTTTAAGATAAATGTATTTGTGAAACTGACTCCAATCTTTTGGAGACAGAGCTGTTTCAACAAAACTGTTGAAAGAGAGCATTATATGATCTAACTATATGATAGTAGGAATCCTACCAAGAGAAATATATTGACATTTGGTCCCTAGGGCATCCAAATTTTAAATCACAGTCAGTCTAGAAGCTAGAATAGGTCTACTTTATTTGAAATGAAAGCATGAGATTAAAAATAATTAATAATAATTTTCTCTCCAATGTTTAGGTTGGTCACAGCAGATGTAGCTTTTTACACTGGAAATCTTCAAGCCTTAAAAGGCCTTCAAGATTTGGACCTAAATATGGCCGAGATCTGGGAACAGAAAAGGTGATGACGTACTGGAAAACGGGGTAGTTCATCTGACCAGGGGATGTGTGTTTATAATGGAAACATGGACGCCTGTGACTCAAGAACTGAATCTGGAGCCCATAGTGAACCGGGATTGGGAAAGGGGAAAAGGAGTGTGTCAGTGATGGGAAAGTGGGATTCAGTGGGATCTACAAGGAATGCCATTTGTGTGCTTCCTTCAGTGAGGAGTAACTGATCAGGTGTCTATAACATTTTTCATTCTCTCTGGAAACAGACTCAGGTTTCTTTGGACCAAATCCAAAAGAACACATAGCTGTAACACAGCTGTAGTTGACTAGAATGCTCTGTATACTTTATATTAAAAAATGCTTTGCATTTCTTCCAGTGCAATGAAATTCATATGGTGTCCCACTTTATTTAATGATGGTACAATTTAAAATATTAAAATCTTACTCAACCTCTGTAGAAAGTTTTCTCTATGAAAGTAAAGCTGTTTGAAAAATTATTTTTTTACAGATCTTTCTATAAAAAATAAACATCTTTTGATTGCTTGGATTTAGGAATTCAGTTTTTGTTTTAGTGACCAATGTTAAGTTTCAGGCTTTGTGTGTTGCAAATTTAATCTTTTTTATCACCGCTGTATGTCGACTGCATAAAGCCTTCCAGAATAGTCTAAATACTTGAAAGGCTGATCACAAGTAATAATTAAAGAGTAAGATTTTGGTGTTTATTTAAGCAACTATTAATTTAAATACTTATCAGATGTGGTATATGAAAGCCTGCAGTTTAACAGCTGTATTTTTATAAAAGTATCTATGAAGGGTTGGGGTGTTTCTTTCCTTTTTATTTTTAGGGGCAAGAATACATTTTCATATATTCTGCCTAATTTTGAGTTCTCATTTTAACATTTAGATAACATTGAAGTATGCCCCCTGCCTCCTTGGGTTCTTGTTTGTAAGTTACTTTCAGTGTGTATATGAACAAAGACCAGGGATAGATAGAACTTTTAAAATATAGGCTGCTGTGTTGGGGCCAGAAATATAAGTTGATGAGTAAATTATTTAAATTAAAGACTTTTATAATACCTACCTTCAAAATTAGAATTAAATGAAAGTGCCTGTGCCTCACTTCACACCAGGAATCTTGCCTAACCCTGTCAGAGTGCCTAACCTTGTGGTGATTATGTACAATGAAATAGTCTTATTTTATGCTCTTTGGTTTCCTAAAAGGAAAGCCTGTTTTCTTTCCTTTTTCCTCATTACAGAGGTATGTCATTGGTTCTTAAACTGTCTGTCTAAAATAAAGCTGTAAAAAATTATCAGACTTTAAAAGACAACTTTTTTTAATAGTATACAGTAAATTTTAAAGAAAATAAGCAGCTTACTCAAAAACAAGCATGGAAGAACTGAAAAATGTAATCGATTCTTAGAGAAAAGCCAAAATTCAAACTATCAGCAGACCTGGATTTGGAAGGTTATTCAAGAACATTTTCAGTGACAGCAAAGCAGCTTCAAGCAATGAAGCTTCAAGGAAAGGGAACTTTTTATAAAGTTACACCCTCACCCTGCTATACTAGAGAACAAGGATGTGACAGAAATGCACTCTCTCTGCCCACCCCACCCCCTTCAGCTGGGAAAAGAAATACCACTTTGTTTCCGCAAATGGAGAGTCTGTGGAAAGCATGGCAGGCATCCCAGTTTCAGAACTAGATGAAAGATAAACCTTCAAGTTTAATTCCTATGGAAATAATGACGTGGTTAATTCTCAGAATGTAAAAACTGGATTTGTTAGTTAACTGGCCAGTGAGTACTTAAATATTCCAGGAGCAAATCTTTCAATTGATAGAGTAAATCTTTCAACTGTTTGGCAAGAGTAAACCAAATTTTTTCTTCAGCATTTCATAAAGTTAGCATTGAAAAGTATGAGTGTACACATGTGTTGCTTCACAGCTTTATTTTTGAAATCACAAGCAGTTCAAAATGACCATCACTGAGGCCTCTGTTAAAAGATTTTCCAGCAGAGTTGCCCCAGTTTTAAGATTAAACAATATTGCACTTTCAGATGAATTAACTTTCAGGATCTTCTTCCAAAAAGAAAAGTATTGCTTCCATCTGTGCTTTTCTTAGACTAAAAGCATACTGCAGAAAACTCTACTTTAAAAATTAACACTGCAGAGTACAGTAACATAGAACAGTACCTGCCTATTTTATAATCTTAGAAGAACTTTTCATTGTGAGAAACTGTTTAGCCCATAATGAGTATAAAGTGTGTACAGTATTTTTCCTTTCAGTGGTCCAAGATACGCAGGTTCCCAGAAACAATCTTGTTCTCTAATACTGCTCCAGGTGGGATGTCAATTCGGTCACCGTGATTTGCGATGATGATAACCGTTCCCTAAGTGACAGAAAAAACAAGAGTAATTGCAACGGCAAGCTGAAATGCAGTTGANCTTTCAGTGGTCCAAGATACGCAGGTTCCCAGAAACAATCTTGTTCTCTAATACTGCTCCAGGTGGGATGTCAATTCGGTCACCGTGATTTGCGATGATGATAACCGTTCCCTAAGTGACAGAAAAAACAAGAGTAATTGCAATGGCAAGCTGAAATGCAGTTGATTTTCATACAGTTATCAAGTTTATGTAGAACTTCACTTACAATGGAGTAAGCGCATTTATAAACAATATGAAATATGAAAACCAAATGGCCTGTTAAGGAAAACTGTAATGCATCCTGTCACAATGCTGGCAGTAGTTCTGGTACCATCTCTGATAAGGAGGCAAGGAATCTAGGAGTGGGAAGTGGACCAGTGCCACAGCATGACTGGCCGTTTCCAAGAACTACTTGCAAGGCCACCAGCATCATCTACCTTCAGAAACTACACGGTGCTTGGTTTTTATCTACATACAGGTTTGTTTTTTTTTTAAAGAACAGTTTAATGATTCATATTTAAGTAAAACTGTTTAGATAAGGCAGTATCAGCAATAATTATATATATAAATATATATATCTTTTTGTTTTTTCAAGATCTTTAAGTCACTTTAATAAGAACACATGAAATCTAGGTATGAAATTTAAAAAAAATACTTGATTAGGAAAAAACTGTTCTATCTTTGGTTCTGAACTTGAATATTCATACCCATAGTCCTTCCTATTTCTTATGCTAGGCTGGAATGATACTCAAAGTACCCAAGCACTGTAGTAATGTGAACGAACATCTTCATACTGATGACATTTTACTTAACAGGAATAGATTATAATCAGTATAAATGGAGTTGTTATTTTTTTCTACTTTCAAATAGTCATCTTTAGTGAATGCTAATTTATCAGTGATTCGATTTTAAAGACTGTCATATTTCAGTAAAATAGTACCAATTCAATTATTTAATAGTGTTTGCTTTCCATGTGAATGCTATGTTCCACAAAATTCCTATACACAACAATTATGATTATATTTTAACTATGTTGTATGTCTATGGATGACAGTATTAATACTAAATATTGAAGTAAGCTATTTCATTTTGAAAATGCGCATCTTATAAGCATTGTATGTCTACGGATGACAGTATTAATATTAAAGTAAGTTGTTTCATTTTGAAAATGCACATCTTACAAGCAATCTGGTACAGAGTAAGAAGTATTCCTTAAAATAAAGGTAAATTTAGGACTAGAGGATGAAACCTGTCTTATAAACTATAAGAACTATAATTTTCATCATAACACACCTTTAATGAAACATTCTTGCCAAATGTCACATCTCCTGAAACTGTGAGGTGATCCAGTTCAAGCATATCTGGTATACTTTCAAATCTTCTTAGATAATCCTGAACCTGAAAGAAAAATGGAAACATAAAAATTGTTTCAAAAATGGGTTGACAGAAAAACAGGGATTAAATTAACAAGGTTTACAGTTCAAGTTTACTTGAACTGTAAATCATTCTGTTCATGGCCAAGCTTAGGCCTTTTATGGGAAGAACCCTATTTATTAAGGACTCACTATGTGAGTAGTGAGAGTTTATATAGCCTGTATAGGAGAGACCACGAGGTAAACTTTGTCCCCACAATCAAGTGTTTACACTACAGATGAGTAGATTAGACATTAAAATAATAATAAGTAAAAAAATAACCACCATGCTAAGAGCCAGGTGAGTGGTTCACATAATCTGGAGTTAGTTGGAAAAGAGATCATCATAGTTTGAAGCAAGCTAGACTGGAGCTGGGCTTTATGAAATGGGTAGGATTAACAAGAAATGGAATACAGTTCCGGAAGAACAACAACACAAAGTATCCAAGATCACTGTCTTTGCCTCTTACTTCCTTAGATTTACTGGCACTAGAATTGTCCTCTATGGCCTTGTTTCCTATTTTGCTGAGACACACAGAAGCAACGGGAAAATTTACACCGGGCTTTACCACTACCACCCACTTGCTCTGGAGTTACCTGTCTCTCCTAGTTCTGGGGTCGGACCATTTCTATTCCAATTTAAGACTAACCCTTCTTATGGTTACTGCCCAAAGATACTATGAAGCAATGCTCCTTTCTCCCTCTTCAGTGCTCCTACCCTCTTGATTCTATCAATTCCCATCAATGTGTGAAAGTGAAGTCGCTCAGTCATGTCCGACTCTTTGCGACCCCATGGGCTGTAGCCTGCAGGCTTCTCCGTCCATGGGATTTTCCAGGCAAGAGTACTGGAGTGGGTTGCCATTATAGAATACGCTATAAATTCTCCCAACTTAAAAACATAACTTGAAAACCTTATATCCCTCTCTACCTGTAGATTCATTTTTACATTTTTCTTTAAGGCAAAACTCTTGAATAAGTTTTCTCATTCAGTATCTTCAATTTCTCTTCTATTCTCTCTTAAATCCATGCCAGTCAGGCTCCAGAACCTCTATACTGTTACAACAAATTGTGAGTTCTCACTCATCTTCCTTGAGTTGGCCACAGCACTTGGCTACAAATGATCAGTTCCTCTCTCGTGAAACATTTTCTTCATTTGGCTTCAGGCCACACACAGTCATGGTTTTCTACCCAGTTCTTCATCTGCATTTCTGCAGTCACCTTTGCTGCTTCCTCCACCATCTCTGCATCCTATAGCCTTGGCGTTCCTCAGGGCTCAGTTCTGGACTCCCTACCACGCCATTAACTGCCTCAGTGATCCTTATGGTTTTAAATACCCAGTTATAAACTGACAGCCCTCAAATTTACCTTGTTTCTAGATTTTTCCTCTGACCTCCAGACTCATATATTCAGCTTCTCCATTTGAAGGTCCAAGTACACTATCTCCAAAATTTAACTGTCCATTATGCTCCCCCTAAACCTGCTCTATCCAAGCTTTCCACACCCTCAGTAAAAGACAACTCCACATTTCCAGTCACACAGGCCAAAAACCTTAGGGCCATCTGTACTCTTCTCTTTTACCCTCTTACCCAGTAAATCCTGTAGGTACAACTTATGAAATATTTCATGTTAACGTTTTTCACTATTTCCCCTGCAGCCTCCCTACTCCAAGCCAGAATTCCAGTAACAGCCTATTCCCTGGTCTCCTTGATTCTACCCTTGCTCACCAGATTGGTCACTTCATCCCTTCATTGACTTTCTCCAATGGCTTCTCACCCCCGAGAAGAAAAAAGCCACACTCCCAATACTCAGTTACAAGGTTCTACACAATCTGGCCTGTTACGTCTTTGACCAACTCTCACCCCCATTGCTCACTTGTTCACTGTGCTCTAGGAACCCTAAAACATGTTCTTCCTCAGAGCAACTAGCTATTGCCCTCTCAACCCCTGTTCTCAAAACAGACAGCCTAAAGTTCTTATCTCTTGCAGGGTATGGAAGAGGCTAGAAGAGTGGGAGGGAAGGAAGAGAAGATGAGGTTAGGTAGAAAATGGTTAGTAATTCCATCTCAGGATCTGGGAAGATGGCGGGTCCATGTAGCATCATGATTTTCCCAGCCCGAGCAGGCAGATGAGGGAGGCACCAAAGACAGGGAGACTTCTAAAATGCATGATGCTATCCTGGAAATTCCAACCCAGCCACAGGACCCAGAATCACAGCCCAGGAATGTATAAGGACAGTGCACATATCCAAACCAGGTGACACTAAGCCACAAGCAGGACTAGAATAGACTTGGATGGCATAGGCCACACAAAGGCTTAACCCTGTCATTTTATTAGCCTCAGCATTTTATGTGACTAGATTTTTTTGGATTCCACTTACCACATTAGGGTCAGGTTTTACTATACTTGCTATTCCTCTTGCCTCGAATGCTTTTTGCCCCAGATACCTGCAGATAAACCTCTGAGGCCACCCAATGTAAAATGTCACCACCACCACCACACCCACACGTTCCCCACTCCTTTATTTAGCATTTGCCACCTGTTGGCATATTTACCTTTGACTTGCTTCTTACCCCACTAGAATATCCAGGAAGGCTAAGATTTTAGCCTGTTTTATTTACTGCTAAATACCTAGAATACTGCCTTGCACATGGCAGAGGCTCAACAGATTTTGTCAAATCAGAATTAACATTCTCTCACTGATGAAAGCAGTAATGGTTTTAGACGAGACATAAGATATAATATCTTAAAATGGAAACATTCTTTACTGCTCTATATAGCAAGCAGTTAAAAAGTGAGTTACATCTTCCTCTTCTATGGTTGATTCTCTTTAAAAGATATCAGAGTTGGAGGAATATAATAGATTAGCAGCAAAGACTGTAATCCAACCTGTGTATCCTATCTTTCTAATTACACATAAAGAAATACAAATTCACATGTATATCATATTGATAATTACATACCTTTGTGAAAGAACTGCCTAATTTAACCAAGGGCACTGTAGGAAATTCCCGTTTTTCACTCATTGTCAAAGATCCTGCATTAAGGCTATAGAGGTTTGACATCACAAGCAAGAGATCTGACGTGGTTTTGACAGGCAGAAAACGGCTTCTAGGAACATTAATACCTAGAGAGTTCTCAAAACTTTTAATGGCAGCCCCTACTGCAGTTTCTAACTGAATGACATTCAGGCCTCCATCCAAAGTCTGTAAGAAACGGAACAGGAGACAGAAACAGGTTTTAGTAACTTGGTTCTATATGGGCTAGTTATCTGGGGAGTGGTTTCAGAGATCCACTGAAGGGAACAATTTTGAGAGCTGATATCTCTGAAGCACTGGGAGGTGCTTATACATATGTGATCTTTTTCAGCATCATAACTCTCTGGTTCGGTAATATTTCCATTTTACAATAAAGAGCTGAAGGTTCAGAAAACCCATGCAGATGACTGTGGCCAAGAGGCCTCCAAGCACCAGAGCTTCAGGACTAAGGCAGACCCTCTACCTTGGGCCCCAGTGCTCTTGCTGCTACCACAGCCCAGGGGCAAGTAAGGACACCATGGATTGCTTGGCAAACTAAGGGATGGGTGTCGACTCAAAGAGAGGGCCAGGAACGGAAGAAACTAACTAGGTCAAAAGGAGTGACCCATGGCCTACATGGGCCAGAGGCAGTGGACAGTGAGTCTGTGTGTGGTGTGCTGTGACTGGAACCAGGGAGCCCAATGGTCTGCAACTTTGGCTTACCTTTGGATTTACAATGATTTCCATGTCAATAGCATTCTGCTCCTGCAGTCTTTTAACTGCAGCAAGAGAGATCCATAGGTTGTTTGTGTTAAATATTTTGAATTTTGATACAGATTTGAACTCATCAACATGCGCTTTTGGCACTTGAGCAATTTCCACCAGTCTCAGTTTGCCTTCATACTGAGTGAGTGTCCCACCCTAGAAAGGCAAAGAGTGAGTGCTTCTACATCGCTCCCAATTATAACCATACCACGTTGTTTACAGTCTATGAATGACACAGAAAAGTCACTGATGACAAAATCCCCCAGAAATGGAAGGCAATGACCGTGATTCGATCTGGGATACAAAGTAACACATGTATAAAAGTAGAACCAAAGAAAATAATTCAGGTTGTCAGCTGTTTTATACTCCCTCTTGTCCATAATAAAAGTCCTAGGGGTACCTCAGTGTTCTCCTCACTTTCCAAACAACTGTTCCAGAAACAGATATTCCTCTTATTCTCAAACCACCGTCTCACCAAACGACCAATCCTGCCACCTCAGACCCTGCTCTGACTGTCTCTGGGATAAGGGGAGTAAAGACAGAGGCACAAGTGGAAGAGAAGAGACTTCAGAGTGGCCTTAGCCTCGAGGCCGTGAGGGGCAGGAAAACGGGAATGTTCACTTGTGTGTGAGGGGGACCTCTGCAAGAGAACCCAGCCCAAGGACCAGCCAGAGTATCACACACTACCCACTTCTCTTACGCCCTGAAGCTAAGTGGAAAACCTTGTGTACTATTCAATCAAAGGCCAAATATCATCATCACTAAACATGCAAAATGAAAAAAAACAAACTTTTGCTTTGTATAAAACTGCTCTTTTTGGTTTGTAACAAAAGATATTACGGTGATAAAATATATACAGAGAGAAATACATACTGTAGAAATAGAAATAAATTTCCATCAAAAGAACAATTAAAAACACTTAAGCATCCAACTAGAAGAATATTAATGGTTGGAACAAACACAGTGTTTTCACATGTTTCAGATAATCCTATAAATATGCGTGGAATTGTTTTTTAGTTAAAATTGCCCACATAGATTGTTTGAGAAAAATGATTTTACTACTATTAACTCTGGATGTACATTACACACTGTTATATCAGATAGAACTTAGGGTACTCTAGAACACTACCCCACTTTAGCTTACAGTGACGTTATCAAGTTTCTAAGCTTAGAAACTTTTCAATAAAGAATTGCAACTATGAAATGTGAAGATGTAAATCCCCAAACTGCTTCCTCTCAGTATTTACCTTTACATCCGCTCGGGTTTTATTTGTGACTTCCATGACAAATTCACAAGGTTTTCCATTGGGTGGGTTCATGAGATGATTAAGAATATAAAGATCCACTGTGGCACCCAGATTATCTATGTTGGACACAAAAATATATTCTTTGCCTTCTCCTATAAAGGTGTCGAGCAAACCAGAGTTGTAGAAACTGGCATAAATATCTCCATGACCCGGAGGATACCAAGCTTCTGTATTTTCCCCTGAGTATGATACGTTCTTTGCTACAGGCAGTAATGATTCTTTATTAATCCTTGGGTACCTTAAGAAAACAAAGTTTCTTTTTCAGTATCAACTCTGTAGAGTATTCCAGATCTTCGAGTAAAAAACAATGCATGTAAAGTTAAATAAAATTTCCCTCCTTTTCAATTCATCATAGTAATTTAATCATAAATCAGTCTATTTAAGAAAACCTCTCATTATCTGTGTTGACCAAAAAACCAGCTTCCTATATAGTGATATTTGCTGCAAAAAAGAATTATTCCATGGTCATTCAGATGGGAAGACATCCCATATTTTTAAGATATTCCTATGTTTTATGACTCTTCAAAAGGAAAGACATATTAAGTAAATTTTCTCAAACTTATTTGGTGGTGAGGTTGTTCTTTTCCTTGAAAAAAAAAAGGAAATACTCTCTATTTGGGAAATGCTGTCCATTCTTACCAATAGATATATTCAGGGGTGGTTCTCTTCCTTTCCCAGAAAATCAACAGCAGGTTGGTACTCAGGGATGTCTGCTTCTTACCACTTTTGAGAACCAAAATCTCAGGCAGATTCTCTTTTAAGAAGTTCAAGTTACATACCCACAGAGTGATTATAACTGCCATGTATCTGTTAACTAATGTTTAGCCTTTAAAGGCATTAAACACCTGTAGACAGTTTGGCACATGTACACCTTGAGGCTGCTCTGTTTAAACAAAGAAGTCCTCGTTTCCCAAAAGTAACATCCCACAGAGCTAATTTTTTTACTCCTTGTACCTGCTTTGATTAAACGTGTAGATTTTCACACGACAGTGATTATACTTCTGTAGTATTTTTTTGGTATCTTCATCCGTGTTAAAAGAGTTCATTAGAACAAGAGGAACATCAGTATCGTAGGTTTTGTTCAAGTGCTAGGGAGGAAAACGACAATCAGGTCACTCAGACTTACTATTCTTTTGTTTCAAAGTATAAAATTAACTCTCAATGGCTGATCACAAAATGTTCATATCATCTATAATAGCAAAATATATAGATTTGAAATAAACTATAACTAGCATCTTTACCATGTACTTGCTCATTAAATTACAATCCTATGAGACAGAAACTACTGCCTGCATTTTATGGATGGCTAAACAGGCCCAGAGAAGTGGCAGGTCAGTGGCAGAGCCAGGACACCCCTCCCAACCCCCACAGTCCAACTCTGGGGCTGTGTGCCAAGCCACAGTGCCCTATGGCCTCACTGGATGGGCAAATACAGACTACGTATTTACTCTGTGTCCAAAGTACTGTGGGGATGAAAGTACAAATGTTACAAAGACGTCTCCCTATTCTCAGGAATCATGTTAAGGACTGTGAATAATACCCTAACTGGTATCTTTTCTATCTCTAGGAAGAGCTAAGAGGCAACACAAAGTGAGAAGAAAATACAGTCTTAGAAGTCAGACTGCTCTGTGTTCCCTGTTTGATTCTGCACTTACTGACTAGCTAGGGAGGCCTGGGCATAAATCAACCTCTCTGTGTCTTGTTTCCTCATCTGTAAAATGGTGATGATAACAGTGCTTATCTTACAGATTTGTTGAGAGGAACAAATGAGTCAATTCATGTAAAGAGCTCAGAATGATACTTAGTAAGTGCTGGGTAAATGTTAGCTGCTGCTGCTGCTGCTAAGTTGCTTCAGTCATGTCTGATTCTGTGCGACCCCATAGACAGCAGCCCATCAGGCTCCCACGTCCCTGGGATTCTCCAGGCAAGAACACTGGAGTGGGTTGCCATTGCCTTCTCCTTAGCTGCTGCTACTGCTATTATAATGGTTGCTGGCACCGTATAAGAAACTAGGGATATAGAGATGAAAAAGACAGGGGCCACTGCCCTTTAAGAGCTAATGGTTTCTATGACTAAGGATTTAATTTCTATGTAAAAGAGAAGTCAATGACAGTTCTTAGCATCCACGGTGCCCAGCCAGATACATGAAATTCTCCCCAGCCTCCAAAAGGGGGCTAATAAAGTCAGATCATCCCAGCTCTGATGAAGGCTACCCCTAGAGAGAAGGAGGGGAGAGAGGCAGGGAGATCAAAGGAGAATTTGAAGAGATCCAGAGATGCCAGCACCACAAATGCTATTTAAAGATCAAAAGCTTTCACATCACTCTAAGGATTTGCTTTTAGGAACACCAAACCTTTTTTTACACACTAATAGANAAAAATACAGTCTTAGAAGTCAGACTGCTCTGTGTTCCCTGTTTGATTCTGCACTTACTGACTAGCTAGGGAGGCCTGGGCATAAATCAACCTCTCTGTGTCTTGTTTCCTCATCTGTAAAATGGTGATGATAACAGTGCTTATCTTACAGATTTGTTGAGAGGAACAAATGAGTCAATTCATGTAAAGAGCTCAGAATGATACTTAGTAAGTGCTGGGTAAATGTTAGCTGCTGCTGCTGCTGCTAAGTTGCTTCAGTCATGTCTGATTCTGTGCGACCCCATAGACAGCAGCCCATCAGGCTCCCACGTCCCTGGGATTCTCCAGGCAAGAACACTGGAGTGGGTTGCCATTGCCTTCTCCTTAGCTGCTGCTACTGCTATTATAATGGTTGCTGGCACCGTATAAGAAACTAGGGATATAGAGATGAAAAAGACAGGGGCCACTGCCCTTTAAGAGCTAATGGTTTCTATGACTAAGGATTTAATTTCTATGTAAAAGAGAAGTCAATGACAGTTCTTAGCATCCACGGTGCCCAGCCAGATACATGAAATTCTCCCCAGCCTCCAAAAGGGGGCTAATAAAGTCAGATCATCCCAGCTCTGATGAAGGCTACCCCTAGAGAGAAGGAGGGGAGAGAGGCAGGGAGATCAAAGGAGAATTTGAAGAGATCCAGAGATGCCAGCACCACAAATGCTATTTAAAGATCAAAAGCTTTCACATCACTCTAAGGATTTGCTTTTAGGAACACCAAACCTTTTTTTACACACTAATAGACTAAAGATAGCATGCTCCTTGACTAGCTCAAATCCTCATCTGTTATTTTATAAGGTAACATTTACAGTAACCTGAAAACTGAAAATCATTTTGGTAGCTCATGAGAAAGGCTCAACGTTCCAACTCACTTCAATTTGCTGAACGGTCAGATCCAGAAAGGTATTCTCGTTCCTCACGCCAATCAGACTCTTTGGGCCTTTGCAGCCCATGCTGGTTCCCAAACCGCCATTGAGTTTCACCACCACCAGCTTGTTCAGCACAGAGGATACATTATCAGGTAAGCCTCTGGCCTTTATCTTCTCATAGGGCTGAATCTGAAAAATTTTTTAAAGTTGTTAAGAGGTTAAACCAAATCAACAACCAAGGTTATTTCCATGCTTCCTTGAAGAGGTTTGCTTTTTCTGTAGAGTTTCAGCTACATTTTCTTTAATGTCCAGGGCCCTTATGGTTCAAAATTAAGTTCTTATCAGCAACTTCCCTTGCACACACAAGTAGTTCAGTGGTTCACTTACAGTACAATGGAGCACAAGATTGGGAAAAGTTACAGTCTACAAACATTTTGGCTGGCTGGTGAGAATATACTTCTCTTGGACTACCTTCAAAAGCACTGAATTCTCAATGTGTATCAACATAGCAAACAGGATGCACACACTCACTCACATCTGTATATGTTTCTGGTGCACTATGAGTCTGCTTAGGTTCTGGACAAGTATGCATATGATCACACAGTTCTGGGTAACATACTCGTGAAATTCCTGGAGACAGTGCCAAACATTCGGAGCAGGCTACCAATGCTTGCCCTGTTATGGTTCACAAGGGTGTGATTTTTTGCAATCAGAAAGTTTTTTTTTTTTTTCAACAAAAGCAAGTTTGCCTGAAAGAAAATGAGCTGTGTAAACAGTAAAACAAGTTTGAAATGAGCACAGAGGCTTAATCTTCAATTTCTTCCTCACAGGAAAGGAACAATGACAGTGGAAACTCAAAATTCTTCTGTTAGAAGAGAGGCACAAACAAGTCTAAACATCTTACAACAAGAACGGAGCTTTTAAAAAGATCACAGTATATTTTCTATCCATTTACAGAACATTTGTTGTTACTTTTCTTTTATGAAATAGGTCATCAAATGTACTCTTTAGTTACATCATGGTGGAGGATAGATAATACTTAAGGGGACTGAAGAAATAAAACCAGAACTCTTTCATCCTGCAAAACTGGACCTAAATTCATTAGAAAACAACAAGAAACAATGAGAAAAAACCTTTCTACTTCCTATCTCCATGAGTCTCGCTGCTCCAGGTGGCTCAGACATGAATCACAATGGACTTGTCTTTTCTGACTGACCTATTTCACTTAACACAATGTCCTCAAGGTTTAATTAGCATTCTTTTTTTTAAAGTGACTTATTTATGCTTTAGGAGATTCCAAATTAATGCAGATTTTTCCAGACAAATGCTTTCATTTAATAAAGTTGATATTTGTGTATGCAGCAGATCTGAGAGAAGGGGAGACTGACAAAGAAATGTAATACAAGTTGACAGATTCGATGGCAAATCGAGCCTTATGTAACTTTATTCCATTTGTAGGTATTAAAATTGAATAGAATACATGTTCTGAAGTCTTAGTTTAGTGAATCAGAAAATGGATTCTCTTCATTTGAATTTAAGAAACAATACACTCAGCTTTGAATTAAAAGATTAAAAGAATGAAAAATAATACAAGTGTAACCATGGTTCTAAAAGTGTAAGTCTGAGAAAACGTTGCTCTTTCAAATACAGTTGATAACAATACAAAATGGCAGGGCTTAGGGTTTCAGACACTACTCAACACCTGAGTTATGAGTTTTCCATTATCTCTTAGGAATGGGCAGCCTGTCATTTCAGGGCAGAAAGTTTACAAAAATGTAAACAATGTAAAAAGAAATTTCTTCATATTTTTAGGTATGCAGTCAAAAGATCAACAGGATAGCATTTTTCACCATTTTTGTCACTCTCCTGACACAGTGGTAAAAGCAGCTGAGCAATTGAAATTTTAATTTTATTTAATATTAATGTAAATCAACATACATGGCTAGCAGCGTGTGCAGTTCTAGATGGCCTGTTAAAAAATATCAACCAAACAATCAGAATTATGTTTCAGTTTTAATAAAACTCTGCCAAAATCCTTTTTTTCTTCAATATAACCTTGTTTCAACTTCAATGACACTGACTCATATCATCTGTGCAGATAAATTACAGTGTCAACCTTGGAGCCTTAAAGTTTCACCGGGAGAGGAAAAAACCCCAATATTACATATATTCATGACAAAACATCTTTGATCCACATATGGCAAAGAATATAAAATATTTAGAGAAAAAATGTTTTCTTCATATTAATCAAACTTCAAAACATGCATTTTACTAGAATGCTTTAAGAAGACAGTTCCTTACGACTGAGTCTATGGAGGCTAAACAAATTTTTTCTTGTATCCCCCAAATTTAATCTACATATAATGGTGATCATGTATCCTCCTTTATTCTCTATATAACGGTGATAAAGGTCCCAGCCTCACAATGACTTTAACACTAGGCCATCTGCCTTCAGCCAAAAGGTATATTAAATGCACTTTTGGTCTTGATTCAAATCTTCCCAAGATTGGTATCTTGAGAACTTCAGTTTAAATTTAAAATGTACTTCTAAATTAGCTTTCAAATATTGGGAATGAAATAAAATAAGCTGATCCAAGAACAATATTAAATTCTAAAACTGAGCTAATGAAGACTTTTGGGCCCAGGTGCAGGCAACTCCCAAGTAGAAACTTGTTTATCATTTAGGTGCGAGCCCAGAATTCTCTATGAAGTGCCTTACTTAGAACTTTGTACACCAAGTTAAGTGGGTAGGGAGTCACCCAACCCCTACAAATGTCAAGGAACCATGGTTCTTTAGGTGGTGCTTTCAGTAATACCTACTTGTCTTGCTATAATATAGCAGCTAATTAAATACAGGCCCCGCTGAAGAACTGACTGTTAACAAGAAAAGGACTATGGAGAGAAAGGGAAGAAGTCACAAGGTGTGAAGTAACAACGTACAGCCAGGGAGAAGATGTCCAGAGTCATCAAGTCAGCATTGCTACTAGAAACCTCCACTTTCACTTACATTCCAGCTTAAATCCACCCGACTCCGCATACAGACACAAACACACAGAAAGGCAGCAGTCATGCATGGAAGGAAGCCAAGACAGTTTTGGTCTACAGCTTACTGCAGTTTAAATTAGGTGGCAAGCTCAGCTTTCATCACATAAATCACCCCATATACCAACACAAGTTCCCTCTGTGGGTGATGCTGTCCACACCCACCACCAGGGACCTCACCAAGCAATCCCACAGAGCTCGGTTTATTTCCAGAGCCAAGAGGACCTGTGTTAGAAGACTGCTTGGCAACAGCTGAAGTTATGCTGGACACACCTAGTCACAGGGACATTAATAGACCTGTTCTCCACTATTCCCCTCTGAGCTCCCCCAGGAGAATGCACAAAGACATCCACTCAGGCAAAGATGGACGGGGTTGGGAGATGACAAGGGAGGACCGTGCACTGCTGGATACAGCCTAGATGTTACTCTGACTGAGTCACTTTAGTCAGTCACCAGTACTCCCCAGATGGCGTCAGTGGTAAAGAACCTGCCTGCCAACGCAGGAGAAGTAAGAGACATGGGTTCAGTCCTTGGGTGGAGAAGATCCTCTGGAGGAGGGCATGGCAACCCATTGCAGTATTCTTGCCTGGACAATCTCATGAGCAGAGGAGCCTGGTGGGCTACAGTGCAAAGGGTCATAGTCAGACAGGACTGAAATGACTTAGCACGCACAGTGCTATCTCTGCTTTCAAGCCTGATCACCATGTTTCTCTTTCTCCAAGACATGAATAGAATTCAGTGTTCTATGAAGACCTCTGTGGCATTGTAAATATACAGCATGGCAACCTCTACAGGTAAGGTGGGGCAAACCTCAGGAGGCTCTCTGCAAAATGTGCTCGTGCTGCTGCTAAGTCACTTCAGTCGTGTCCACTCTGTGTGACCCCATAGATGGCAGCCCACCAGGCTCTGCTGTCCCTGGGATTCTCCAGGCAAGAACACTGGAGTGGGTTGCCATTTCCTTCTCCAATGCATGAAAAGTGTAAGTGAAGTCGCTCAGTCATGTCCGACTCTTAGCGACCCCATGGCAGAACGTGCAGGGGAGACAAAACCACTCACGTTCTCCTCTCAGTGGGAGAAACCAATGTGTCAAATACTCAACTTCCTCTGCGGAATGAACAAAGAAAGTAGCTGTGAAATTATGAAAAATCATAATTTAAACAACATTCTTCCCTCTAGGATGTAATCTAGTTTTTTTGCAGAAACTGAAATACTTTTTAAAGATCTTTTAAAAACTGTCTACTATGACCTGTACCTTGCCAAGTCTGGTCACAACTTAGTTTCCAGTTAGAAGAAAAGCTGAATTCATTATACAGTCATGGAGACACACTGTTCCTGTTAGCAATAGTATAACCCAGTTCTTGGTAGCATATTCCTGCTATTCCTGGAGACAGTGCTGAATACCCAAAACAAGCTAACAGTACCTGCCCTGTTATGGTTCAGAAGGGTATGATTATTGAGAAAGTTGTTTTTTTTTTCCAACAAAAGCAAATTTTCCGAAAAGAAGATGAGCTGTGTAAACAGTAAAACAAGTTTGAAATGACATTCCATATGTACAGGAAGTGTGCCAAGAACATCCGCGTATTCGGCAAGCCCTCACTGGGCAGTCTCTGTGTGCCAAGGCCTGTGTTAGGTGCTTTCTCACTTCGTCTCTTCATTTCACATTTCTAAAGGTAACAACTAAAATCTGGGTCATGTGAATGCTCCAACCAATTACCTAGACCAGAGATTTGTTTTCTTGTTCAGGAAAAGCTGGCAAATCGCGTACACGATCACATGATCCACCAGCAAACTTGCCAATACCTTGTCGGCCACAGAGAAAAGCTCAGCTCCTATTCACAGGGCAAACAAGACCATCCCCTACTACTGTGCCCTCGACCTTCCCTCCAGAACAGATCCTCAAGACCTTCCCGCATCACCACCTCTGTTGCTTCCCCTTCCTTCTGGTCACAGAATAGCTGTCCCCTGCCCCAAAGTAATCCCTCTGCTAGTGCCCACCTAAGATTACCACTTCATCAACCTCCCAGCCTCAGAGTCAGCCTTTCCCTATCTATTCCTTTCCATAGACATGACCACACTCAAATATTTTACATCTAAAAAGCAAAGAAAATAGCAAAGCACACACTCACCCTTTTCTGTCCTTTTTTATCCATCTTCTTAAAGTCAAAGCTTAAAAAGCTGCGGCACTCACCTCTACTTCCTCACCTCACCTTTTTCACTCAACCACCTGCTACAATCTTGTTTTCTCCATAGTTCAGTGAACTGCTCTTACCAAGGCCATTTAACATCCTCCTCCTTGCTAAATTGGTCAATAGTAACAATGTTTCTCTTAAACTTGAGCTCTCAGCTGCATCTGAGACAACTGACCACTCCCTAGACCTTGAAATGCTCTCTTCTTGACTTCTGAAAGGCCACATTCTATTTTCCCTCTCTCTCTGCCTGTTCCTTTTCAAGTTCCTTCTAAGTAGACTTCCTCTTTCTGGAAATCTGCTCCTGTCTCTGTGGCACCAGGACATACTCAACTGCCAAGCCAAGAGCCTGCTCACACCTGACCAATGACCGAGGCCCGTCAGCCTCAGGAAACTGTTGCCACGGCTGCCATCCACCTACCTCTCATCAGTGCAGTGGCCTCCAGTCACCTTAACTCCCTCCAAGTTAGGGAGGCGGAGGTGGAGGTCACCTTAAGATGGAGGTCACCTTAACCTCCACCTTGCAGGTGGTGATCTTTTGGAAAAGACAATTTGAAGATGTTTCTCTCCTGATTACATCATTCACAAAACAAAGCAACGACACAGCACAGCAGAAATTATTAGCTGCCTACCCCAATGTCATTTCCTCCCTCCCATTTTAGGACCCCGATTTTCAGCTGGGCACACCACCACCCCAAATAAAAGACCACATGTCCAGCTTTGCTTGGAGCTATTTGTGCCAAAGTCCTGGTCACTGAGATTAACTGGAAGTGAGCTGAAAGATTCCCAGGAAGTCTCTGTGAAAGGGCAGGGAACAACATGCCCTTCCTCCTCCTTCCTGCTGTGTGGAATGAAGACACGGTGACTAGAGTTCATTCAGGCGGCCACCGGGGACCGTAAGGAGATGTGCTGAGGGTGGCAGAGGGGCAGGACAATGCATGTGAAGTGCTCAGCACAGTGTGCGGCCCACAGGAAGAATTCACGGGCTGGCTGTGCTAGCACTACGTCACCAATTCAGACATTCTCCACCCCACCGCACGTTTTAACATTTCTAGAACCAGGATGAATCATACAGCCAGTGCAATCTTATCAATTGTTTGCACTTTTTCCCTTTCTCAGCGGTACATAAAAGGTACACCTTATAATCAATGGCACAAATTTCATAAACATGGTATTGAATCTATCTTTCTGCTCCAAGTCACCAACCAGCTTAGCAATCTCCCAGGTATGGGTTCTACCTCATCACTCTCCAGTTATGTGTAGCCTGAGGATACTTTCAAGACAAGGGTCAACAAACTATAGCCTGTGGGACAGCTGGACCTACGGCCTGTTTTCACAGAGAGTTACTGGAAGGCAGCTGCTCCTGTAAGTTTACACAGCGTCTATGGCCGATTTCATGGTGCAGTGGCTGAAGTGAACAGTTGTGACAGGGATTGCACAGCCTAAAATATTCACCATCTGGTCCTTTACAGAAAAGGTCTGCCAAATCCTGGTTTAAGACAGTCTTCCGTGGTGATAAAAACCCAAGTTTTGATAACATCTCTGCCTGTTCAAACTTTGCTCCTCCTAAGGCTCCGTGCCGGGTACGGACTTCTCAGGATGGCAGAGACCTGAAGCCGCCACGGGCGATGTTGGCCTGTGGCACCACCGGCAACAGCACCGCCACAGAATGACCCCCTGGGTTTTTTCCATCTCCTCATATTCATCCAGGAAAGCAAAATCAAGGATACGTAGTTGGTAGCACAACTCTGGCAACTTTCAGAACAACAGAAAGAAAATCTAAGATTAAAAAGACGTTTATCTTCCTCACATGAGGGTCGAATTCATAGAGACAAAGCAGAATGGTGGTTGCCACAGGCTCAGGGGAAGCGGTGTTTAATGGGTACAGAGTTTTGGTTGTGCAAGCTGAAAAAGTTCTGGAGACTGCACAAGAAGGGGAATATATTTAACCCTACTGAAGCGCACACTTAAAAATGGTGAGGATGGGAGGCTTTGTTATGAGTATTTTACCACAATAGAAGAATTTTTTAAAAAGTCAGTCTTTGGGGTGGGAGGGGGGAGGGGGACTCGGGATTGGGAGCTTGTGTGCACCTGTGGTGGATTCGTGTCGATGTATGGCAAACCCAATAGAGTATTGTAAAGTTAAATTTAAAAATAAATAAATTTAAAAAAAAAAAAAAAAGTCAGTCTTCTGTGTGCATGTACATGTGCAGGTATACATATACACTCTGTCAAGGCGTCAGAGAACCACAGAACAAAATCACTTTTTGTTACCCTCATACGACCAGGAGTGAATCTGACGAAGCCCTCACTTCCTGATTCAGGTACTACCAGCTGCTATTGGTAATCATTACACTGTCTCCCAATTTGTCTGTCTGGGGCTCTGTATCTGTTACATGACTGTAAACTCCAGGAAGGCAGAACCAGCCATATGATACTCCCTTCACCATATCCATCACCTTTAATTATGTGTCATGGTCGTTAGTAGCACTCATCTGTTGAGAAGATAAGTGAATAAATGAATGGAGCAAAGTGAGCTGTTACTAAATGAAATCTATTCTCTGGAACTTATTTCTTATCTTATTAAATACTAAGGGTGAAACAACAGTGGTGCCATCATTATTTAGAAAGCTGATTACAAACAACCATTGTTTTAATTTTTAAAAAGTACTGAATTAGAATACATCACATACAACTTTCATAAAGAAAACCTAAATCTAAAACTATGCCTTGCATAAAAAATAATTTTTACAAGCCATAATTTAGTGTCATAATTTTAAAAGATCCCTCTATGATAGAGAAACAAATAGAATGATCACATACTAAAATTATAAGCTAGGCCTGGAAAAGTACATTTCCTAAGAAAGTTCTTTTGTCTTCTTCCACCTATAAACTATAAAAACACAGGACAAACTATCAAATCAAGTATGCATTTTAATTTTGCCAGATATTAATTCCTACATCTTTTGAGTTTTTAAAATTAATTTTATTCTAAGTACACTTACAGACAGGAAAACATGAGGGTAATTTTTCCAGTAATAGAAGAAAACCAGTTGTCCTATTCATATACTGAGTCTACACATATCCCAAAGCAAAAATCTGTAACAGAGCAAGTAAACAGGTCCTTTCAAAAAATAAATCAGAAGTCTTGGCAACAACACTGTTTTCTAAACTGTTATACTCATCAGCACCAATCCAACAATTCACATACATACAACATCCTTCATTACAATCTGCTATCTCAGTTACTAAAGTTGATGTTAGCAAAAATCTCAGGAAGAACCAGGAGCCAGATTCATAACAATCACTTATTTTCACCTTAAGTCTCATATTGCCCTCTCGGGGGAGCCAAACTTGAATACTGTGCCTTTTTGTTATATAAAGGTAAGGATCATAGCAACTCAAATCCAATAACCAACAACTAATACAAATAAGCCAAAGGAAAAAAATCAACTTAAATATCAAATAAAAATTTTAAAACATTTTTCATCTCAACTGCCAAACAGTTTTAAAAATAATAATACTTAATGCTTTAATAAATGTAGCAAGACTGACAATAAAATAGATTGTAGGTCTCTACTAAATGCTAGTTCAGAGAGGCCTTTCTTCTCTCTGCCTATTCTAGCTACAGTATCACCTCTACTCCCTCACTCCCTGTACCCGTACCTTTCTTTTTTCATGTCACTTATCACTACTTGAAACTACATTTCATATCTTTTACTGTCTACACCTCTACTAGAGGTTTCTAGATACTAGAAACTAGAAGGCAGGCCTTTATTGGTACAATTCTCTACTAATACACAGTTGGCACTCAAAATAACAGCTCAAAATTAATGTGAACAGGAGTACAAACTGGAAAGCAATTTGAAATGCCTAACCAGAAAGTTAAAATAAGTTTATAGCCTCTGAACACAAAACCATTTCTGAATATTTATTATTAGAAATAATTCTGAGATGCATGGATTTATATATAAGTATATTCACTACAGGGTTCTCATAATAGCAAAAAAGTAAGAGTAACCTACATGTCCAACTATAGGAGACTCTCCGGAAGGAACACACGCACTGACACACTTGTACAAACTCCCAGCTCTCACACTTCTGACAACTGTTTCTACTAATACATTTCCTTCAAGTGGTGAGTTAGAGTCATTATCTTATTTCTGACCATTAAAAAATTAAGAAAAAACATTTGATTTCCAAAGTTTTGCCATGTCCAATGACAAGTGACCAAAGAATCCTATAATGGTCATCAGCTATCCTTCCTATTTTCACCTAAGCTTTGATAATACAATGCTATGAACACGTAACAAAAGCCTCCCCTGCTCACTAAACCTTACACCCCACAATGAACACACAAATCCTTGAAATACCTAAATATCCACAGAGTGTAAGAATGAGAGCCCAATTCTTTTAATAGCTACCATAGTCCTCTGAAACAAGGCCAATCCTTCTTATCTATCTTGAGTTTAGTAGATAAAAAAATCCATAAATATGGATGGAGTTGCCAGTCAAAGACAATTCTATAGATACCCTAGGGCTTTCACTATGTGGATCTTCAATGTAACTCATAGAACAGTACAGTTAATCATTTTCATAATGGAGATCATTTTTTAGCCACAGAGGCACAGACCTCCTATAATCCAGAAAGTTTAGGAATTTCCTAAATTTTATCTCTGCAATCAGGAAAAATCATTAGAGACAGATAAACTTTATTATAACAAAAATTGCAAACTACCAATCCATTTGACACAAAAGAATTACAGGGATGGAAATTATGGTTTACCTACTTGAAATATTTTGCAAAAACTAAGAAACATAGAAAGAATTGAAGTGTTCATGATCATAAATAAAATATATATCAAATTTAAAATACTGATAAATATACTGATAAAAATATATTAAAAATCAAAGACAAAGAATATTTAAATATGAAAGTTATAGAATTTTAAAAAAGAAATACCATGTGTATCCTTAATACAATTCTGTTGTTTTCACTGTGTCCAGGATAGCACCTGACATCTAAGAGGTATTTAGTAAATACTTGTTGAATGTAAACATTTATTCAATTCAGGTAAGTTGCTCAGTTGTGTCCGACTCTTTGTGACTCTACTGCAGCACACCAGGCTTCCCTGTCCATCACCAACTCCCAGAGCCTGGTCAAACTCATGTCCATTGAGTCAGTGATGCCATCCAACCATCTCATCCTCTGTTGTTCCCTTCTCCTCCTGCCTTCAATCTTCTCCAGCAAACATTTATTGAGTAAATGCAAACGCTTTACATGCAGTCTCAATAATAGTCATTAAAATCTTACTTTTATTATGTCTACTTTTTATGAGTGAGGAGACTGAGACTTAGAGCAGTTAAATAACCTGCTGAACGTTACATGGCTAAGAAGTAATGAAGCTGGGATTTTAAACTTTCATCTGTATTCTTGACCTCACGGCCCTTACAGTAAAACTGGAAAAAATAAAGTACACTGAAGGCAGAATGAACTCAGTATGTATCTTGAGGTGGTTTTGTAATGGTGGAATATATTAATGATTGACACTAAGCATGAGGTAATTTCTCACATCAGTTCAGTTCAGTTCAGTTCAGTTGCTCAGTCGTGTCCGACTTTTTTCGACCCCATAAATCACAGCACACCAGGCCTCCCTGTCCATCACCAGCTCCTGGAGTTCACTCAAACTCATCAAGTCGGTGATGCCATCCAGCCATCTCATCCTCTGTCGTCCCCTTCTCCTCCTGCCCCTAATCCCTCCCAGCATTAGGGTCTTTTCTAATGAGTCAACCCTTCGCATAAGGTGGCAAAAGTACTGGAGTTTCACCCATTGACTAAGTATCTGACTAAGAATATTACAGCTCAATAGCATGAGATTAGAGACTTTCAGAGGCTACCCAAGTGACTTATTGGTAGAAGACCCTGCCTGCCAATCTAGGAGTCACAGTAGACGTGGATTCTATCCCTGGTTCAGAAAGATACCCCAGAGGAGGAAATGGCAACCCACTCCAGTATTCTTGCCTGGAGAATCCCATGGACTGATGAACCTGGTAGGCTACAGTCCATGGGGTTGCAAACAGTAGGACATGACTAAGCAACTGAACATGCATGCAGAGACTTTTAAAGTATAAAAAATTGCTCAATATCTATCATTAATGTATAGAAACTCCTTATGAAGGGTGTTGAAAAAAAACAAAAAACAGGAAAAATAAAAAGCAGTCACTTCTTCAGTGGTGACCAAGAACTACAAGAAATCAGAATTTCCAATACAATTCAGAGTGAGCGAGCCACTCATCACTTACCTCCTAAAAATACATTCCAACTAGCCCACTGAACAAGGCTAAGAACCTATCACCTCCTGTATTTTCCAGCATCTTCATCGCTCAGCCTAATGCATCCCCTCTGAATAGACAATGAATTGCAGACATGGTCCCTACTTACCTTGTCTAGTCTCAGTTCTAATGTTACCTCTTCATCTCTGACTTGCTTCAGTTCAGTTCAGTCGCTCAGTCGTGTCCGACTCTTTGCAACCCCACGAATCGCAGCACACCAGGCCNGGCCCCCAAAATAAAGCCTGACACTATTTCCACTGTTACCCCATCTATTTCCCATGAAGTGATGGGACCAGATGCCATGATCTTCGTTTTCTGAATGTTGAGCTTCAAGCCAACTTTTTCACTCCCCTCTTTCACTTTCATCAAGAGGCTTTTTAGTTCCTCTTCACTTGCCATAAGGGTGGTGTCATCTGCATATCTGAGGTTACTGATCTTTTGTTTACTTGAACTTATTTTTAACTGAAATACAGTTGATTTACAATGTTCTGTCAGTTTCAAGTGTACAGCAAAGTGTTTCAATCATAAATTTTTTTAATATACATATTATATATATATGTCATATGTATTTTCTAATTCCATTAAAGGTTATTATAAGATACCGAATATAGTTCTCTGTGATATATAGTAGGACTTTATTTACCTATTGTACATATACTAGTGAGTGTCTGTTAATCTCAAACTCCTAATTTATCCATCCCTCCCATTCTTTCCCCCTTGGTAACCATAAGTTTTTTTTCTATGTCTGTATATTTCTATTTTGTAAATAAATTCATTTGTATTTTTTTAGACCCCACATATATGTTATGTCATATGATATTTGCCTTTCTATGTCTTACTTCAGTGAGTATGATAGGCCTATTCATGTTACTGCAAACGGTATTGCTTCATTCTTTTCTATGGCTGAGTAATATTCCACTGTGTGTGTGGGTGTATATACCATATCTCTATTCATTTCTCTGTCAATGGACACTTAGCTTGTTTACACTTCTTGGCTATTATGAATAGTGCTGCTGTGAACATAGGGATGCCAAGTTACCTTTTCAAATTATAGTTTTTTATGGACATATGCCTAGGAATGGGATTGCTTGATCATATGGTAACTCTGGTGGCTCGGTAGTAAAGAATCCACCTGTCAAGCAGGGGGCATGGGTTCAATCCCTTGATTGGGAAGATCCTCTAAAGAAGAAGATGGCAACCCACTCCAATATTCTTGCCTGAAAACTCCCATGGACAGAGGAACCTGACGGGCTACAATCCATGGGGTTGCAAAAGAGTTGGACACAACTCAGTCACTAAGCAACAACAAAAACAACATGGTAATTCTATTTTTAGTTTTTTAAGAAACCTTCATACTGTTCTCCATAGTGGCTGTACCAGTTTACATTCCCACCAACAGTGTAGGAGGGTTTCCTTTCTCCACACCCTCTTTTATTATTATTATTTGCAGACTTTTCAATGATGGCCATTCTGACCAGTGTGAGGTGACACCTCATTGTAGTTTTGATTTGCAATTCTCTGATAAACAGCATTGTTGAACATCTTTTCATGTGCCTTTTATCTGTATGTCTTTGGAGAAATGTCTATTTAGATCTTCTGCCCATTTTCTGATTGGGTTGTTTGTTTAATATTGAGCCATATGAGCTCTTTGTATATTTTGCAAATTAATCCCTTGCCAGTCACATTGTTTGCAACTATTTTCTCCCATTTTGAAAGTTTCTTATATGGAAACTTTTTGTTTGGGTGATGGGTTTCCTTTATTGTGCAAAAGTTCTCAGTTTCATTAGGTCAAGTTTGTTTATTTTTGCTTTTAGAACAGCATCTTTTAACTATTTGGGATGTTTTACCATGTTGAAAAATCTAACCAAACTCTTTGAGGTATATAATGAAGCATGATTTTGAAATTATGTTCCCATCTTCCACCATTAGTGTCTCTCTTACATGGAAACTTTAGTTTGTGACATTTCTCGCATGTGACCCAGCAGGTGAGGTTCTCAGCCAGCGACCGGAGCTGAAATGTTACCCAAAGAGAATCAGCATACGGCTTTCTCAGATCTTTCTTCCTGCTCTAGACATGAAGAAACAGACACATCTACCATATGCTCCACAACTAGAACAGAAACTACATGCTATAAGCTTATTTATTTCTAGACTCCTATTATGCTCAAAGCTTTTTTCTCTTCGATTATCCTCCTATCCTCAGAGAAATCTTGCCTCACAGTTACCCCAAGAGTCTACCTTAATGCCAGGAAGTCTTTTCTGAGCTCCCATGCCAGTTAGAAGCTTCCATAGCACCCTATGGACTGCTTCTCATGCTGTTTCATAGGCAGCTAGATCCATTTCCTCTTACAAACTCCAGGCCAAAATGCTGAAGAAGGACCAAGACTTTATTTTTTTGAGGTTCCAGCATCCAGCTAGTTCCTGGCAGAGAGGAAGCACCCAAAAAACATTTCTTGAATAATATCCTAAAACGGTACTTCTATCCACTTTGAAAAAAATGAACATTTAAATACAGTTTTACCTATACATTCAAGAAATCTATCTAGGGCCTACAATCCCTGCAGAGACTTCCTGGGGTCAATGCCAGGTGTAAACTTATTCCGGTCTCATTGTGGCTCTACAATGGGGTAAGCAGAGTCAGTTGTCCACATCTGATTTAGAATAAGTAAAAGGAAATCAGTAAAATATCCCCAAGGAATTACAGAGCAGAAAGGTTTAAGGGTAGGTATGGGCCACCCATCTTATACTTTATAAAATTCTCCCAGTACCAATCTTGCAGGTTCAGGGTTGTCCTATATTAAATAAAAATAATAAAAATTTCCTCACATCGTACACAGATGAAGATGTGGGATATGAGAACCTCACAGATGTATTTTTCTCATCTGATTATAAGACACAAAATGTTTATATAAAAGCTATACTTGGAGAGTATAATAATAAAATGATCTGTATTACGCCTTGCAATACATAAGCCAAGGTCCAAAAAGATTCTCTGGGGCACTGGGAAGTGGGGGAGGGTAATGTTCAAAGAAGTGGTGCTACTACCTATATTCATGCTATGATTTTCCCAAGGAACTTGATTCCGTGGGATGTAACCATTCCCAACTCTAGAGAGTGGTTAGAGACCCTGGTCTACTACTATTACCTAGAGTCTCTCCACGGGATGGATGTTAAAGTGGCCACTATTTAACTATTTCTAAAGTGAAATAACTCAGCATTCAAAAAATGAAGATCATGGCATCCAGTCCCATCACTTCAAGGCAAATAGATGGAGCAATAATGGAAACAGTGACAGACTTTATTTATTTGGGATCCAAAATCACTGCAGATAGTGACTGCAGCCTTGAAATTAAATTACACTTGCTTCTTGGAAGGAAAGTTATGACCAACCTAGACAGCATATTAAAAAGCAGAGACATTACTTTGTCAACAAAGCCCATCTCTAGTCAAGGCTATGGTTTTTCCAGTAGTCTTGTATGGATATGAGAGTTGGACCATAAAGAAGGCTGAGCACCAAAGAATTGATGCTTTCAAATTGTGGTGATGGAGAAGACTCTTGAGAGTCCCTTGGACATGCAAGGAGATCAAACCAGTCAAACTTAAAGGAAATCAGTCCTTTAAGAATATTCATTGGAAGGACTGATGCTGAAACTGAAACTCCAATACTTTGGCCACCTGATGCGAAGAACAGACTCACTGGAAAAGACCCTGATGCTGGGAAAGATTGAAGGTAGGAGGAGAAGGGGACAACAGAGGATGAGATGGTTGGATGGCATCACCAACTTGATGGACATGGATTTGAACAAGCTTGAGGAGTTGGTGATGGAAGGGAAGCTGGCCATGTTGCAGTCCATGGGGTCGCAAAAAATTGGACTCGACTGAGCAACTGAACTGAACTGAAAGTGAAATAAATAAATAACCAGAACAGAAGGAAGATTCATAGGCCTTTGGTCAGCCTCCTTAGCCACAACCCCTTCCTGAAATAAATTTTCTGTTTAAAAAGGAAGGAAGATAGTTCTGGGAAAATTAAAAGACTACTGAAATCATTTTGGAATCAAAAGATAGGGAATCAAGAGTTTTAGTAATATTTGCTAAATTAGTATTAGTGTATTAGTTTATATTAGTAATTCTATATATTATCATTTAAAAATTTTACAAGAAAAGGATGAGGTTCTTGCCACCTATGTTCCCAGGATCATTTCCTTAAATGTCACTGCCTATGTCTTTTGTGGAATATGTGTACATTCAGGATCTCATATTATTTGTACACACACACAAAACAAGTCACTTATGGCTTTGCCATTAGCTACTGGTGACAACAGGGAAATCTTCACCATGTTCAAAGCAAACCATCCTATGTCACATCGTGGCAGATCCTTAGCCAAATTGCCTCCAGTAAGTCTTTGAAAATAGATGTGCAAATGTTACCTGCAGAATATATTGTGATTCACCTTCCAAAAAACAAATAAGAAAATCTGTATTTTTACTTTGTACACGAACACTGTAACTTTCTCAAAATGTCTTATTATTTAAAAACACATGTTAACATTTTAATGATTTTGTAGTGATAAGACCAAGAAAAGCTCTCAGTTAATTTTTAGGGCAAAACAAACAAAAAAATCTTTTGAAGCTAAATACCACAAGATATATATATTGTCAACACCAATTCTCTGACTTGGTCAAACAAACAAAAAGAGTTTACCCTATATAACTCCTCCCCATACACAAATATACTCTCACCCTTTGGAGGGCTTTAAAATAAGAACAATGTCAATCGTAAATCAACCAGTGATTCTGTGTTCCTATCTAAATGAAAAAGCCTTTAGAGAGTATTTTTCACATAAATGATAATGTACTTTATTATCATCAGAAGTCATGGCCAGCCAAGTGATAACAGGTTTTATGTTATGATTCTAAAGAATCTGTCAGGCCAAAAACTTCCTTGAGTAGGCTCTGTGTCTTCCCGTCTCTTTTTTCTATTTCCCATCCCTCTCCATTCTAAACATGTAAGCTTAAACATTAAGCTTGGCCAAGAACAAGATACTCTTAAATAAGACTCTCTAGAAAGCACTGTACATGGTGATGGTCCCGCCTTGCTAGTCTAAACCTAACCTTAATACACTTTTTAAAAAACTTTCCTTTCCTTAAGCAGCTAAATATAAAGATAATCTTGATTACTACATTCATTTAGTTAACACTCACAAAATGGGAGTAGAGCATTATCCATGGGATAACTCCATAAAATGCATTCTTCCTCTTAGCATAAGTCAATAAAATATAGACTCAATAGTCTTTTCAAAAAACATGTATGTCAGAGAACAGATTAGTGGTTTCCAGAGGGGAGGAGGGAGCAAAACGGGTGACAGGGATCCAGAAGTACAAATTTTCAGTTATAAAATAAATAAGTCATGGGGATGCAAAGAAAAACATGGAGAATATAGTCAAAAACATTGTATTAACTCTGTATGGTGACAGATGGTAACTAGACTTATACTGCTCATCATTTAGCAATGCATATAAATGTTAAATTAAATCACTATGTTGTATATCTGAAACTACTAAAATATTGTATGTCAATTATACTTCTCTCTCTATGTATATATATAAATGAATATATATATCTATATATATTCATTTTAGACAGAGCTAGAATGAAGTATTCAACAAAGTAAGCAAGAGTGAGTAAGTAAAACTTGACAACATAAAATGTCAATGTCTCTCTAATAAGTATACTCTCCAATCTACTATTTATGAAAAAAAAAAAGTGTTATCTACAACATTATCATCTGAATTGAGAAAGGCATTTGAGTCTATTCCTGAATGTGCTGGATCTCGTCTGATCTTGGAAGACAAGCAGGGTTGGGCCTGGTTGGGATTGGAGTACTTGGATGGGAGAAATGCATTTAAGGTCAGTTTTCTTGGACCAAAGAACTAAGGAAAACTACTGANTGAGAAAGGCATTTGAGTATATTCCTGAATGTGCTGGATCTCGTCTGATCTTGGAAGACAAGCAGGGTTGGGCCTGGTTGGGATTGGAGTACTTGGATGGGAGAAATGCATTTAAGGTCAGTTTTCTTGGACCAAAGAACTAAGGAAAACTACTGAAGATCTTCTAAGAATAAATATACTAAAATGGGGGTCAACAAACTTTTTCCATGAAGAGTCAGAAAGGAAATATTTTGGGTTTTGTAAGCTGTAAGGTCTTGATCACAAGTATTTAATTCTGCCATTGAAGTATTACAGCACTGTAATAGCCACAGACAATATGTAAAGAGTAAGTGTGGTTGTGTTTTGATAAAACTTTATTTACAAAACAAGGTGGCCAACTCTACTCAAAAAAATATAGATCCTCTGTTGTAACAAGGTTTTTGGGCACACCTTTGTTGCAAGCATGACATGAGAAATGTCACTCTAAATGGCTATTCTCCCACAATAATTTCTTTTTAGTTAAGAGGGTAAAGTATTACCTGCATTTAAAAAAATAAAGCCTGTGTATACTATATAATGTTATTTTGATAGGAAAATTGATCTCTATATATCTGAGCAGAGAGAAAAATGCTTGGGGGAAGGGGAGGAGAAAAAGGATGGAACTGGAGGAGTATAGGGGAAGCAAAGTGAATGAATATTAACCTACAATTTCTATTCTCAGAACTATTTGCAAAAGCTGGTAGTTAACATACAGCATATATAAGACATACTTGTACCCTCAAGAAACTCATGACATAGTTAAAAGAGCAAACTTGTTTTTTCCCTCTGTATTTCAAAACTGTAAACATTATAGGCATATGGGATTGTAAGCATTTCTTTTAAAAAATCTAGGCTTTATAAATAAAGACATATTTTTAATGGAGATTTACATTTTTATAAACAAAAAGAGAAAAGACTTGATAAAATCATATTATACCCAGAATTCTATTTTCTATTCTTTTTTTTCCTATATCAACTTAGTATTTCTATCAGTAACCATGGTTCACTGCAGGGGCATAGCCTCCTGAAAGGATCTGTTGCTGGCATGATGTTTGGAATGGTGGTGCTGAACTGGAAAAGGCCCTAGGTGGTTCTGACTCCTATACTTGCTTCCTTCCCCATCCTCCAATCCCCATTCCAAGAAATCCTACTATATCTCATAATCTCTCAAAATACAAAAAGGCAGATTTCTCTATTGGCAAAGCAGAATCTTGAATCATAAAATATAGTGAAAGTAACAAATTTTGGGGTCTTCCTTCAAGGTAGGCTCTATCATAAAAAGGTTAAGTTTGTCTAAGGAGGAAAAAAAACAATTCCAAGTCAGCAAGAATTTAGAATAAAACCACACCTTTATTCCCGGTATGTCATTAATCAGAAAAGTGAGGCTGTATCAACAAAGAATAAATTCCAAGCAAAAATATTAAGTATTTAAAGTGGAAAAATACATAATGTCTAAATTTTTTATTGTAATTTTAGGCCTGCTCCCAAACATTCTTTTTTCTAATCTGACTGAATTTACAACTAGATCCTTTTTAAAATTATATAACCTATCCAGAAGATCGCTCGAATTTTTTCAAGAGAAAATATGACTACGTCTACCACTTAAAAACAAAAAAATAAATCACAATACATTACTAGAGCAAAGGAAATCAAGAACTAAAATATAAGACCCTAAAAAAAAAAGCATGCTGTAATTGACAAGCACTACAGACAAGAGAAATTTTAACTTTAACATCAAAAATGAGAGACTCCTCAAGGCGAACTCTTAGGTAGCATTTTTTTTTCTTTGCTTTTTTTTACCATGAGCATGTAATTCATAATTTTCAAAAGTTTAATAACTGAAAGACATTAAAGAGGTACTCTTTACCAGTAAACTATATTTAAGATTTTCTCATTTAAAAAAATATGAAGGACTCCATTAGCTTAATCCACCAGATATGGTATAAAAGAGAATGTGTGCATGCTTAGTTGTGTCGGACTCTTGCAACCCCATGAACTGTAGCCCTCCAGGCTCCTCTATTCATGGAATTTTCCAGGCAAGAATACTAACGTGGGTTGCCATTTCCTTCTCCTGGGGGTCTTCTTGATCCAGGAATCAAACCTGAGTCTCTTGCATTGGCAGGCAGATTCTTTACCACTGTGCCAGCTGTGACACGCTATACAAATGAACACATGCAGTTATATTCCAATAAAACTTTACCAACACAAGCAGTGGTATAGCCTTCAGACAGTAGTTTACCAAACTCCTGCTCCAAAGAAACCTGTTTTTAAACCAATATTAGATTATCTCTCATTACATAACAGATAAACTATCTACATACAATTATTCCACTCCATCAAGTCTTGTCTACCTTGTCTACCTAGCGAAAATTGCCATAAGCAGCAGTGATCAAAATCGCTGGAAAGAAAAGTCAATGTGTTAACCTAATCTGTCCCTGAAATAATCTCTTTGTTTAGATCAATCATTCACCTCGGGATACATGGTCTCTTGGCCTCAAAGACTAGTAGGAAGACAACACATGCATACAAACCACTGATTAGGCCAACCAAGTAACACAGTGTGATAGGAATAACCACAAACTCAGTAAAATGTTTCATGGTTTAACATATTTCCAGATGTTTCTGAACAGCGTCTCATAACAATCCTATAAAGTACAGAAAGCACTTGGTATTATTCTCATTTTATATAAAGCTCAAAAGCAGTAGAGCTAGGATTAGAACCTCTGAGACTATTGTACTGCATCTCTTCAGAGCAGCTTTATTCAAGGGGGCTGATGACAGAAGTGGGGCATTTAGACTGGGCCTCAAAGAATGAGTAGGACTAACAGGCGAAGAGTCTATAGTGTTCCAAGGAAACAACACACACAAAAGTCTAGAAGCAGGGAAATCCTATGTGTGTGAAGGGAATGTTGGGCTGGTTCAAGAAAAGCAGGTAAAGGATATACAGTTAGAAATATGGGTTGAAAGCATGGGAAGAGCTCTGAGTAGCTAACTTCATGTCAGTACATGACCCTAAGGACAATGAGAAATTAGATGGGTTGGAGAAAGAAGGAAGAGAATGTAATGAAGCTCTTATTGTGTGTCTGAACAAAAGAAGTGCCTCATACTAAATCATGTTAAGTTATGAGGTAGTGTTATAGGGAGATTAGACTTTTATAAGTGCTCTGCAGGACAAGATGGATGAATCTAACAAAGGAAGTGGCAGAAGGCTATCTCTGTAGTTTCAAAGTCTGAAGTGATGGTTCCCACAGGGACCCTATAGTACCCCACCCCCAAAAGTGACAACAGTGTTCTAAATTACCTTACATTTTCCTACATTTTATCTAAAACTTACCGAATCTTCTGGAGGTCTCTGGATTTTCCCCCAATCCACAGAAGGTCCCTTTTCTTGCAAAAATCTGTGAAATAGCTTCCGAAATCCATCAAGGTCTTTTTTAGTGTGCTATGAGAACAGAAGTCATTGTTATAGTAATAGAATGCTTAGTACTTAATAAAAACAGACACATATTGTACATTAAAATACTTTTCAGAGAAATTCTTACAGCTTTAAAACATGGAGTACAGCAGAGACTTTTTTACACTCCAATTTAAAACTAACGAGGAAGAAAGCCAATAGGAAACATACTTACAAGCAAAATCCCCATCTCCAACCAGTATCATGTAATCTGAATACCATTTGGTCTACTGGAATTCCAACTGGTTCTCTACATTTACTCACCAACATAGTTCTCTACTTCCTTTAGGTGCAAATTAATCTTCAACAAAAGAACAAGAAAGAACAAAAAACAGCTAACCTCAAAACACTAAGTACAAATTTAAATTTGAAAATGAAAAGGATAATCTGTTGATTTATAAGTAGAAAAGTAAACACTTGCCTTTTCTGGGAAACCTCTATCCTATATAGCTGTCAGAGTAGCCCAATTCTGTTAGAACAGGCTCTTTGGAAAAGGCATCCAGGATATAAGGTTGATAAATTAACTTCTCACAATTTTAACTGAACACTTATATCCATTTTTTCCTCCCAATGATATTAAAACACAGAAAAATAAATTGTAACTTTGTTCTGATTCTTTTAACTTTAGAAACTTATCAGAATTTAAAATATTAAAAAGATAATGGTTTTATACTGAGCAAATACTGAAAATCCTTTATTATTAAGCAATATTAATTTAAAAAATATACCATTACATTTTGTAATTATTTCAGGCTAGATGATCAGTGGTAGCAATAACAACTCAGCATGTAGATGGATGAAAGCAAAACCATAGTGTAGGGTCCTTACTTCAAATTCATGTGATGGTGCTGTGGTGAGTATCTTTTCTAGTTCCTTCTTCACAGATAATTCTAGTTCTTGTCGAATGACTTCTTGGAACTGAGAAGCACCATCCTGAGACATTGCCTTGCTGAGATCTAAAACAAAAACGTAAAAACCACAAACTGAGAACTGACAGCCATTCAAACAGCTGGTAAACCACAACCAATTTATTCCCGGTGTGTCAGTTAAACGAAAAAGGCTCGATTCTCTGGTCCCATCAACTTCTAGGAGGATTTCAGTATTGCCAACTACTTATGACTTGATGATCATACTGGCTCAAATTTGACTGTCCAGTATATCTATATGCTTTTTGAATGTATCTAAAATACTAAAAGATGATGCAGGTGGAAGTAAAAGGATTGATCTTCATTTGAGCATATATTAAATTGTTCCATCTCTATTAATGTTTCTGTTCTAGCTATCAAGTGAAAGTGAAAGTGAAGTCGCTCAGTGGTGTCCAACTCTGTGCGACCCCATGGACTGCAGCCCACGAGGCTCCTCCATCCATGGGATTTTCCAGGCAAGAGTACTGGAGTGGGTTGCCATTTCCTTCTCCAGGGGATCCTCCTGACTCAGGGATTGAACCCTGGTCTCCTGCATTGCGGGCAGACACTTTATCCTCTGACCCACCAGGGAAGCTGGAGACAAATGAGAACATTCAGAATAACATTCAGTTCAGTTCCGTCACTCAGTCTTGTCCAACTCTTTCTGATCCCATGGACTTCAGCACACCAGGCCTCCCTGTCCATCACCAACTTCTGGAGTTCACTCAAACTCATGTCCATTGAATTGGTGATGCCATACAACCATCTCATCCTCTGTCATCCCCTTCTTCCACCTTCAATCTTTCCCAGCATCAGGGTCTTCTCAAATGAGTCAGTTCTTCATATCAAGTGGCCAAAGTCCTGGAGTTTCAGCTTCAACATCAGTCGTTCCAATGAACACTCAGGACTGATCTCCTTTAGGATGGACTGGTTGGATCTCCTTGCAGTCCAAGGGACTCTCAAGAGTCTTCTCCAACACTACACTTCAAAAGCATCAATTCTGTGGCACTCAACTTTCTTCACAGTCCAACTTTCACACCCATACATGGCCACTGGAAAAACCAAAGCCATGACTAGACGGACCTTTGCTGGCAAAGTAATGTTTCTGTTTTTTAATATGCTGTCTAGGTTGGTCATACTTTCCTTCCAAGGAGTAAGCATCTTTTAATTTCAAGGCTGCAGTCACCATCTGCAGTGATTTTGGAGCCCACAAAAATAAAGTCTGACACTGCTTCCACTGTTTCCTCATCTATTTCCCATGAAGTGATGGGACCAGATGCCATGATCTTAGTTTTCTGAATGTTGAGCTTAAAGCCAACTTTTTCACTCTCATCAAGAGGCTCTTTACTTCTTCTTCACTTTCTGCCATAAAGGTGGTGTTTTCTGCATATGTGAAGTTATTGACATTTCTCCCGGCAATCTTGATTCCAGCTTGTGCTTCATCCAGCCCAGCATTTCTCATGATGTACTCTGCATA